>CM037867.1:10798720-11258353 GCA_021292105.1 Anadara kagoshimensis | reverse complement strand
GGCCATCTTGGATGCCGCAGGAAGTTGATTTGTACAAACTTTAATCTACTCCACCTAAGGACTTTCCACACCAAATTTGGTTTCAATTGGCCCAGTGGTTTCAGAGGAGAAGATTAAAGTTTACGCACGGACGCACGCACGGACGCACGGACGCACGGACGCACGGACACACCTTCACCATGGCATAAGCTCAGCTGGCTATAGCCAGTTGAGCTAATTAAAAACAAGTGGCAATCATGCAATCAACTTAAACACAAGCTGCTTCTGGAGGATAACCATCTGTCAATATCTCTACACCTACCATGAGTAAAATCAAATTCAGAATAGATAATCACTTTTACCAAAGTGTTATTACATCAGTGGGTCACAATTTTTAATGTACCTTTGGAAAGACTCTACATTTATCATGTTGATAAAACAGTTTAATCAGTTTCATGAACTTGAAAAATATAATCAATGTCAATATTAATTTTTCCAGCTGAGACATACATGTAGAAATCTCAACCTGAAGGATGAGATTCTTCATTTTCCAGACAGATACATGCTAAATTTTCTATGTCTATACAATACAGGGGTTGATTTCTTTTGTTCCATATCCAATATATTCTTATTTTGTAAAGATTCTAAGGTAAAAATGATCCTAAAACTACACAAAAAGTGCATTGTTTGCGTTTGCAACTAATGAACTCACAATCTTACTGCTGAAGTCAAAATCAAAGTGATATAGAGGGTGTAGCTTATCTAGACCCTAGGGTGAGACAAACAATTTTCACTCTGTTAAATCACAAGATTTTCTTGTACGATATGGGAAAATTGTAAATCTGATGTCTCATACCTTCACTAATTAATGATCAGTGATGTTGATTATTGTTGACAATACTATTGTACAAGCTGGTGTATGTATTTATTTTTTAAAGATTGGTATTCTTAATGAACATCAAACTCTAATTAAAGAATTATTTATCAGAAGTACCTTGGATTAACAGAATTCATTATTTTTACTCTCTCTAGGTTAGCTTCATTCACATCAACTACGTCTTCTTTCTTTAATCTTTCTTCGTAGTTTTCCATCCACTTCATCCATAAATCTTTATTTTCTTTACTCTTTTCTTCCTGTGTCAAATCCTATCACAAATAAAGATCATGATTCAGTAAAAACATTTTCCATTTTTACCTTTTGAAGTTCTTTAAATGTCAGTCTGATATGGTTAACATTTTACTTACAAAGTTTAAAATGTCATGAACAGAAAATTGTGATGCCATTATTGCCAAAGCAAACAGGCCTTTTTTAAATACATCGGTGTTGATTTAACTTGATTATAATGCCAAACTAGCAAGTCAGAATAAGAGAGAACAAAACATGTGCTTCTCTATCAAGCCTTTATTCAATAATGATGATGTGATACAATGATGTAGTACAATGACATCAAATCCCACAATGGAACAGCTATAAACGAGTAGGCATTACATAAAATATGGACTTGTCAACAAGCAGCAAACATTTAAATTGAAGCAGAACATATCAAATGCAAGCTTTGCCCATTTAGGTGTGTTGAATTTGATTAATGGCTAAGCCCTGAAGATTGTTACATTAATATCAAGGGGCAGTTTTTAGATGTTTGAAGACACTGGATTACTCAGAGAGAACACTAACCTTTGCCAGCAAACTGACAAATTGTCTCACACTTTGAACTAGCCTAGTATGATTCAAACCTAGGTTGCAAGAGGTTGTGTGGTCCATAAATCAGCACTTTAGACAACTCAGCCACGAGCCCCACCCCTATACCCTCCCATTTAAAACGTTTACACATGTGGGATGGCACATGTCAAAGAACAGATAATGCAAGGAGATCGCAATAACTACCTGAGCCAAGGAAAGGCTCAGGTGGGCTAAAATAATTCTGTGACTATAAAAGTGGCTTTTTAAGTCATAAACATATCACTGGCCATGCCTATTATGTTCTGACGCTGGCTGCCATCACGATACCAAAGCAGGGTCACGGCAACTAATGATGTACTACAGTAGAACTTCGATAACTCGAACTTCGATATCTCGAATACCACGGATAACTCGAAGTCAATTTTTTGTCCCGACCGTTTTCTATATACAGTCCAACCTGCCTTAAAGGCCACCTCTATATAAGGACCACCTGCTTATAAAGGCCAGTAGAATTGTATCCCAATTGTTCTTTATTCATATTGTTTGAACCTGTGTATAAAGGCCACCTGCTCATTAAGGCCACTTTTACTGGTTCCCTTGGGTGGCCTTTATAGACAGGTTTGACTGTAAACTATATAAATACAACTTCGATAACTCAAACTCTGATAATTCAAATACCCCCGATAACTCGAAGTAATGTTAAGGTGCAAAATTAAAATTTGTATGACAAACCACCTTCTAAAACTCGAATTATTTAACAATGTGTGATCAATAGAACGACCAGTAAATTCTCAGAATTAATCGGCCATAGGCTATAGGCTTCTGTATAATCCGATTAATGAGAGGAGAAGTGGTACAGATCAAAGGTTCTGCTACTGTATTAATTAGTATCAATTAAAGGATTAGTACTCTGTGCCATAAGAGGCGATGAAGTGTAACCGTGTACCCCCTTAGTAGAAGCCAAGTTTTGTGCCCCTGGCGATAACGGCAAATTTTTAAATGATTTATCCAAGCTTAATTTTAATGACCGAGATGTTGAACGCACACTAATGTTATAATTTCTATAAAATGCGCCTCTTGTCTTGCGTATGCAATATTATGATTATTATCAATGTACAAGAATATGTATATCTGATTCAGTTCTTTGAATGCATTATGATCATGTATTGATAATACACATTTTGTGTAATGTATTTGATTGTCGTCGCAATGAGTCCTTATTAAACTTGGCATCATTATGAAATTAACTATATTTCGTTTATTATTCCATGTTTTTATGTAATACATATTACACTAGTGTATCGGTAAACAGTTTACCGCCATCCAACATTTCTCCTATTAAAATGAAAGTCTACATTGTGACGTCATCCTTCAACTTCGAAAACTCGAACACCCCGATAACTCGAAGTCATCTTCGAAGTCCTGTGCACTTCGAGTTATCGAAGTTCTACTGTAGTGTCAATGACATCATTAATTGGCACAGTTCAGGCCGAGTTTTCATTCTTTTTGTGTCTAATTCAATTATGCTGAGTCTTTGTCGGAACATTGTGGGTGTGGCTGCGATCTGTCAATTGAATTTGATATAGTGTCCATCTAGTATTGAGAAGGTCCTGTGTTCAATCACAGCAACGCAACTGCATTTGTTTCCTATACTGTTATGGGTGAATTGGGTGCTTGTCCGACACTGGGAAATGCTAACCAGGTTGGTCTTTGGATGAAACTTGGTGATTTGGATTCAAGGCAGGTGAATCTAAAATTAGGTAGCCGATTACCATAGCTAAATTTTAAGAACACCCCACTTATTTGAAAGGTCCAATTTTTTAGTCCAAGTTTGGCTAATGTATTTTTCCCTTTCCTGTTACAATTGTAATGATCAACAAATCACATCCAGAAAATTATATAACTAAATCTATTGAATACTTTCATACAGGAAACAGTTAAATCATACAAAAACAAAATCATACCTTTAACTCACTGGCTTTTTCCATCCTCTCTAATTCTTGTGACAAATTAGCAAAACCTCTTCCTAGCATTGGTGCCAAGCTGGATTTGTCTGCATAAGCATCATAACATCTGAAGTTGTCTAATCAGATAAAGAAATATCCATTTCTAATTGCTGAATGCTTAAAGAAAGAACAGTAACTACCTATTTTCAAGTCTAAGGTATACTCTGTCCTCATAAATAAAGTAAGCAATTACCAACTGAGCTAATGCAATGGTATCCATCCTTTTAGAAGTGAACTGGCAATTTTTGGTTCACTTAAATCTGCTCAAGTGTGATTAAATATGTAAGTTAGTGCTTATTCTAAGGATAAAAGTTGTAAAGAGATTATTGGAACAACTACTAGTATATTTTTGGAAATTTTCATATTTGCAAGTATTATGCAATACACAAAATCTGTAGCATTAGTATTTGAATTTTTTGGACATGAAGATCAAAGAAGTGTAGGTATATCATATCATATACATGATACTGTCATGCACTATTCCAGTAAAACATGCATTAATATGTCACTTGAAAACTGTGCCATTTTGCTTATTGCTGAATTACAAAAGCCCATTTCTTTTCTGTTTTGTTTTTTAAATCTCCTTCGATTTATCACCAAACACCTTTATAACACCAAAATCTGACTTAACAACTACCACAATGTACCAAAGGATTGATGTATAAAACTTAAAATACTGTACGTGTACTAATTTTAGCGGGATTCTAATATTAGTGCCTTTCTCGCTCCAGTTATTGCGCTAATTTAAGTGCAGCGCTAAAAAATCTCCATATGAAGGGGACAAAATTGAGGTGTGATAATATAGATCCCGTCCACTATCGCCTGTTCTAATAAAGTAACTATACAATGAAATCAAATGAACACTTTATTGTTATGACATTAAATAGAATATCAGAAGGGGAATGAGTACTAGTACTTGGGAGACTTAATTAGGCCCAACAAATTTTATAAAGTAATACCGTTACCTGGCCATTAAGGAAAGTTATAGTCTGTATCAGAAAATTGTATTACCGCTAATTCAAAAATATTCCTGTCTTATGTGTGTGAATTTAAGAATGTGCTAATTAGTCTACATCCCCTAAGAGTGCTAAAATTTGAGTGCGCTAATTTTAGTACAAGTACAGTAGGATATCCTAATAGTACATACATGTAGCACTTCAAAAAGAAGATAGCATACAAAGCTTTGTACAGAGGAAGATTATTAATGCTTCAAACATAATAATTACGTAATTATATCAGGTATATTCCTATTTGATGAATGATCATACATGTAAATGTTTCAATTATGGAAATACAGAGAGTTCTTGTAATACAGTAGAGGGACAGAAGTTTTAATTTAATATCCACCTCTTTCTTCAAAAGGCGAGGGATAAAAATTTATTACAATGTACTTGACAATACCTTGGATCCATTCTTGGTTTATACAATTTTTGCAGCTCCTCAACTGTTGAACACTGTGACATTAAATACTCGATGACCTCAGCTTTAACAGTGGCAAACTCTGGAAAATCTGGATATGGTAATCGGCTTAAACAGCGGAAACAGTTGGTAAAGTCTGCCCCAGTTTTGTGCATCGTGTCTAGAAATGATTCTACTAGATCTCTGAAATTTGAAAAATTCAACATGTTCAATTTATTAAAGGTTTTGTCTGAAATTGATATATAATCGGTATCATTTCTGTATATTTGGGTGGAAAAATGTACAGTCAAACCTGTCTATAAAGGCCACCCAAAGGAACCAGTAAGAGGGATCTTTATGGGCAGGTGGCCTTTCTATACAGGTTCAAATAATATGAATAAAGAACAATTTGTATACCATTCTACTGGCCTTTATAAGCAGGTGGCCCTTATATAGAGGTAACCTTTAAGGCAGGTTGGACTGTACACATAGTTTTATGTTCTAGTAAAGATTCACTTGTATTGAGGGGGCCAGTTCAGGGATGAAGGAGCAAACTGGAGAACCTAAAGGAAACAAGAAATCTGTGAGCTAAATGTACTGCTCACTTAGTATACCCCCGCTTTTAACTGCAACCATTGACAGTAAAATGCTGAAAAATAAACTAAGTCGATTAACAGGAAGTAGATGTCTGGCAGACTTGAGATCGGTACTTGTGGCATAGGACCTAATACTGAATTTGCAAACAAAATTTCAAGTGGCCATGTTTAGTAGTTATTAAGAAAACTGTTACAAAACATTTTGTTCAGGACAAACTGACAGAGATAAACCAGTATACCTCCCCTTTTCTTCGGAGCAGGGGTATAATAAAAATGACCTCTGAAAAACAAACTGACAAACTTTCTAACACTAGGATCTGCCATGAGTGGGATTCAAGCATAGACAGTGAGAGAGGCTGTGATCCATAAATGTGTGCCTTACACAACTTGGCCACCAGAGACCCCCCACTCCCAACAACTTTATATACATGTACGTGTATGGGCACAAAATAAGAGATACCAGAAAAGATTTACTAATCCATTTTATGTATACGGTATAAAAAGAAGCATTTGCGGGAAAAAAATATTCCTAACCTAATATTCCTGACTCTTGTAATAAAATTTCTTCTTTTGTTTGGTACACTTTCCATACAACCACAAAATTTTGGCATATAGTTGGCAACATCTTGATATAAGTGAAATATTTTTGATTTGGGATGTAAAACACCATTACTCAATTCAACTCAGAAAATTTTCTACTGCAAAAATAGTTTTGAAGATCAAAACCTCATTAGTTTCCTGAAGCTATTGTTTGTTCTTATAAAGTATTTAATTTCAAAGAAGAACTACAACTTACTTATCTTCAGGTAATTCTTTCTTTAGTCCAAATTTTCTCCTCATTTTTGCTGTATAATATTTTCCATATTCCTCGTCAAATAGCTCTAGATGTGGTTTTGTATCTGTGACAGGAACTATATCCTGTATGGCTTCAGCTAACTTCTCACAGTTCCATTTACAAATAGTTGGTTGTTTTACATAAGTATATCTCCCGCCATCATCTGTACACAAGTAAATAAGTATCTATCAGTGATTTTTTATGTCTCAAATTACTACTGAATAAAGATAAATTCCCCTGGGGAACAATAAATTTGGCTCCCTAGAAATTCTCAAAACAACAGCTCCATACAATACAATACACAATACCAGTATACATGTACCATTATTTTATGGGTGTTTTGGGAACAGATAAATCTATTGTCCCAAGGTATCTGGCATTACTTGCGGAACTGTTGACCAGAGCCATTGTCTAGAGGAATTAAAAAACCCATAGATTTTTTAAAAATACATTATTGTTGTTTAGTTAAATGTCTCACTCACTGAGAAAAGTAAGCAAGATTTATTTTCCAAGAAAAACTGTAAATTGTCTTAAACCATATTCATTATAACTAAAATGTGTAGAAAAGAAAGTGGTGTTGAAAACCTGTGCACCTCTAATAAAATTATGCCACTAGAAAAAATTGTGAAGTTTTGTAAAACGTGGCTACAATCTCTGAAAAACAGGGTTTTAGTAAAAATGAATATGGTATATATTAGGTAGATGATAAGTTACAGTAGAAACATGTTTATAACAAAGCCCTGGGCATCTTTTTTTAACTTTGTTATAAAGCGACTTTGTTATATTGTTATTAATAGACTTACATGTATACAGAGGAGCAGTCTTGCCCAATATTTGACTATCTACGTTTGCATTCATTTTAAGTGTGTTTGTAATATTTGTGTTTAACTATATTTTACCTGATGAGTTACATATAAAGTCTGGATCATATTTATCCATAAATCCATAAGGACCATAATCTATTTACCTGATGAGTTACATATAAAGTCTGGATCATATTTATCCATAAATCCATAAGGACCATAATCTATTTACCTGATGAGTTACATATAAAGTCTGGATCATATTTATCCATAAATCCATAAGAACCATAATCTATTTACCTGATGAGTTACATATAAAGTCTGGATCATATTTATCCATAAATCCATAAGGACCATAATCTATTTACCTGATGAGTTACATATAAAGTCTGGATCATATTTATCCATAAATCCATAAGGACCATAATCTATTTACCTGATGAGTTACATATAAAGTCTGGATCATATTTATCCATAAATCCATAAGGACCATAATCTATTTACCTGATGAGTTACATATAAAGTCTGGATCATATTTATCCATAAGGACCATAATCTATTTACCTGATGAGCTACATATAAAGTCTGGATCATATTTATCCATAAATCCATAATGACCATAATCTATTTACCTGATGAATTACATATAAAGTCTGGATCATATTTATCCATAAATCCATAAGGACCATAATCTATTTACCTGATGAGTTACATATAAAGTCTGGATCATATTTATCCATAAATCCATAAGGACCATAATCTATTTACCTGATGAGTTACATATAAAGTCTGGATCATATTTATCCATAAGGACCATAATCTATTTACCTGATGAGTTACATATAAAGTCTGGATCATATTTATCCATAAATCTATAAGGACCATAATCTATTTACCTGATGAGTTACATATAAAGTTTGGATCATATGTATCCATAAATCCATAAGGACCATAATCTATTTACCTGATGAGTTACATATAAAGTCTGGATCATATTTATCCATAAATCTATAAGGACCATAATCTATTTACCTGATGAGTTACATATAAAGTCTGGATCATATTTATCCATAAATCTATAAGGACCATAATCTATTTACCTGATGAGTTACATATAAAGTCTGGATCATATTTATCCATAAGGACCATAATCTATTTACCTGATGAGTTACATATAAAGTCTGGATCACATTTATCCATAAGGACCATAATCTATTTACCTGATGAGTTACATATAAAGTCTGGATCATATTTATCCATAAATCTATAAGGACCATAATCTATTTACCTGATGAGTTACATATAAAGTCTGGATCATATTTATCCATAAACCCATAAGGACCATAATCTATTTACCTGATGAGTTACATATAAAGTCTGGATCATATTTATCCATAAATCCATAAGGACCATAATCTATTTACCTGATGAGTTACATATAAAGTCTGGATCATATTTATCCATAAATCTATAAGGACCATAATCTATTTACCTGATGAGTTACATATAAAGTCTGATTCATATTTATCCATAAATCCATAAGGACCATAATCTATTTACCTGATGAGTTACATATAAAGTCTGGATCATATTTATCCATAAATCCATAAGGACCATAATCTATTTACCTGATGAGTTACATATAAAGTCTGGATCATATTTATCCATAAATCCATAAGGACCATAATCTATTTACCTGATGAGTTACTATAAAGTCTGGATCATATTTATCCTTAAATCCATAAGGACCATAATCTATTTACCTGATGAGTTACATATAAAGTCTGGATCATATTATCCATAAATCCATAAGGACCATAATCTATTTACCTGATGAGTTACATATAAAGTCTGGATCATATTTATCCATAAATCCATAAGGACCATAATCTATTTACCTGATGAGTTACATATAAAGTCTGGATCATATTTATCCATAAATCCATAAGGACCATAATCTATTTACCTGATGAGTTATATATAAAGTCTGGATCATATTTATCCATAAATCCATAAGGACCATAATCTATTTACCTGATGAGTTACATATAAAGTCTGGATCATATTTATCCATAAATCCATAAGGACCATAATCTATAGTCACTCCTACTATACTCATGTTATCTGTGTTCAGTACCCTGTGAAAGTAAAAACATAATAATTATTGTTTATCACTCAGTTGGTACAGTGCTCACATCATATTTGGGAAGATGGGTTTGAACCCTGGGTAATGGCTGTTCTTTGACCATGCACTCAGCAGTTGGTAATGGAAGTCATGGGGTCCATCAAAAGACACCTTAAGAACTGATATCCAGTGTCACAGTATGCATGGCATGTTAAAGAACCCTCCCTGCACATTGCCCCAAGTGCAATGCAAAGGTAAAATTTCTGTCACTTCACCTATAGCTGGTGATGCCATGATATAAAAAAAATATTTTGACTGAACATAAAATCCCAATCAATCAATAAATCAATCATCCATCCATCCATCCATCCATCCATTCACCCATCCATCCATCCATCCATCCATTCACCCATCCATCCATCCATTTATCCATCCATCCATTCATTCATCCATCCATCCATCTTACCCATGACACCAACCAACACACTGCCAATCTGCAACAAGTCTAGCTGTTCTTCTTATCACTTCTTTGTAGAATTCTACATACATCTTCTTATCATCATTACTGTATGATTCCCAAATCTGTAACAAAATCAAATAAATATAGAAAGTGTCAGACCCTGAAATTTTGAAAAAAATGTGTAGGTTCCATTTTTTGTTGATAAATATATTTTGAAATGTAGCACAAAATCCTGCAATCTAAACAAGTGAGCAAAAGGCATACAAAATCATGGAAAAAATAAAAAGGAAAGGGACCAGAACCAACTCCCCCCCCCCCCCCACATACACACACAACACCTCTTTTTGGCTCAGTGACTGAGAAAATGTAAAAAAAAATACAATTACAGAATGCAAAGACATAATTATTACACTGACATAGATTCCTCACTGCATGCAAATAAATAAAACTGTTATTGCTAGTTTTGTATGTACTCAAGCAATTTTGCATTTTTCATATGGCCACAATACCATTAAAGTTGAACCTTTAGAACTTTAAGCTTACTTCAAAGAATGGAATATAAACTGTTAAATACTGTAGAAAGAGTCATGTCTACAGTGTGATACCCTAATGGTTTAAGGTTTTGTTTTTAGGGAAGTCAATTTTATTTGATTACGGTACATAATTTGACTCCCCTTTAATAAAACAAAATGCTTATAAAATATACAGGAGTCACAATTCTTACTGGTGACCCTACTCATTTCATAGCTTGAGTACCTGAGGATAGAATGTTTTAACTGTATACTGTAGCATTTGATTCAGTATGTCTTTCCGTCCAACACTCGGACCTTTTCTACCAGTGTCTTCATCTGTAGGTTTAAATATCTCAAATGAACCAAACCTATAAGTAAATATTTTGTATTACAAGATGTCTACAAGTTAATCATATTTATTGACCATTTTCATGTGTGAGACCACTATGGTAGCTCAATTGGTATAGTGCACACTCCCTATGTGGTAGGTCTTGGGTTTGTAGCCTGCCCAGGGTCTGACCTTCCACAAACAGTCATAATTTAGAAATGAAAGTCACTAAATCCCTCGAAAGAGACATTAAAACTGATACCAGCAGGTGTGGCATGCAAAATAACCCCAACTGCACATTGTCCTGGGCACTCTGTAAGGTAAAAATTCTGCAACTTCATCTAAAACTGGTAATATATGTATATCAATATAAGTAAAATAGTCTTGACCGGGACATAAAACCTCATTCAATCAATCAATCAACTATAATTACATGCACAGGTAACCATGATGAAAAAAACCTGCAATTGAGTGGATAAGACTACTGGGCAAAGATTCAAAGCTTGTGTGTTTGTTGAGCCTCGGCTGGGTACATGACCAAGACATGTTATTGTACTTCATACTCTTCTAGTTTACTATTCTGCTAATGCGGGAGATGCACATATGAGTTTTAAACTTGAAGCTTTAAATTTCATAATTTCATAGTCATAGAATAAATAATATCTCCAGCAAAACCAGGGAAGGTTAGATTTTGAATTAAATATGTTATATCTAGTAATGATTCTGGTGTGTCAAAAAAAATTCAGTTAACCATTCATATTCTAAAAACTTGAAAAATAAGTGTAAATTTGTACAATAAATTTTCATCTAAATTTTGGCTCGAAATCCAATATTTAGAATTCTATTTATTTATTTATTTTTACACCACATCTTCACTTGTATAGATGGGTTTAATAGGTTATATGTACCTCAAAAATGTAGGTGCTATTCTTAATACAATCGTACATTTTTCATGGAAATATTTCCATTATAAAACATATCTCGAATGACTGTATCGTCTGATGTTACACATGTCCCTGCTCTTGTCGTTGGTATACCAAGGTGATGTATAGCCTGTAAAACACAACAAATAAATCAAATAAAAATATTGAAGTCTACAGCTAACTATTATAAACATGTATTTGCACATTTTATAACTTTCAACTATCCAGATTTGGTCACAATAAGGGAAGTAATCTTGGCTGGATGGTTTGCCCAATATTTTTTAAACCTAATAACATTTATTTTTAGTGCTGTTTTAAGCCCCAGTCAATATTGTTGCGCTTTTTACTTATATCAGGATGGTCAGTTTAGAAATGTTAAGAGAAAACAGGAGTGTCTAGAGACAACCACCGACTTCCAGCAAGCAAACTGACAAACTTTCTTACACCATGATTTGTTACGAATAGGATTCAAAACTAGGCAGTGGAGGTATTGTCACCATAGTTACCACACTGCCATCCATGCCCCGATAGAGCTTTTGAACAATGTCAGATTCAGAATATGGGCATTGAAAACACTGTTTGGTAGACTGTTCTAAGTGGAGACAACTCCATTCAGCTAAAAATGTTTGCTGTAAACCAGGCTTTCATGTGAACATTGAAAGTTTAAATAGTTACATACTTCACTACACAAGAATTCCCTGATGGTACTTCTGAGTACTTTTCTACCATCAGCTTGTCTGGAGTACGGTGTTAATCCAGCACCTTTCAACTGTATTTCCCATCTTTCTCCTTTCCTGTTAATTATCTCACCAAGATATCTAAATCAGTAAAAGAATAAAATTTAGTCTTGTCACTGGTGGTATTATGCATATGCATGATAAATTTTAACAAATATGTTGAAAATCATTTATAAAAGACTATATTTTCACACATTCTCGAAATTTAAATAATAATTTTACATTTGTGGAAATCTAATTCATTGTGAGGCCCATTATTGGCCTCTGTGAGTATTACTTTGAATATGATTTTGTTTAGGTTTATATAATCCCATATCCACCTAAACAAAAGACAATGATCATTTAATAATTTTTAATAGATTTTTTTTTTACCAAAATCACACCTAGTCATAAAACATTGGAGATTATTATACCAAACTAATTAATTTGGCTTAGAACAAGGTAGGAATAATAGTCTTACATGGGTAATATAGATCTAGCAACTTTTTACTTCTAATTGTCGTAAATGATCAATATTTTCACAAGTTATCAGCTTGGTTGCCATTTCAGTTAAAGAGAATGAAATTTATCTTAAGTACACATGGTTAATATTAGCCTTTAGTTACTTCCAATTACAACTAGCTGACATTAGGATTGTCATTAATATTCTGTGTTGTATCTACGACCTTCTGTATCCATGAAAACTTACATTGCTGCTCCGTCACCAAGCTGTCCTGAAAAGTAACCAAACTGGTGACCACAGTAACAATGAGCTGCAGTTTCACTACCAGGTAAAAGTATATTTCCACTAAAATATTCTGCAAAGTCTTTTCTTTCTGTCTCTGATAGAGGCAAATCCAATAAGTCCATAGCAGGCAATGAGACTGCCACAAGTTGTGGATTCTCAACCGGGTAGGTTTAACTTTTGAAAAGCAAGCACCTGCCACTTGCCTCCTATAATTCTCTTTCTCTCCATCAATAGGTAAAGATCTTAAAACTAAATTGTCAAATTTAAGAGTCTCTAGAGTTGCCATGTTGGAGAACTTCCTGTAGATTGTTGCTGCTGTGCAACACACTAAAGCAACACTTTTGTTAACCACTAAATTTTTACACTTTCCTAAGAAAGGCCATTGCTTTTGTGAATTCTGGAATTTTGAAGTGCGAACAACCAAACGTCTTAACATCAGATTATGCTATTATTCCCATTATTGTTACACAACTGCAGACTCTTGACATGACATGTGCAACATGTTTACATGTAGCAACATTTACTTCCGGGTTACAAAAAAGCCCGAACGTACCCTTGTTATAATAGTTCCAAGTAAAATATGCCACACATTGGTCAAAAACTTTATTGGTTCTCAGGGGCGGATCCAGAGTCTTGGTGAATGGGGGGGGGGGGGGGGCACAAGTATGCGGCAAAGGCTCGACCTGCTAGGGGGTCTGGGGATGCACCCCCAGAGAAATTTCGCTTTTTTTTCAGTACTAATGGTGCAATTTCCTGCATCTTGAACACTGTCGAGCGTCCTTTTTACCTCGCATTCAAAGTGGATCTAAACCAGTCAAAGAACTAATCAGTCTAGCTTTAAAGTTTCAAAAATTGTAATATTGACGCAGGTGGCTATGAGTGTCGGCGAGTTCATATATATGTCTATCAACTATCCTGTCGAAATTTGTCGCCGTCGGAAACTTGTATTGTCGGTCTTTTTATCTGTCGAGGTGTAGTTTTGCACTGCAGATCCAGACCGACTCTTTTTTTTTGCGTTATTTTAAAGGAGTTTGTTCGACCTTTGGAAGTTGTAGATTGATACGTCGATCCATCGGAGGGATACCAGTGTTTTGATTTAATTTGGTCGTTAAATGGATGAACGTGGTCTGGGTGATCCAGTTTTGTTGATAAATAAAGCTCATCAGTGGAAAGTCTTTCTGATTGAATCCCGGTCCTAAGTTTAATTGATCATTGATTAATGGGGTTTAACTTCTAAGTCAATAATATTTCACTTATATCGAGACGTCACCAGCTATAGCTGTAGGTGCAGAAATATTTACCTGTGCTTTGTGGTGATGGCATTATGTAGTGAGGGTTCTTTATCGTGCCACGCCTACCGTGACAAGGGACCTCGGTTTTTAAGGTTTGTCCGAAAGACCCGCATTCATTTTTTAATGCCGAGCGAACAGTCACTACACTTTTTCAGTTCTTGGGTCAGACCTGACCAGAGACCAAACCCTCGCCCTCCTTGACTTACGGAGCAAGCACTCCACCAACTGACCTGCCTGCTACATATACCGAAGGGGCAGATCTACTACTACTACCACCACCACCACCCCTTTTCCACACTGGCTTGTTTAAAATGAATTGCATGACATCCATCTGAACTTTCAAGTTAATTTTATTATATTATTAGTTTTAAAATGACTAGTTAGTCAGTTTCATCATTGTATAATGCGCATTAAAGGTGCAACACAAGAATCTTGTCACCAGAAAAAACTGATTATTTTAGACGGATTTGTTCCGTAAAGCCGATAAACAGGAATAAAAAGTCAAATGAGACAGATTTTTCCCATTAAAACCAATTAAAAATAAAAATGTACTAAAATTGTACAAAAATTGGACTTTTATATGGAAATAGAACATCGTGCTATAAAAATATACAAAAAAGATAATCTTGTGTGCTAAAAATTAGTTCTCTCTCTCTCTCTCTCTCTCTCTCTTGGTCATGTCCCTTAATTTGATGAATTCACGTATGATTAATGGAATCGTTCTTCATGGAAGTTTCTTAATTAGCCTAGTATTATTAATTGACGTTATTTACTGATATTACCTGGTTTCTTTCACGCCTCAGCGATCAGGTAAATAACATTATCACCTAAGACTGGTGAGTACTACCTGGACTCTTTCATGCTTCAGCAAACTGGTAAATTACATCATCACCTGATTGCAATTTCCTACCTGTGTACACGAATTAATTAATCAGTATCACTAATTAATTGGTCATTACGCTGGTTGATTGACAATTAGCTGTGAGAGAGGGGGAAAGTTGGGGCAACTGGGGGGGGGCACGGGCCCCCTGTGCCCCCCCCCCCCCCCCCCCGCTGGATCCGCCACTGGGTTCTCGTTAAATGAGCTTCAAAATGATCAGAAATTCATTATCGAATTAATGAACTTGTTTTGACATGAAACATGTTTTGTCTGATTATGTTTGCTGATCAGACTAATTACTTTTAAGGGGAAAAAAATGGGTTAGTTTTTTAAGATATTTAGTCAGCGACAATTAATACAGATTAAATGCCACTGTTTTTAGTAGATGCTAAATTCTTCTTCTTAGATGAAAAAGAATTAAGCAGTCTATCACATTTTAAAAAGCTTAAGAAACTACTGTAGGAACCACTCTTGTTAACACATCTGATAAATTTACATAAATTATTGAGTACTGAAGATTTCTTACATGAAAACAGTTGAAAATATTTGAAAGAGTTGTGATTAATTCTATTACAAGAAGGGATATAAGTATTTCTTTCTTGAATAAATGAAGGGCAAGACATTATATAGTGGTACTCATCGCCTAAATCATTATTACTAATATTACATTTTCTATTTTGTCTTGAAATATTTTTCCAACGACCTGTCTCAATTGGTAATTTATGATTACTACATCTATATTTACTTAGAATAACTTTGTTTTGGGGAGAAATTTCTGAAGTAAGATAATCTTGGAGTTTAAAGTTAAAATATGTAAATAAGTTGTATGAAATCCCTTTCGATGAGCTATTACAATCTGCAGTCCATTTCTGTAAAAATTGATCAATTAATCTCTGTTTCACACTGTTAACTAGCCATAAACTGTTACAAAAACCCTGGTTTAACCATATATTATTCATTCCACATTCATGAAAAATCATTTCAACATTATGAATCCACTTTGTTTTTATACCATCCAAAATTTTAAAATATAACAAATTATATATAATACTACAATACTTAGATTCTTTACCCTCAATAAGTTTTGACCAATAATTAATAATTCTTGTTTTTACATGAACACTTAATGGATATCTACTTAGTTCCCCGTATACAATAAAGTTTGGGGTTGATTTTTTAACTTGTAACAATATTTTACAAAACTTTAATTGTACTCTTTCTAAAACATCTAATTTTTCAAAACCCCATATTTCACATCCATATAATAAGATAGAAAACCATTCTATCAATAAGATTTAATTGACATTCAACAGATAAATTAAGTGATCTAGATTTTTTTAATAATTGCATACATAGCCTTTGTTGCTCTATCAGCAAGATACTTTTTGATACTTGAAAAAGAACCATTTCTATTCACAATTACCCCTAAGTACTTAAATTCTTTTACAATATCCAGTTTAACACCATTCATAGTAAACACAATATCATTAGGAAGTCTTCCTTTAGAAAATGTAACAACTTTTGTTTTAGATACATTTATAGACAATTTCCATTTTTCACAATATTCAGAAAAACAACCCGGCTAGTTGTTGTTGTAGATAACTCACAGTATCAGACATAAGTACAGTATCATCTGCATATAATATTAAAAATAATTTAAGATAAATGTTGAGATTTGTATACAAATCATCTGAAATACTTTCTATACCTGATATATTATTATTGTTAAAAAATTTTTCAAGATCATTTAGATACATGGCAAATAAAAGTGGAGATAAACTTTCTCCTTGGCGTACTCCTATCATACATTGAAAAAAAATCTGAGTGTGACCCATTTAAACTTATTCTAGATTTTGTACCATTATACATATTTATTATAACATTAAAACATTTGCCAGTTATATTGTTTTTTAGTAATTTCTGCCATAAACTACATCCCCAGACCTTGTCAAAATATAACGATATGTTAGTTGCACGGTGATTAAGTTGGAATTGGGAAAAATGTGTTAAAATGGATTTATCATATTTTTTAAAAATATATTTAGTGATGGACCAAGTGATCGAAAGTAGGAAATTAAAGTTATTCAAATTCGCTAAATGTTCCTATTTGTAATTTCAGTTTATTAAATTAAAGTTTATTAAATTAAGTTTATCTCAAAACTGATTATTCTCCTTTTTTAAGTTCCTCGTGTCATTTACACGAAAAACCAAGTAAAAGTATGACCAAGTTCGTGACCATTATGAACTCTGACAACCAAATCCGTCCTTTTAAAAACATACATAAATTATAATTTTTATATCATTCTATTCATATGACAACGTTGTCAAAACTTGGGCTCGCGTTTTGAACAACACTCCCTTGTATAGAGAGTTTTGACTCGAATTGGTTACATTATTATGGTCAGGTTTTGCTTAGGTAGCGTTTGTAGAAGTCACTAACCCGAAAAGTTGGATCGTTATTGCAACTGATGCAACGTGTTTGTCACTGTGAGACAACATGAACATCCATACGGACCCTGGAAACTTTCAGACTGTGAAAATAATTATAGCCGCAAATATATCCGGTACCCAGTTGAATGTTGTTGAAAGAAAACACGAAGGTATTCATCCCTTTACTTTATTGCATGTTGTAAAAAGTGTTCTTACGAATGGGGGGGGGGGGGGGGGGGGTTGTCGTATAGAATACCGGTACGATTTCAGATGTTTATGGTTGATCGAACTTTGATTTCTTTATCTAGTATTGAAAAATGTGGTAAAAAATGAATTGTTCACACAAAATTTTAACTAAATTATCATTTTTTATATTATATCATGGTTAAATCGGCTGTATATTTTCCTACCCAAATTAGTTTATAGAATGATAGCCCAGTATGGCTTAATATAGAATATTGTAATATAGGCATACAACATAGACCAGTCGACTTGACCTTTCATTAGGCATATTTATATCAGAGAATCCAACATTGGTAGTATTCGACTAGCATTTGTGTATAGTGTTTCTCATTATGCAGATGAAATAAACGTGTGTTATCCATATCTAAATATACTCATTCATAATAAATGTTTAAATCAAAGGTCAAGCAGACAGGTCAATGTTGTTTGTCTACTACAATTAACTCATGATTTCTGTGTATTCAGACAGGAAATGTGAGATGTCATATTAACATTTAACATGTTCAGATTACTTTTTTCAGTTAGTATCACTTTTATCTTGTTCTCACATCTTATTAAGAGTGACTATATATAATTTTATGTTGTATTTAATATACCCCCGGTAATTAATTAAATGAAACATTTTGTGGTCTCCTTTGATGATGATTTAATACTACATGACAGAAGAGAGGTCAAGGGGTTATGTTGAATTATTTTATTAAATAGGTGTCTATAAAACCATAGTCATACTGACATTTAGGTAACTGATTCATGTGTATGGAGAGGGCTTATGTATTCACTGTTTTACATACATATAAATCAATTTTTTATATACTGTATGCATAAAGCAAATTATATAGTTTCACTGCCCCAGACACGCACATAATATGTAGTTGCACTTTAACAAGACATTTTTCCGTTATTGTCTGATTGAAATTCTGTAAGTGTAAATAAATATTTTAACTGTAAACTTATAGATTCTGATTTATTGGAGCTGCCCATCTATAAGGTTGCTATGACAGGTTTATTGAGGCTAAAATGTTTTTCTTTAGGCTTACAAGACAACTAGGATTGTAAGTAAAAATTTCATATTTCATTTTACAAGTGTATATATATATTTCTATTTCTGGTAAACAAAATTGTCATTGGCTTCTATAATTTCTGAGAAATTCCTTTAAAATTTTAAAGTAACATATTTCAGCAAAAATGAAAAAGTAGTTTGAAAAGGACTATATTTCTATAAATTTGGGTAATTTAGCTTCTAATAATTTAAAATTTGTGGAAACATAGAAGTGTCTTATGTTTTTCTGAACACACATTCAGCAAACTTATTTGATTTTTGTATATTTTCAGATAAAGTTGTACCCTATCTGAGTCATAATGTATTACCAGTATTAGAAGTTTATCCTAAGAAGTTTCTGTTTTCACCTAATTCAGCAGTAAGGTAAGTCAGTAATGATGGTATATAGCTCTTACATTAACTTTAAATGTAGATGACAAATTTCTTTAAGTAGGCACCAAGTTTAATTTGTTGTGGTTTGCGGGCTATAAACAAGATTTTGGGAGTGACAAATTACAAAAATTGCAAAACAATTTATGATAGTATTGTCACTTCCAAAATCTTGTTTATAGCCCTGTTAACCACAACATATTGAAAATTTATTTCTTATATTTACAATATAATGGGTTGACATTTTTGCTTAGAACATGTAGAATTTGCAAAAGGTCAATTATGTAATATAAAAAATACTGGTTTTTCACTTATTATCTACTGGTTTTGTCAGTCAATGGTACCGAACAATTGATCCTTTCAAAGCATTTAGCCCTGCCTTCTTTGACATCACAATAAAAAACCCAAACCAAAACTTTATGTAAAGAAAAAATCGGGGATTGCAAATTAATGTATTGCAATACATATTTAGAGAATGTAAACAGAGTGGAATTAGGCAACAAACTTAATCCAAATACAAACAAGTAGCAGACAACTTTTGTCAGCTTGCTGGCTTTAAACCTGGAGAGGAGTTATGGGGTTTTACACCTAGTCAAATTTTTTTTACTCATACCTGTTTACCAAAGCAGTCAGTTCTGGGATGACGCTGGAAACTGCAGTGCCTTGAGAAAACCACCAACCTTTTACATGTGAGTTTCAAATGCCTTGAGAAAACCACCAACCTTTTACATGTGAGTTTCAAATGCCTTGAGAAAACCACCAACCTTTTACATGTGAGTTTCAAATGCCTTGAGAAAACCACCAACCTTTTACATGTGAGTTTCAAATGCCTTGAGAAAACCACCAACCTTTTACATGTGAGTTTCAAATGCCTTGAGAAAACCACCAACCTTTTACATGTGAGTTTCAAATGCCTTGAGAAAACCACCAACCTTTTACATGTGAGTTTCAAATGCCTTGAGAAAACCACCAACCTTTTACATGTGAGTTTCAAATGCCTTGAGAAAACCACCAACCTTTTAAATGTGAGTTTCAAATGCCTTGAGAAAACCACCAACCTTTTACATGTGAGTTTCAAATGCCTTGAGAAAACCACCAACCTTTTACATGTGAGTTTCAAATGACTTTAGAAAACCACCAACCTTTTACATGTGAGTTTCAAATGCCTTTAGAAAACCACCAACCTTTTACATGTGAGTTTCAAATGCCTTTAGAAAACCACCAACCTTTTACATGTGAGTTTCAAATCCCTTGAGAAAACCACCAACCTTTTACATGTGAGTTTCAAATCCCTTGAGAAAACCACCAACCTTTTACATGTGAGTTTCAAATGCCTTGAGAAAATCACCAACCTTTTACATGTGAGTTTCAAATGCCTTGAGAAAACCACCAACCTTTTACATGTGAGTTTCAAATGCCTTGAGAAAATCACCAACCTTTTACATGTGAGTTTCAAATGCCTTGAGAAAACCACCAACCTTTTACATGTGAGTTTCAAATGCCTTGAGAAAACCACCAACCTTTTACATGTGAGTTTCAAATGCCTTGAGAAAACCACCAACCTTTTACATTTGAATTGGCAAATTTTGTCGCACTTAGAGGTGTTTCTAGAATTTAGCAGAATGCAAACCAGGGCAATAAGAAGTGTATGATTGGAAACTGGCACTTCACAGCATTTCACCACTGAGGCATGGGAGAAAATATTGATATTGTTCTTATGTAATATACATAAAAATATACATTCTACTATACTGAAGATCATAAAACACTCTCACAAACCTCACACACACAAAACAAACTTAACTTGTTCTTAGATAAATGCTTAGAGATTTAATAAATTTTGACTCACCACATGTGTATTTTCAGATATCTGTTACCAGAGGATGATTTTACATTAGAACAGTGGTTGGAATGGGAAAGCTCTCAGTTACAGGTAGTTAAAAACAAATATTATTTAAACCAATATGGTTTCAGTGAGTGCATTACTTTTACATTAACTTGCTGGATGTAGCTAGCTAAACAGGAGGTGCTTACCTTTTTAGAGCATCTGACCTCACTTCTCTGGTGGACGTTCACATGTTTATCCTAATTTGTCAGTTTCAAAGTTTTTACTTTACTTCTGGATTGTGATTCAGACTTGGGTTGGTATGTTTGTTTTTGATTGAAACTTGATCTGATAATTTTTACTGGACTGAAGATTTGTTTAGCCTATTGAAGCAATTCCTGGTAGCAAAGTCACATTGATGGTTTTCACCATCTCTTTTCAGTCTCTTTTATTTTCTTACCACTATGGTAGCTCAGTTGGTAGAGTGCTTGCTTTGTATGTTGGAGGTAATGGTTTCGAACCCCAGCCATGATCTTGCCAAGACTTGTAAAAAAGTAGTGACTGATCTTTTGCAAAACACTCAGCATTTATAGTCATAAGTCACAGGGGCCTTTGGAACAGACCTTAAAAACTGATGTTCTAATCACAGCAAGCTTGGCATGTTAAAGAACCCTCCCAGCACATTGCCCTGAATGCATTGCAAATGTCAAAATTTCTGCTATTTTACCTATAGCTCATAAAATTTCGATATAAGTGAAATATTCTTGACTTGGAAGTAAAACCACATTCAATCAATCAACCTGTCATTTCTTCCTTGTGATTTCCTCATATTCCTTGATATCTTCCTATACTCATTGTTATTCACAAATGGAATTGAAAAAAGTCAATTTTACTTTTTTATATTTTTTATACCCCAACCCCCACAAACTAGTTTGAGGGGACTATATTGGAATCACCATGTCTGGGGGGGGGGGGGGGGGGGGGGTAATGTTCATACTTGTATAAAAAAATAAGATCTGCTGATCAAGTTGCACCTAAAACATGTAGTTTGTAGTAAAAGTCCCTGGGAGTTTTGCCCTTTGAACACAAGTGCAAATCACAAAAGAAGTACCTATTGATGGGCGGTCATAATTGACTAGTAGCTGAATTTGCTTGTTAAAACATATATTACGATATTGCCTTGACTCTCAGTCTAGATCAGTCAATTTCCAAATTTTGTTCTGCTTGTTGCAAGATGAATTTATTTCCTAGTTTTGTAACTCATTAATTCCAATTTATTTGTTATACCCATTCAATACTGTTATATAATTTGTTTTGTTGTAGCCTGTTCTATTTCCATACCTTGTGGCTGCTGTTGGACATAACAAAGTGGAATCAGAACTTCTGAATAAATTACAAAAATCTCTCAAATACCTCAACACTGAGCTGAAAGGGAAAAAGTATTTGTCTAAGGTTAGTAGATTAATAGAATCTATCACTATGTGTGGGTGTCAGATAGGGCAGATAGATATAAAGACCACCTATCTATTAATACACTAGTGTTTTACGGTCGCTCTGCTTCATATTTCAAGCAGGGTAAATCTATATAAAGACCACCTGTCCATTAAGCCCAGTATTTAAGGTCCCATCGCTTTATACATATACATGTGTATTTCAACCAGGAAAAGTATATAGTATATAAAGACCACTTTTCTATTAAGGCAACTATCTTAAGGTCTCTTTCCTTCATATCTCCACTAGGAAAAAAATAAGAACAGATTTCCAAATTTGCTTTTGTACATGAAGTAATAGACCCAAATGACAATCTTGCAAACCTAAAATGAATATGCTGTGAAATTTATAGTCATGTGACTCCACTACAAAGAACAGCCAATCCACTTGACCTACAGAGTTCTCAATTTCCTTATCTGTACAAGAAACAAAATAGTGTGATAAATTCAATGTTGAACATACTTTACTAAACATTATTTTACACATTTTCTACATGATCAAAAAATAATTACCATAAAACTGCCATAATATTGATTTTCAGTCGAAAATCATTTTACATTTTAAAGCTATAGAAAACTTTTTCATTTGCTCTTTTGTACTACACCTTCAAAACACTGGATTTCCTATCGATCACATGCATAACTTAAGCAATTGAAGTAATTTATCATCAGTTATTTTCATTATCAGTACCTACATATTGAAGAGAAATAAGTTGCTGGAGCATTTATGGCGTATCTATGTTGATGTCTGCCATCTTTTTTTTAGGTCATGACTAATAGACAAATTGGACCAAAACTGAACCAAAATTCTGGAAGCATATATAATGAATCATACCAAACAAAAAAATTGTGGTGAATCGTACTCTCAGTGAATTGCTCTAACCCTGTGTATAAATGATGGATTTGTTTGTATTTTTAGGTTGGATTGTCATCAGCAGATGTTGTTGTTTGGTCATCTTTATATCCAATACTAACCCCAGGAAAAGGCTGTATAAAAGGTGAATAGTTTATGTCTTTGTTTGAAATCTAATTATAGTAAAACCTGTTATAAAGACTACCTACAGGACCTAAATTTATGGATTTGATTGACAAGTAGTATGTGTATGGATGTTCTTTAGGTTGATATTTTAATGAAAGGAAAACAGGACTCTCACCCTTATATAAATGGGAACAGGGCCTGTTCAGTTGTATCATATTGGCCAAAATTGAGGGTGGGGGGGGGACTCCAAATATACCCGCTTTAAAGCTGAAATTCTTAGAATTGTGTAAATTGGCAAAGTGATTATGAAAAAAAAACAAATAAGATTTTTAATTGTGAATGGGGTCGAATATAAGACCCAAAAACTACCCAGCCAGACCTCTGGACAATGGTCTTTATAAAGAGGTGGTTTTTAGCTCAACTTGCGATAACCAGCTGTGCTTATGGCATGCATAATTTTTAATGTTTCCTCTGAATACTCTTGGCCAATTGAAGCTAAATATGTTGTGGAATGTCCCTAGGTGCGGTATATCATAGTTTGTATATGGCAACCCTGCTCAAGTTTGAAATATAGAAAGTTTATACCTGGCATTTAATATTATACATTTTTTTCCAAAGACAATTTTCATTTACCCAATTTTAGGAAAATATGCAAATGAGGTCAAATTTTGGCAGTTGAACTTTACAGACCACTATGGGCCTCTTGTTAAATAGAGTTTTGCTGTAACAGATTTCATTGTATATTTTGTTTCTACAGTGTAACCTGTCTATACTGAAAAATGGATTTTTATTTAGCTGCCCCGCAGCATGAATGGTAAACAGTACTCTGCCGCAATTAAGATTTGACCTTGTAGCGTAAACTACATGTATATTGTTTTTTTATTGATCCTAACAAAATATATAAATTTTAAGACAGGGGTTTAAAATTCCGAGTCTTAGGTCTGGGACTCTTCGATTTTACATTGGAACCCTTGATATTTAAACTAATAAAGTCTGATGGACATGTCATTTTTAATTACAAGGACACCATTTTCAGATTTTTCACTGATAACATAACTGCACATAGATATATTGGACTTTCAAACCTCCAAAAAAAGGCAAAAGGTCTTGTACCTTCTACATGTATTAAAAAATGAACAATTTTGAATCCCTGTATGATGCAGCCTCTTGCTAATTAAATTAAGAATCTTTCATTTAGTGATGGGAATCGGTTGCATTTTCCTAATCGATAAATCGGTTATAATCTGAAGATGATTTCGATAGATTTTCTGATTATAATCGGTTAACAAATTAAAGCAGAATATCTGCAAGATATTTGTATCTCAGTTAAGACTTAAAATATCCTCCATTTTTCTGATCATATACTCTTCCTTACATTTGTGTTAGTTTTCCTTTCCAAGTACACTTATTTAAGCTACAATTTCATACTTATTTGTTATAAGAGAATTTGTCTCAGTCAGTGTGGAATCTTCATTGTGAAGAACCGTATTTCCATAAACGTACTTCAGTAAATCATCGAAACTGATCGATTATTAGAATTTAGAATCGATTATCGCTAATCGGACACTCAAACGATTACTAGTAGATATCGATTAATCGATTAATCGGTCCAATACTACTTTCATTTGTAATTTCAGATTGGGAAAAGCAGTATCCAAATATAAAGAGTTGGTTTGAGGGGCTTGGTCAGGAACAACCGTTTCAAACAGGTTTAGACTTTGTATATAAAGGCTCTGGTACAGATGTTCTAAAGGTAACCATTTATAGATTTACCTTAATGCAATTTCTTTTGACGCTATCAATTTTCTCTGATGAAAAAATCAAAAGATACTGATATTAAAAATATACCTAACTTGAACCATGGATTTTTGGGGGGTAAAATTGGGGGATTTTTTTGTGCCCAGAATTTCCTGAATTCTGGATTATTTAAATAGGGCTTTATCAAGACTCCAGTTTCACAATCATTTCTTATGTAAGATTTCCCTTAACTTACATGTAAATCTGACAAATTTGAAATCTTAATCATTTTGTTGGTTTTAAGGATAAAAACAAATTTAAGGTGTTACTTTGAAGATCTCTTTTAAGCTAATGACATCCATATTCTAATTTTGAAGACACTTTGTTTTATTAAAGTACCATAAAATATTGTCAGAATTTGTCAAATTTAAGTTAAGGGAAGACTGTGAAACTGGAACCTGAACGTGTAGCAGTTGTATTATATCAATAATAGAATGTACACTGCTGTCACTGATGCCAGTGAGGAAGCCTATATCATCTAGGTCTTTGTAACTGAGTGGTGAGTACTTACTGATCTAATTGCCTCTCACCACTTAGGCTCAAATCATTTTATGAAGTAATTTGCGCATCACAGTACTAAGTATACAAGTCAGACAGAATATGAAATCCAATTTGAAAAGACCAAGATAGTGCCACTTTCACGGTTGACAAAATCATTATACAAGTTTTTTGGTAGGTCTTTATATAGAAACTATTGAAATTTGAAACTGACCAGTAAGTATTTTATCATAATTTGAACACTGTTTTTAGATTAATGATGACAATGTGTTTGTTTACAGTCATCACTTCTAGCTCAGCGGCCACCATTACCATTACCAAAAGACCAGGTCAAGATGCAAAGTACCACCGAGACAGCAAAGAAAGGTTCTAAACCAAGCAAACCTACTGATACAACGCAGGCAACAGAAGAACAACAGGTAAGCAGAGACTGTTTTAATTTTTTGTTGATTACGTTTTGTATTTTTGTATGGTGACACTAGTTAAATTCAATGTCTCCTCCAGGCCTTTGGGTTGGTTGGTTGTAATATTGTTTAACAATTTTCAGTTGTTCATAACTAGAGCAAATTTAATAATCTCTTATAATTAGATTATCAAGGGTTCTGAGACAGTGACATAACCTTTTTTTGGTGTAAGTCAGCTTCACTGACAGTTCTGACTTTAAGTTAAGATTTCATCATATACTGTAAATCACTTAATTTTCGCGAGCACTTTATTTTCGCGATATTCGCGACTGTAACAATTCGTGAAAATTAAGTGTCGTGAAATTAAAGTGATTTTTGATAAAGTTAAACCGAAGTTTTCTATGCATTTTACCAAAGAAACTGGACGCTAATATGGGTAATATATTATTTACATATCCTTTTATTTCATTCTATTTGTACTTAGTTTATTGTTACATAAATCCACATATCAATAAAAGCCCATCCTCTTGAAAGGTCAATATGACCACCGTTTTCTCGTAACAGAGCACTATTTTTCAATTTCAATATACCACAAGCTACAGCAATGACAATGTGTTTGTTAACTACTCCACCTGCAGCCCTTATTCCTAAAATATGTTCACAAACATCCGCATCTAGATCCGACAATAAAAGTGGTCGTCCCCGCTTAGCAGGTGATGAAATATTAATTTTATTCGGATCCTTGTGTTTTGTTAATTCCTTTTGAAAAGATTTTCTGATAGACCTCACAGTGCTTTCGTTTATATTTTTCTCCAATATTTTGGAAAAATGACGAGCCGTTGATGAATTACCATGTTCCAGTGCATACTATGCAATCTTTGCCCTTGTTTCATCGGTATAATTTGTGTACGATCCCCTTTTAGGTTTACGCCCACCAGGACTTGGTGTTGACGGAGGGACATTTTCTAGTTCAGTCTCAATTTCCAGGTTAGCTGCAACGCACACATTTTGGCTGTTTTCACTTTCCAAATTGTTTGGATCTGGAAGTCCTGGAATGGAGGGTTTTGGCAGCGATTTGCCATCTTTTTTTATCAACCATGCATACATGTTGTTAGTTATTAATTGACAATACCTACTGTATTTTCACCTGAGTACTAATTAGATCACGTGACTCGATAATCTCATGAAGGTGTATATAAGTACATCTTGTATGAGTTTAAATATAAACCGACCGTGACATAAATTATTTAATGAGGGGTTACCTTTGGGGAAATCACAAAAATTTCATGTCGCGAAATAGGTTTTGTTATGGTTTCGCAAAAAAAAATGCCGCGAAATTAAAGTGATTTACGGTATGGATTTTATGTTTCATTCAATAATTGGTGATTGTGAGTTTCATAATTCTGCAAAAAAAAATATATTATTAGTACTGTAAATGTATTTAATTTCACGTGTATTCACATGTATTTATTTTCGCAGTATAGGATATTTAGACATATCCGTATAGTTAAATTTTCGCATTTTTGAAATATGCTCTATAGCATAAGTAAAATATAATTTTCGTGCAAAACAAATGACTGCAAAATAAGTGCAAATTAGTACACTGCAAAATTAAATACGTTTACAGTATTCACCAATTTCTGATGAAGTGATGTTAATTCCAATTTTGAATTTCCTTATTTCATGTACTGGATAAAGCATTTGACAATGCAGAACATATAGAATGAACCTAAAATGTATATTTTGATTTTACAGTCAGTGCCTGAAAAAGCTGTAACCCCAGAAGAGTTAAAGGCAGCAGCTAATGCCTGGAAAACAGGGACATCAAAATGTCAGAAACCGGTGAAAAGAGTACATCCAATGTATGTCAGAATTAAATGAATAATGTGATTTTCATCTAATTACATGTATGATCTGTTGGTTACTTGATAAAGGAAGCTGAATTACATGTACAGTAAAACCTCATTGTAATGCCTCTTGTTAACTTTGCCACCTCACTTATCAAAACAATAAAACCTCATTTAAGTGGCCCTCAATAATTTTGCCACTTTGCTTTGTTGAATAGCATTAATAAATACCATTGGGATAAAAATTACTGGACTTTAAACTTGTTAAAACAGTGGCTTTTAAATATAGGTTGACTTTAAAGTAGGTTTGATTGTATTTGTTATTTTTAAGTTTACTTCAAGTTACCTAGCTCAGGAGTTGCTCAATACAACAGAATAATAGCGTTTTATATCCAATTCAAGATCCTTTCACTTACTTTGATGCAGTCATTTCTTTTAATAGTGGAGAAAACTGGAGTACTTAGAGAAAACCTTGAACTTTAACTAGAGAACTTACAAACCTTTTCACACTAGGAATTGTGCTGTGATTTGTAAGTGTGCACTTTAGACGAGCTGGCTACTGAGTAACCCACCCAGCCCCCACCCCCAACCTCGAAGTTGTTGCTGATTACCTACCAGTATTAAAAAAATCCTTAGAATTCACATTTCATTTTCGATGACTGTAATGTGTTATATTACATAATAAAAAAGCTTACATTGTGTGAGGTTTGAATTCCTGCATGTCTACATCAGACTGTAAGTTAAAATATAAATTGCATTCTGCCTAAGACTAGAAATATCATTGATTTTGATATGTTTGTATAATTTTTGAGAGTTAATTTTATATCAGATTATATGAAAATATGTGTTATTATTTTGTAGATTACCTCAGGAAGGAAAACGTAACATTATGATAACAAGTGCCCTTCCTTACGTCAATAATGTACCTCATTTAGGAAATATAATAGGTTGTGTTCTTAGTGCTGATGTATTCTCAAGGTAATTAACATATAATTACGATATTTAGTGGAGTCAGGTGTTTATGTATGTCTTTAAGGTTGGGCCAGTGAGTTGTTAGAATGGATTTAGACCATAAGATTATTTCACCCATATCAGGGTAGTAAGTTCTTGAATGGTTGAGAAAAAAAGTGCCTAGAAAAAAAACTACTGATTTCTGTCTCTCGTGTGCAGTGATGTGAACTGTCAGACTCATTAGTATCTGCCCCAAATGGGACTTGAACCTAGATAGTAAAATAACACTGATTCATAAGCTACTGAGGCTGGAAAAAACACTTTATTCTCAATCACTTTGCCAATTTCCATAATTTTAGAAATTTCAGCCTTAAAATCAGTATTTTGGAGTATTTAATCACTTTCTTTTTTCACAATTTTGGCCATCCATTATGATGCTTATTTTCACAGTGTGGTTCACCACTGAACCACATGATCAATACCTCTTATCGTTTTTGGGGAACATTTTGGAAAATGTTAACGTAGCAAATTCCCAAAATAGCGACATTTTTAAGAAAAAACCACCATCTTATGCAATTCAATATGCATTGTAAAGTAGTGATCCGCACAAATATTAGGATGTATCACATGGTACAGCGGTGAACCCAATTGCAAGGGTCTTGGTCCCCATTCACAAAAGGGTGTGAGAGACCCCTGGTTTTTGTAGTGCTTATAGAGAATTGTGTCTGTAAAGACAAGAATATAGTTGTTTGTTGATAATTCTTTATATCTAGAATCAATTTATGTAAATGTTAAACCAAATAGAAATTTTGATGTGTTTTAATAAAAAGATTTATTTAATATTGAATAGGTTCTGTCGACTGATGAACTATAACTGTTTATATATATGTGGTACTGATGAGTATGGTACAGCTACCGAGACAAAAGCTATAGAAGAGGGGCTGACACCAAAACAAATCTGTGATAAATACAACAAGATTCATGAAGACATATATAGATGGTTTAATATAGACTTTGACTTTTTTGGTCGTACTACAACTTCACAACAAACAAGGTGAGTAAAGAATTCAAGTACGGAGCCTTGCAATAATACTTAAATCACAATACTGGTCATTAATGTTTGTCATTTAATCTAGTGTCCATTCAGTGTTGGGAGTTTTATAATCGATCAACAGTGGTTCCATTATTTTCACATGTTGGCTTTTCAGGGATTTATCAAGGGCCTATTTAGGGCCGAAATTCGGCCCTTTTCCAAATGGAAAAAACAATGATTTTTTACCAAAATTGGCTGAGAAAATTCCCAATTCGAAAATTGTGTTGTTTTTAAATGAAAATGAAAGTAAATTAAACACTGATAAACACTAACTGGCAGAAAAAGATCAAGAGGTCAGTGATTTAATCATTAATGGCATCAAAAATGATGTCTAAGTTTTCCCAAAATGAGCAAAAAGGTGATAGTTTTTCCCAATTTTTAGTTTAGGGCCTTTTCCCAAAAGACCCTGATAAATCCCTGCTTTTACTTTTCTCACATATGAGACATAAAAATCCTGTGTTTTTCCCCATGTGAGATTTACCCTAAGGTGAGATCGCTTTTCTAGACTAACAATTTTCCCAACATCACAATTACTAACACACATTTAACTTGTGACTTCATAAAATCAATTAAGTCATTTTCAGCTGACATGGATAATGGCATGGAAATTGAACATTTGATGCAAATATTTGTTTACAAACCATGGTTTTTGTTGCAAATACGTGAGAAAAAGAATTCTTCACCAACAATAGTGTGAAATAGATATCTCTCTCTTACACTGTTCCTGGTGTAAGATTCTATTAGTCTTGTCTGGCGGTTCCTTTCATTTAACATGTTTTGTAATCTTTGATTACATTGGTTGTTGCCAAGTACATGTTTTTCAGTTACAGATTTCTTTTTTCTGACCTATACCACTACAGTAACTCAGTTGTTAGAGTGCTCGCTTCACATGTAGGAGGTCATGGGTTTGAACCCTGTCAGTGGTATAACTAAGACTTGAAAATAGATGTTGCAGCAGATGTGGCACACTAAAGAACCCTCCCTACACATTGCACCGAGTGCATTCCAAAGGTAAAAGTAAAGAAATTCTGCTATTTCACCTATAGTTGGTGTTGTCTGGATATAAATGATGTATTTTTGACTGGGACTGATTACACACGTTATTAAACATACAGTGTATCCTCAAATTAGTCATTTGAGAAAGGATTTTTATTTTTGGGTTTCACAGGTTCCACTAGACAATTTTCAGATTAAGTTATACATACTGTACACATAACCAAATTAGATTTTTTTTTTTTACAATTTTGTAGCATTTCACAAGATATATTTTGGAAATTATATAAAAGAGACTACATTTTGAAGGACAGTATAGAACAGCTGAAGTGTGATAAGTGTGACAGGTAAGTCTATTCAGTCTCAACCTTGATAAGTACTGACTACAGGTTCAAGCTACTATGGATATTTGGGTGTTTAAAACATAGGGAGGGGGGGGGGGTACAGTTTTGACATACTTTTATAAATCTGAAACATTTTCTATACAAATTTTAAAAATAAATTTCAAATACAGGTGAACCTGCCTTAACAACCACCACTTTATAAGGTCATCTGCTATTAAAGGTCAGTAAAATATTCAGTTGAAAGGCCAGCTTCGATTTTTTCCGTTAAACCCGCGATTTAATCTTCAGGGCCGTTCAAGGGGGGTAATTCAAATTTGGTCGGCAGATGGCGCTTTGTCGTCACCTCGAAGAATTTGCATTTTAGGGTTGACGCAATAAATCATTAATTAAATGGTGTTTTTAACTTAAACTATATATATTTTTGTATCCGTTTGATAGAAAATTGATTTTTCTAGACGATCACAACAATTAAACACTCCTTATAACTAATTAAAATGCTGGAATCATAGACATAAACTGCGGTATCGTGAAAGGTCAAAATCAAGTGGGCGGTGCATTCGGAGTTTATGCCCGGTAAATTGAATTGACAGAATCGCATCCCACACCGATTGGGTTAAAAATTATAGTCGTAATCGGTAGCATTTAGAACACCGGTCATTTTGATACCGGATAGAAACCATCACTCGCACCGGTTATTGCACAGAAAGATTGTCAAGTTGACCCTGCGTGCCGATGATTTGGAAAACAAAACTTGCTATTTATTGCGTCTAGACATCTTCTAATTTGTTTATTTTTACTCTAGATATTTGTTGGTGTGTTTTTAATATAACCTTTAAACATTTTGTTTAATTTTAGTTCAATTTTGTAGAAAAAATCCCACGAAAATCAAACATCCAGATCGCCCAGCTGGCCCCATGTAGTCACTATGTGACTCAGAAATCAGCTGATATTGGATTTTTTTACACTTTCATTACATTTAGAGTCACAAGAGGGACAGTTTGCTAGAAAACCATCTGAACAACAATTATCTGGTGTTGATTTAACTGCTGCAGTGCATGCAAATTTTAAAACTAATTTTAATGTTTCAGATCAGAAGTTGGCAGTTGTATCACATATTTACAGGTAGGCAGGCTGACAAAGAGCATAATTATAGTTTGTTAAATTTCAGAAAGTTTGCAGAAGAGGAGAAGTCATGATATGGAAAATTACATAAAATGTTTTCAATTACACTTTTCAGACTGAATATAACTTTATTTTTTTTTTATTTTTTTTTAAATTTTTTTTTAGTAATTTGAAAAGTTTTGCCACTTCAAGGGGTTGAAGATGGATTTTAAATGCCAAAGTTCAGTTTAGTTATTCCGAAACTGGTGATGGTGTTGGCAGATATTGAGGTACAGGTTGCAAATGCACAAATTGCAAAAATGTTGTAATTAATGCAATTCTAGATCCTTCAGCTATCGCTACTGCTACTGTTGCTGATGATTCCACAGCTACAAATACCTATGAATAGGTTTTTAAAACATTGATGCTAATTTTGAATGTTTTCTCTCCACAGTAACCACAGCAAGTATGGATGTACCAGCAGAAAACATACTTGATAACCAGGCATGGGGTAATGCTAATTTGTAATTGTAATGCCCTGTAATGCATTACATTTTCTCAAAGTAATGCATGTAATGTGTAATGCCCAAATTTTTGCATTACATGTAATTGTAATGTAATGCATTACATAGACAAAAATGCATGTAATTTAAGCATTACATGGCATTACATAGCATTACTTCTCTGTATTAAATGTTAGATATTATTACCATTACAATTCAGGGCTAGTAAGTACCTACATGCTACTTTTTTCCCTAATGTCATATACCATTTTTTTTATATTTAATCATAAAATACATTTAAAAAAAATGGTATATGACATTTTTTTAATGTATTTTATGATTAAATTAAAAAAAATGGTATATGACACTAATATAAAATATGAAAATCGATGTCTAGAAAAATTGTAACTGTGAACTGTTGTCAAACTAATGATTTATTTGATTCAACCTTAATACTAAAACTATATAAAATGCTAAAAAGTTAGTATACTTCAGATCATTTTGAATTTCCAACAAATGTAAAGGATAATACATTTTAAAGCAAAATGCAAATGCTGTTTTTAGTACTATCGGGAAGTCTAAAGACCACATCAAAATTTGCAACATATCTAAATATAAGTCTACAATAATTTGTAATTTTGCTTTAACTGATAACCTGTGATGAAAACAATTTTATTTTTACCAGATTTTTTTTTTTTTTTTTTTTTTTTGTAATCCTTTTTATATGCTATTAAGGTAACCTATCTTTAATGATTAAAGAAGTTATTTGTTAAGTATGGTTTATAAATTACACCTGACAATACCACTAATTAGTTTGTATACCTATCAACTCCCTTTACTGTTTGATTTAATGGTAATTAAGAAACATTCAGTAAATAGAATAAATAAAAAATAAAAACATATAATATGAAAAAATTCCTTACAGCATCTGTTTTTTTTGTAATTAATTTTTAGAGTAAAACAGAAATGGATATTTGGATAATAAAAAACCTGACATAGATGAACAATCAACTTTGACAAATTTTGTAAAACCTACTGGTAAACAGCAGAAATATCAGTTGAATAACACAAAGCAAAAAGAATCTATACATGCACTTATTGACTATATATACTCCTGTTTTCAACAGTTGAAAATAAAAACAAAAGAACTTTATAGAAAAAGAATCCAAAATTTAAATTTCAAATTTTGAATCGGAAATATCTCGCATTTATATGTTTGGATTCTTTATGAAATGTAATGTGTAATATAATGCATTACTTTGGTAAAGTAATTGTAATGTAATGCATTACTTTCCAAAATACATGTAATTGTAATTGTAATATAATGCTACTTTTGTCAAAGTAATTGTAATGTAATGCATTACATTGCAATGTAATTCGCCCCATGCCTGTTGATAACACAGAAAATTCAGAAATGGATCACAAAGTTTCTTGTACTACATGTATTAGATTTACTGTTCAAACATTTCATATTTTTAAAGTTGATACATGTACATGTATTTGAGCTTTTTGTATGAAATTTATCACAATATAACCCATTCACTTTTATTGTGCAAGAATCTATGTAAATATCTTTTACCATATTTTAATTTGAGCCAAACTTTAAATCATGGATCATTGCTGCACACATCATGGCTAGTTCTGACAGTCCCACAGTATCATTCTTGTGTGGTGAATGATGTTATACTGGTGCTACATTAAATTATTCTGTTTTAATTAATTTCTTTTTTATTTTCAAGAATGCAGAATATGTGTAGTTTATTTTCATATGATTTTATGATACATCACTAGGTTTCCATAAATTTGAAATAATTAGTAGCCAAATTTCCAAAATTTGTGAAAATATAGTCCTTTTTAAAGTATCTCTCCACAGATTTGCTAAAATAGGTTACTTTTTGAAAGAATTCCTCAGAAATTAGTAGCCAATGGCAATTTTGGCTACCAGGAATGGAAACATAGACATCATACATGTATAATCATTTCAGTTGATTTTCAGATTACCAATACCTATACAGTTTATTTTCAGATTATGCATTCCTACAAGTTAATTTTTAGTTCATTTTATTTACAGATAACTTTTTTTATATTTATTGACAGGTGAAATGCATATTTCAAATTTTATTTACAAATTTGCCAACATTGTATTTTCAGATTATTCATAGATAACATTTTTATTTGTAGATTAAATATTATTAATGCTATTGCTATGCTAAAAACAAGACAGAGACTACAGAATAAACAATGACCATGTTTGTTTGTTTTTTTTTATTGCAGATAACATTACATAGTCAACACACAGTACAATGTCAATAAAGATGTTTTGCTTGCATTTTAAAATTATCATTACTTTAAGGAAAAATAAATGCTAATTGACATAATAAATGCATAATTATTTTTGTGCATTACACTGGCACCTGTCCAACATAACATTTGAAATATTGGTAGGGGCATGGCCTCTTACTGTATAGGTTTGAATCTCATTCAGGACAGTTTTTGTGTGAGAAAGTTAGTCAGTTTGTTGTGGAATGTCGTTGGTTTTCTTTGGGCTCTACAGTTTTCTCCCATCTCTAAATATGTTTGATAGTGAAAGAATCTTGACTTTTACTCTACTCCTTACCCTAAAAGACATGAAGCATCCTCTCGACTGAAGGTAGATACATGAACTTGATCCATGTCATTTTGGAGACAGTCAGAATTGGATTAATATTGCATCTGTGCATTAGTAGTTTAGCTGCAAAAAGTCTACCAGCAGCACTTGATCTGTGAAAAAATGAACCACAGATACTAAAGAATTAACTGTTACACCCGGTAAAACTGACCTGACCATCTTATAGAAAGAGATTTTAATTTCTAGTTATTAACTTGGGGTGTGGAAACAGTATTTCTTCCTGTTCCACTGTCATGGTGCTGCTGTTGAATTTTTATTTAAATACTGCATTCAAAATCAGCACATAGCAACTAGTTGTCATATGCTGATTTTAAATTCATTATTTTAATAAAAATTTAAAATCAGCACATGACACCACTGAAAAGAAAATTATATAACTTTCTCTTGTGTATCAAATTTGAAGAAATATTTCCCATGGAAAATAATTTTATTTGATTAAGATTAAAATGTTAAATGAAGCCAATTTTTTTTAGATTTTATTTATTTTTTTATTTTTATTTTATTTATTTTTTTTTAATTTCCCTACATTAAAACAAATATCAATCAATAAGACAGTAAAATCACTTTATTTTTATTCGCATACATGCGAGAGACAGTGTAAACAAGGGAGATAATCATCATACGAAAAACAAAACAAAACAGAAGCAACACCTGCTGATTTCTTAACTGACAGAATCGCATCCCGCATCGATTTCGGACATGTCTTTCATATGAATATGTTCAGAAATGAATATATTTTCAGAATTGAATTATTAGAACCCATCACTTGTCCTAATATTTAATAATTTGTGTCTGAAGCACGAATGTCGGCCGACAGATGTGAACCAAACCCCGCAAAAGGAGACACACCTGCCGTTTTCTCAACTGACAGAATCGCATCCCACACCGATTTCGGACATGTCTTTCATATGGATGTGTTCAGAAATGAATAAATTTTTAGAAAATAATTATTAGAACCCATCACTCGCCCTAATATTTTCAAAAAATGTGTCTGAAGCGAGATCGTCGGCCGACAGCTGTGACACAACCTCCACTTTCAAGACGTATTACTCGTAATTTTCTGTATATAATTGGTTCTTTTTTACATAAATTGAAGGAAAAAATATTTATTGTTCAAAATATTTGATGATTTTAAGTAATAACGATCCCATTTAAAAGTATACTTAAATTTTCGAGACCTACTACCATTTCCGATTGCGTACCAAAATTTGAACTGAAAATCACGTGACTAAAGTGATTAAAAATCAGCCATATTGGAAGCTGGCCTTTCGACTGTATTATCCTTATTGCTCTCTTTTCATGTCATTGGAATTTCTATATAAATGCCACCTGCCCATTGTGGCTACTTTTGGTTCCCTTATGTGGCCTTTATAGACAGGGTTGACTAAATATTTTTAGATCATGATGGTGAATTAAAATATAATGGAAAGTAGGATTTTCTATAAAATCTCATCCGTCGAAGACAAAGTACTGTTACATGTATACAAAAGTTTATACATGTATCATGTTCTCTGGTTGAATGATATATATTTTTAGCATTAAGCATTGTTAAGAAATCAATAATGCTATTTTTAAAAAAAAAAGAAGCTGAAAATTTGGTTGTCATCTCATCTATAATAAAGTATATAAGAGTTTAGTCTTTAGACATTTAGTGTGCAAATGTTAAAATAAAATTAATTCAGTACATTTACACATTTAAGCTATCAAATTCTCTCTGTGATAAAACGTTATTGAATTATCAGTCGGTAGTTGCCATCCAGCATGTGACCAACACATGACTTAATCAATACAATCAAGAAATGGCATCACACAGTGTCATGTTGTACATGTTGTATAAAGCATTTTAATTTTTAAAAATAAAAATTGTGTTCATTTGTTGATTTTAGACCAGTGTCACTGTCAATATAAATATAAGTATTGAACTGTTGAGATATGATCGTATAATTGCCATAGCTATTCCAGACAAACTTACTATAATGCACATTAGTTCAATGCTTAAATAGCATATTTAAATGAGATTTTGATAAATGTATATTTTTTTACCATTGTAGATTTCTAGCAGACAGATTTGTAGAGGGTACCTGTCCTCTTTGTAACTATGACGATGCTCGAGGAGACCAGTGTGATGCTTGTGGGAAGCTTATCAACGCCATAGATCTCAAACAGCCTAAATGTAAACTATGTAAATCATCACCCTCAGTTAAGGCAACACAACATTTATTTTTAGATTTACCCAAGGTAAGTACTTAGTATTACTAAATGTATTTATGGATTGCGGTAATCATCACCGTCAGTTAAGGCAACACAACGTTTATTTTTAGATTTACCCAAGGTAAGTACTTAGTATTACTAAATGTATTTACGGATTGCGGTAATCATCACCGTCAGTTAAGGCAACACAACATTTATTTTAGATTTACCCAAGGTAATATTTTCAGTAATCATCCCCATTTAGAAAAGGCAATACAACATTTATATTTAGACAGTGTTCATTCTAGGATTTATTTTCATAAAACTTTCCTCTGAAAACCCATAACATCAATATTTTTACATTCATGTAATGTTAAATATGGCCCGCTAAGGCCTTAATAGTGGGGTAATTTGACAAAATAAGTGATCCCGTGGCTCTTTCTAGAACGAACACTGTTTAGATTTTCCCAAAGTGACTATTATAAAAAATCTATTTGTGAATTGTGCTTAAAATTCCCATTAGTAAAGGCAGCACATCAGGTTTTTTTTTCAAATTTACCTAAGTTACATTATATAAATATTACATTTCTGATAGGGTGACAGTCCATTTTGCCTCATTTGACAATGAATTTTGGGGTGACAATATTAACTGTCACCCTATCAGAAATTAAATATTTATTTTATTATACTGATTGTCGGTGTTTATTACACTGTGCTACCAAAGCATATTGGATTGAAAATCATGAGTCAGCTGTCATCTGTAAGCAACTTGTCAGACGCTTGTAACATTAATCATATTTAATATTACTAAAGAAAAGCGTTTTACTGATTTAGAAGATGATTGTGTTAGAACCGCAAACACAGTTTTTCTGCACATGTGATATTTTTCATAATGTCAACCATTAACTTAATGTCACCGTGTGATGTCAGATTTTCTGAAATCTGAGGGCGGCATTAAATTTACCCAAATACTTATTAACCAATCAAATTTCAAGAAGTTTACAAAAGATATATTAAACAATAATAGTAAATGGAATATGTAGAATTGTCTTTGGCATTTCTCAAAATACAATACATAGCTGTATAATCCCAAAGTTCTGAGGTCTAAATCAAAGTTCCATGGAATTCAAGTTATATATGTTTCAATTCATCAATTTCGTTCATTAAACATAGACTTCATAGACACAAATGTAACTGTTAGAATTGTTTTTATCGACAAAATTTGAATGCCTTTTGCTTCATGTTCTTCATGTTCTAGCATCTACTAGATATGCTGACGAATATGCTGATGATAATCAATTTTTGAATACGTGCACTTGACATGTCCAGTTGGGCAAGGGCAAGTACTAAGACTTTTGAACTTGTCATTTGGACAAAACTGATTGGTAGATGACAATCGAACAAACCTTCATGTACTGCCTAGTCCTACAGCTGGCATTCATTTTGTTATACTTTGCAGATTGAACCTGAACTTAAAGCTCATCTAGACAAGGTGTTTAGTACAGGAACCTGGACAAACAATGCTAGAGTTATAACAAGTTCCTGGATAAGGGATGGATTGAAGCCAAGATGTATCAGCAGAGATTTAAAATGGGGTACTCCTGTCCCACTGGAGGGATATACAGATAAAGTAAGAAGATTATAAATATGACTTGCTCTTCATTTAAAATAGGATACTCCTTCCCAGTGTAGGAATCTACAGATAAAGAAAGATAAGATAGTGAATGTGTTTCCTCTTTAAGCATGGTCATCCAGCACTTTAATTTGACTTAGTTTTGAAAGTGTCTTGGATTATAAACTTATTCAAAATAACTCTTTGAATCCAACCTTTAATTGAGAATTCCTTAATTTGTCTAATTTACCATTTAGCAACGTGCATCAATCATTACTTGAGTAAACTCTCCAGAAATCAAGATAATTAAACAACCATCATACTTTGTAGAGGAAGCTCTCTATAGTTAACCCTTCATGTAAAACAAATAAATGTTTGCATGACATTTAAAAAAATATGTCACAGCATTCTGAAATGATACAACTTAAATTAAATTAGTAAGTTCCTTGAAAAAGGATGTCTTGTTAATATAATCCTTGAACAGCTTTTAAATCTTATTTGAACATATTGTACCACCCTGCTTGAGAATGAGGGTCATTTGTCAATGTATCGGTGCATAAAATGTTTTTTTTTTTAATTTATAATTTTCTACATACAGGTATTTTATGTGTGGTTTGATGCACCAATAGGTTATATATCAATAACAGCTAACTATACAGACAAGTGGGAACAGTGGTGGAAAAATCCTAAACAGGTAAATATGTTACCATGGTGATTTTCAACAGGTAGATATGTTACCATGATGATTTCCTAATGCTTTTATATGTAGCTGAAATCATAATATATGTATGTTTACTCTCCTCGGGGCTCGTGCTTTGCCCGCTGGAAGTTACTTCCTATTTACTCCCATGTTTATCATCTCCGTAACACTGGCCATTTTATGTGTGGTTTTCTTTATTTAATCAACATCTGTTTGTTTTAGATCTTTCTGTGATATTTTTCTATTTGGTTGACAAAACAAGTCATCCTGTTTTGTCTATATCAGGTGTATTCCAGTTACGCTTTGGATGTTATAATATCCCCCTTATTTCTGGATTTTGAGAATGAGTAGTGATCACACATGGCTTCAACCGTCGGGAGTCGTATTAAGCTTGGCAGTTATTAACACGGCGGCTTTTCAATCTGTATTTTTGTTTTGTTTTTGCAAGGACAATAATTAACGGAAGCCACGAGATCAGTTGGAGGTAAAAATAATAGTTATTTATGTCAAGAACGTGCCTAGCTCCAGACAGTAGTTCAATTTTAGTTCAAGTTGACTGAAAATTTTTAGTTGGAGTTAAAAATCTTTATTATCGTTGAATTTTCATCCAGGGGACCCTACATTAGTTTGACTTTGGGTTCGAGATTCAACTGTACTTTTAATTGTTTTGCATATTTAAATGACTAATTAATTGGGGTCCACACAGGATTTTTTTCCATGAAATTTTCTCCCAACGAAATTTTTAAAAAATTCAAAACCACGAAATTTTAGCCCCACGAATATTAATGATTCTACAGTACTTATCAGGGTGAACCTACTGCAAAAAAATTTATCAGTTTGCTTGTCAATTGTTCATGTGTTCTCTGGGAACTCCAGTTTCCTCCTCAAATCCAGAACTAAATGCCTGGATATAAATGGAAAAATCTTGACTGAGGTGTAAAACGCTATAAATCCATTCAATTCGGGAGCAGATTTGTGTGAAATTGCAAACATTTGATTCAACTGTGATTCATAGTAAGAATGTTTACTTTTGTGATAAATAAACCAAAACTTGTCCTTTTTTTTGATTAACTTGTTGATATGGAGTCTGTCCTCTATCTAGCTTTATAATTACATGAAGTAACAGGGCTTCTACTTGACACTGGAGACATCTCTTTTTTAACTTTTGGAAATTGAATTTGACTCCTGAATTTAAGGAAGAATCATTGATGTTTATATGTTTTGAATTGAGATTTTGAAGAGAGTCAGTATGACCCTTCATAAGCAAAGGTCAAATGGATGCCATGCCGTGATGATGCCTTATGGCCCTTTAAACATAAATGCAAATCACAAAACATTACATACTATTAATATCCTAATTTGCTGAATCTGCTTGTGTAATTTTTAGGTAGAGATGTACAACTTCCTAGGAAAAGACAATGTGCCGTTCCACAGTGTTATATTTCCCTGTACATTACTGGGAGCTAAGGACAACTTTAGTATAGTAAACCACATGATAGCAACAGGTATGTCTTACCATAGAGTACTGTAAATAGAGTAGTTTTTGTGTGGGGCTAATTTGTAATTTTGGAGAATGAAAAAATATTGTGAAAATATCTCCATGTTAAAATTAAAACATTTCACCATCCAGAGAGTACAATATGGAAAGATATATTGCAAAATTACCCATCACAGGAAATGATTAGGACAATAAAATACAGTCGAACCTGTCTATAAAGGCCACCCAAGGGAAGTTTGAAAAATGGCCTTTATAGACAGGTGGCCTTTATAGACAGGTTCGGAAGATCAAACCGAATCTGCTTCGACACATTATATTATTCTTGGTACACATTGCATTAATGATTTGTATTGTAAACAAAGATACTAATCCATGTCTGAAACACAATCCAGAAGCAAATTAAAAACTTTGAAACTGACAAGGTAAAACATGTGAACTTCCACCAGGGGAGTGAGACTGATTGCCCCAGAAGGGAAAGCCTCTCCTGTTTAGCTAGCTACACCTGCCATGTGTGTAATCAAAAATAAGTCAACAATATTGTGATGACAGCCATAAAACTTTTTGAGGGTATGCTGTTTTCTTTGTTGATATAATGTGAACTTCCACCAGGGAAGTGAGACTGTTTGCTGCAGAGGGGTAAGCACCTCCTGTTTAGCTAGCTACACCTGTCAGGTGTGTAATCAAAATTGGGTCAACAATACTGTGATGACAGCCATAAAACTTTTTGAGGGTATGCTGGTTTTTCTCTATGCTGTTTTCTTTGTTGATATAATGAAAGATAAACAATTAAGATTCAATACTCTTTTAAAATATTTGTTTATTCAAAATTACCAGGATTTAACATTTACCTTCAATCACCTGGCAGAATGAAGGGTCACTCTCATGCGTACAAACACACAAACTCAGATTTATTATTTCTCTTCAGAATTTGATTAATCTGAGTCCGACCGATACCAAATAAATCGGCAAATTTTCTTGCACTTAATCCATCTTTTTACGATTTACGAATGACTTCTACACGTTGTTCCAATGTCAATGCTGTACGAGGAGATTTCCCCGACATTGTAACGAATCAAGAGATATTCAATTTAAATTTCACACAGTCTTTTAATTCACAATCATATCAGCTATAGAAATAAACTAGACGAATTGACGTTTGCGATGTGTTTAGTAAATAAGCATTACTCAATATGGCCGCTTGGATACAGGTTGTTTACACTACGCTTGCATGATGGGAATTTCCGGTTTCGTTTTGATTTTTATTTTCTATTCCGGTTTTAACCGAAAAATACCGAAAAGTTCCGGATTTTTTATTATTCAAAATGGCCGCTACGGACAGGTAAATTGGCAAAAATTGACCGTAAATTGGTGACCGCTGGCCGCGTTGGACAGTGACCGTTATATAGAGGTTAAATAAAGAACAAAGCTAGTCGGGGGGATTTTTTATGGCCGTTATAGGCAGGTGACCGCTGTATACAAGTGGCTGCTAGCACAAGTTAGACTGTAGCAGAATCAACCACCTGTTAAATTAACCACGTACACACAAATCTCATGTGACCAGTATAAATTTATAATTTTCTAGTAACAGACAGAAGCTTTGAATCAAAACAATATCAGATGATGTCTCTAAACCACGGTGTTATCTGAAGGCAGCATTTGTTCTCTGACCTCTTATAGTGACCTCTAACAGTGTATAACATTTTTGTACGGCATTCACGACAGTGAAAGCATACTTTGCTATCGCTTTCTGCTAAGAAGATCGGGCTTCTTTTCTATGAAATAAGTACGCATGGAAATAATGCGCCTGATAAACGAACATGAAAGAAATATATCTGTTTTATCTGAGATATTTATTCTGAGACGGGTCTAGCATTTGGTTACATATGTACTTATAGAATAAACTTTCGGAATATATTTCAGAATCTAGTAAAATATTGTGGCGGGATGCATCCAATAATTTGTGCAATCTGGCGAACTGATCTCGTAAATACAAAAAAAGTAGTCCGGGAATTTTGCATCCTGCGATGTAAAATCATAACTTTTTATGAAATAAACAACAATGACAGGTGGATTTAACTAATTTTTTATAAAATCTACGGTAATTTTAATTTATTTGGAAGGGTATATTAAAGTATTTTGGTATTTTGCGGTATTGTGTCATATTTTAAAACTGATTTATCGATTACATTTCACTTCCATGAAAGGGAGATAAATGGTACAGTGCCGTGTGTAAACTGAGCATGTGAATTTTAAATACTTTACCGATTTGGAAGTTAAATTAACATGAAACGGGAATATTGTGAATGATAATCAGCAGATTATTAAAAACCAGACTTAACAGCAAATGATCCAATTACATACTAACACTAGAATGAACTCTCTCATAGCAGCGGTCGGTCTGCTTTTTCTCTACCCAAAATGACAAACAACGATCAATCAGGTACAATTTATAAAATTTCATTAAATTTTAATTTTACTGATTGTCTTTTTCATATATTTATGGAATATTATGTTCTGCCGTTTTTACTTAGCAATACATGGTTTGGTACATTGTTTTCTTTTTCAAAAACTATGCATCAACCCTCCCCCCCTCGTTTCGGTTAAATATTCATAGTCCTACTCTAGCACCATTTTCCCAACTATGCCATACAGCAGCACGGCAGTGCTATGTTTATATATCCTAGATATCAGATGAGAATTACAGGCCCAGTAACCATAGAGGTTATGCCAGGGTTATGCTAAGCTACATGTGTACCATTTTAAAAAAGGCAGCATTTGTTCTCTGACCTCTAATAGTGACTTCTAACAGTGTATAACATTTTTATATATCCTAGATATCAGATGAGACTTATAAACCAAAATTGGGTACAGTTTTTCCAATAGTCAAATTTATTTTAAATTAGAATGTTGAAAATTAAAGTTAGATTTTACAAAAATGGAATTGATGCTTATGCAAGCCCCGTCTCTGACTAAAAAGTTCAACCCCTCAGGTGAGATTTCACTATCCTACATGGATACTCATAATGGATTCTTATATTCTCATTCGGTACTTCACTTTCCCAATTTATCATGGAAAAAACGGGAGTTTTTAATTTTACTGTCTTTTATTCCAATTTTAATTAATTAAATTACACTTTTTATGTAGAATATTTGAATTATGAGGATGGGAAATTTTCTAAAAGTAGAGGAAGTGGAGTGTTTGGTGATCATGCAAAGGACACTGGGATACCAGCTGACATATACAGGTTTTATCTCCTTTTTGTAAGACCAGAGTCTCAGGTAAATGTTATAAACTTCAAAAATTGATTGATAAATGAATGGAAGGGTGGATGGATGGATGAATGAATGAATGAATGGAGGGGTGGATGAATGAATGAATGAATGGAGGGGTGGATGAATAAATGAATGAATGAATGAATAGATGGATTAATGAATGAATAGATGGATTGATGAATGAATGAATGGATGGGTGGATGAGTCAAGAGTTAAGTACTGTATAAGCAGAAATGTTAGAGGTAACAAACGTTTGCAGTTTTGGTTTTCTTTATAAGTTCATGGCAAGAAAATTTCATGGTTTGGACTGTAGGGAAAGTGAGCCAAGGGAAATAAATAATTTTCGCTGAGAAGATATATTCCCGGTACAAGTGTCAAAGTGAAAATCATGAATATTTCTTTCTCACGAATGTTTTTTTTATACAGTGGTGACATCATTAGCTATAGCTGTAGCAACAAAAAGTCTTTTTCAGTTGACTTAATTGCAGTGAGGGTTCATTAGCCTGTCATACCTACCCTGACATAGGACATCAAATTTTAAGGTGTCTTCTGAATGAGACTTATTAACACATCCATTCAGTTGTTTGAGGATAAGTACACTTGTATCTCCTTTATTTTTAATTATTTAACTATAAAATAACCTATAATGGGCATTTTATATTAATATTTAGGACAGTGTCTTCAGCTGGGATGACTTTATTTTGAAGAACAACAGTGAATTACTGAACAACCTTGGCAATTTTATAAACAGGTATATTTTCAGTTTTATCTTACTATCTATAAAAAAGCATTATAAATTATCAGTTTGCAGAACTACATTTTAGAGACAAATGCAAATTCAAAGAGGAAAGAAGCTTAGCTTTTGAGTAAGTAAATCCCTTAAGAAGTGTACCATTAAAGGGAGAAAATCTTGACATAAAGTGATGTAATACAGCCAAGACTTGTGTAAGAGACATGCTTGTTTCCTCTTGGAATGTTGTGTGTTGAAACTTAATTTCAGAGGAAAATGCTACATTTACACGAATACATTTGTATAGAGTCCTGTTTAGACAAGTGGTTTTTTTCAGTAACTCATCACAGTGCTAAGTTGGTTGTTTTTACTAAACCATGTGTACATAGACACTAAAAGTAAGATTGTCCAAACATCTTGAATTTAAGAAGAGTGAATTAATAGACTTTCATATCCAAATGAAGATTCTTTCACTTAAATTAAGGCTCTCAGTTAATGAATGGTGGGGGAATTGGAGTACCCAAAGAAAACCACCAACTCTAAGCAAGTGAACTCATAAAATTTCTCACACAAAGACTTGTCCTGAGTTGCATTTAAAGACACTGTAACCTGTAAAATTGAATGCACACTTTAGACACAGCATGTGGGGAAATTTATGCTATTCTGACACATTTTACTTTTTTTTTTATTTAGGGCATTGATGTTTGTCAGTAACAACTTTAAAGGTGAGATTCAGGAGATGGTGTTAAATGATGATGATAACCAGTTATTGGCCCTGATTAATAGAGAGATACATGCTTATGTAGACAACATGAAAGATGCAAAGTAAGTCAGAACTCAAATATATATTTATTTATTATCCTCTTGGAAGAGAATCAATTAAAAAAATGTGATGGTTTTTCTTGATAAAGATTTTATTGACATTGTACTTATTCTCGCCATTAGTCTTGGATCTGTGTTGCACACACCACTATAGAAGTTCAGCTGGTATGCTAATTTAGATAATACATGTATTACAAGAATTTAATAAGAATTGTTTAAATTCTCTATGGAATCTGTTAATATGTTCTAAATTAAAATAATAAGTCTTTTAAAATATAATTAATAATGAGAGAAAATATCTGGTTATGTCGTTTTGTATCAAGTTGAAATAAATGTTCCACCTTGACTAAAAATGTAAAACAAATTCTTACATAAATATCTTTATATTTTATTCATAACAAAAAAACCTATCAGAAATCTTAAATATACATGTGAATCTTTGTTCTGTTACAAGATTACGAGATTCTCTGAAGATAGTATTGAATATCTCAAGACTTGGTAACCAGTTTATGCAAGCCAATAAGCCATGGGTTCTTGTCAAAGGAAGCGAGACAGAAAAGTAAGTATTAGGAGTGTGACAATATATCATTAGTGTGTTATGATCTATATTTAGATTTATGATATACTTATCTATACAAGCAGTTAAAAAATTGATATATCAGCACTTTGATTTCCTGATATTTTTATGTTTGGTTTGAGCTAAGTGGTACTTTTACTGGCTTTCCAAGTCAAGGGTTGTGGGTTCGACTTCACTCAGGACTTGGAAATTTCTGAGATGATTTTCTTCTCCTGCCTATACTAGAGTGGTAAAAAGCCTGTTACCTGAATAGTCTTTTAGATGAGACTCAGAACCGAGGTCCCATGTCTTAGTGCATGCATAAGACACCTCTTTAGAGTTTGAAAGAGTAGGCCACCTGTGACTGCTACAGAGGATGCTTACAACTTGTAGAAAATGAAACAGACTGAGCAAGAAGGAAATTTACTTTTATACACATGGGAGGCGATGAAATTGTGATGGGCAACAATAATATGGGCACCACCAATATGGTAATAGATCTAATTGTACCTTCAACTCTAGCTGAAGTTTTATGTCTAGGGGTGTTATTTGAAGTTATATATTGATGCAAAACTAAAATTATGTTGTGGCATAGGTCATTATTTTATATCACATGGGTTGAGAATTGAGATACTGTGGTTTTTTTTGTGATTTAAAAATACAAGATTGTGTAACATTTAATTGAAAGTACTGTTAATATCATGTGTATATATGTATCATGTATGTTAGATTTAATTGAATTTTTTAAAATATAGCTTTATTATGTATTACCAATACATGTATATCATGCTACATATCCAGTGTTTAATCTAGGATTTTTCAGAGAGGACCAAATTCAAAAACTTCTAAAACACCATAACATAAATATTTTTGCATTCATGTTATGTTAAATATTACCCACTAAGGCCTTAACAATGGGGTCATTTGATAAAATAAAGGATCAATAGCCCTATGACCTCTTCTAGATTGAACATTGCATATGTTTCGTAAACTATGTATAGCAATATATATATATTATAACATGACATGTCTATCTTCCCAGCCCTAGTAAGATTTTGTCACATAATAACTTCTGTAGAAGTGTAAATATAAATTATGGAAACTAAAAATTTTGTAATCTGTAATTATTTGTGTAATTATTTGTGTAGCTGGATATGAAAGGTTTCACTGTAATATATATTTAAAGTATCACAAGAAATTTTGTTAAAATTTAAGTTCACAGTAAGCAAATTCTTAATAATCTCTGTATCCAAAATTACCCTGGATGTATTTGACATCCCATAGATGATCCATGTTACTTTCATTCTCAATTTCTATTTCATATAGGGTGGGTGTAGCTAGCTAGTTGGCCCTTCTGGGGCACTCGGTCCGACTTCCCTGGTGGAGGTTCACATGCTTAACTTAATGTGAGCTTATGCCATGGTGAAGCGTGTGTGCGTGCGTGCGTGCGTGCGTAAACTTTAATCTTCTCCTCTGAAACCACTTGGCCAATTGGAACCAAATTTGGTGTGGAAAGTCCCTAGGTGGAGTAGATTAAAGTTTGTACAAATCAACTTCGTGCGGCATCCAAGATGGCTGCCATTGCCATAAATAGCAAAAACCTATAAATGGTCATTACATGTTTATTTTTGGACCGATTTAGTTCAAATTTGAGATTTAGAAAGTAGATGTCTAGCCATTTAATATATGTAACGGGTTTTTCTGTAACTTTTTCTGTTTGCTCGTAATTAGCGGAATATGCAAATTAGATGCTAAATTTAGTCGATTCTTTGAAAATCTTCTTCTCTGAAACCACATACCCAAATGATGCCAAATTTGGTGTGGAAAGTCCCTAGGTGGAGTAGATTAAAGTTTATACAAATCAACTTCGTGCGGCATCCAAGATGGCCGCCATTGCTATAAATAGCAAAAACCTATAAATGGTCATTACATGTTTATTTATGAACCGATTTAGTTCAAATTTGAGATTTAGAAAGTAGATGTCTAGCCATTTAATATATGTAATGGGTTTTTCTGTAACTTTTTCTGTTTGCTCGTAATTAGCGGAATATGCAAATTAGATGCTAAATTTAGTCGATTCTTTGAAAATCTTCTTCTCTGAAACCACATACCCAAATGATGCCAAATATAGTGTGGAAAGTCCCTAGGTGGAGTAGATTAAAGTTTGTACAAATCAACTTCATGCGGCATCCAAGATGGCCGCCATTGCTATAAATAGCAAAAACCTATAAATGGTCATTACATGTTTATTTTTGGACCGATTTAATTCAAATTTGAGATTTAGAAAGTAGATGTCTAGCCATTTAATATATGTAACGGGTTTTTCTGTAACTTTTTCTGTTTGCTCGTAATTAGCGGAATATGCAAATTAGATGCTAAATTTAGTCGATTCTTTGAAAATCTTCTTCTCTGAAACCACATACCCAAATGATGCCAAATATGGTGTGGAAAGTCCCTAGGTGGAGTAGATTAAAGTTTATACAAATCAACTTCGTGCGGCATCCAAGATGGCCGCCATTGCTATAAATAGCAAAAACCTATAAATGGTCATTACATGTTTATTTTTGGACCGATTTAGTTCAAATTTGAGATTTAGAAAGTAGATGTCTAGCCATTTAATATATGTAACGGGTTTTTCTGTAACTTTTTCTGTTTGCTCGTAATTAGCGGAATATGCAAATTAGATGCTAAATTTAGTCGATTCTTTGAAAATCTTCTTCTCTGAAACCACATACCCAAATGATGCCAAATATGGTGTGGAAAGTCCCTAGGTGGAGTAGATTAAAGTTTGTGCAAATCAACTTCCTGCATCATCCAAGATGGCTGCCATTGCCATAAATAGCAAAAACCTATAAATGGTCATTACATGTTTTTTTTGGACCGATTTAGTTCAAATTTGAGATTTAGAAAGTAGATGTCTAGCCATTTAATATATGTAACGGGTTTTTCTGTAACTTTTTCTGTTTGCTCGTAATTAGCGGAATATGCAAATTAGATGCTAAATTTAGTCGATCTCTTTGAAAATCTTCTTCTCTGAAACCACATACCCAAATGATGCCAAATTTGGTGTGGAAAGTCCCTAGGTGGAGTAGATTAAAGTTTGTACAAATCAACTTCGTGCGGCATCCAAGATGGCTGCCATTGCTATAAAAAGCAAAAACCTATAAATGGTCATTACATGTTTATTTATGGACCGATTTAGTTCAAATTTGAAATTTAGAAAGTAGATGTCTAGCCATTTAATATATGTAATGGGTTTTTCTGTAACTTTTTCTGTTTGCTCGTAATTAGCGGAATATGCAAATTAGATGCTAAATTTAGTCGATTCTTTGAAAATCTTCTTCTCTGAAACCACATACCCAAATGATGCCAAATATGGTGTGGAAAGTCCCTAGGTGGAGTAGATTAAAGTTTGTACAAATCAACTTCCGCGGCATCCAAGATGGCTGCCATTGCCATAAATAGCAAAAACCTATAAATGGTCATTACATGTTTATTTTTGGACCGATTTAGTTCAAATTTGAGATTTAGAACGAAGATGTCTAGGCATTTAATATATGTAACAGATTTTTCTGTAACTTTTTCTGTTTGCTCGTAATTAGCGGAATATGCAAATCAGATGCTAAATTTAGGCAATTCTTTGAAAATCTTCTTCTCTGAAACCACATACCCAAATGATGCCAAATATGGTGTGGAAAGTCCCTAGGTGGAGTAGATTAAAGTTTGTACAATTCAACTTCCTGCTTCATCCAAGATTGCCACCATTGCTATAAATAGCAAAAACCTATAAATGGTCATTACATGTTTAGTTATGGATCGATTTAGTTCAAATTTGAGAATTAGAAAGCAGATGTCTAGTTATTTAATATATGTAACAGATTTTTCTGTAACTTTTTCTGTTTGCTTGTAATTAGCCGAATATGCAAATTAGATGCTAAATTTAAGCGATTCTTTGAAAATCATCTTCTTTGAAACTACAAAGCCAAATGAAGCCAAAGTTGTAACAGGTTTCCTGAGAAGGTTTTGTTGCCACAATTTTCAAGAATTTTGTAAATCAGGTGTAATATTTCATCAATATTTTGAAAATCTTCTTTGAAACCACTAGGCTAATTTAAATTAAATTTGTCTTGCCAGACAAGCCAATGTTACATCCAAGATGGCCCCGTTTCTATAATGAGAAACACATAAATAGCCATTGTGGATTCATTTTTCAGCTGATGATAAATAAAACATGTTTTCCTAAAAATTTGTTTGAATAAAATGTTTTTGAAGTACCAATAATATCTTTTTCTGATTGATGACTATTTTGTTTCTGTAGGCAAATTGATTTCATTAATATGCAACTTAGACATAGGCAGTGGTAAATAATGACTGATCATGCCAAATTTTGTTCATAAATAATTTCTTCAGCTGACCTATTTACAACTGGTCCAATTGCCATATGTCCTGCCTTTGGAATACAATAATAAAACAAAATCAAACACATTAACTAACACGAAAAACTATAAATTTTTTGTATAGGCATGTATATTAGAATATTGTTGGTATTGATGTAACGATCATTGGGATATATAGATTAAGGTCAGGGGTTCAAAGGTCAAGGTCACAGATACAAAATAATACTGAAATGGTTAATTATCTTGAAAACTATTAACATTTTCTATAGGCATATATATTAGAATGTTGTAGATATTAATTCAACTACTATTTTGATGTATAGAGAAAGGTTATGGGTTCAAAAGTCAAGGTCACGGATGCAAAAAATTGCTGAAATTGTCATATCTTCATTATTTGATCAGATAATGACATGGGGTTTTCAGTTTTGAAATATTCTTGTAATTACCTTCAAAATGAGGTCAAGGTCAATTGTGAAGGTTATTACCTAATGTTTTACCTTTCTTGAAAAAAAATTGTTGACCCAATTTTTACGTAGTGTACAAATAAGATGTGTGTTTCAACCAAATCATTGAAAATTTTCTCCTGAATTGGCCAATTCTAACCCAATACAGCATGAAAAGTCCTTTAGTAACAGTAATCTAAAAGTTGTGTATGGCATATCAGCCAAACTCCAAGGTGGCTTCTGTTCCTATACATAGCAAAAACATGAAAGACCAATGCAGATTTTGTTTCCAACCACTTTGGTTCCAGTTGCAATTGTAAAAAGGAGGGGGAATGCCATTTCACAAGATTTGCAGGTTATTTATCCAAAATGTAAATTACCTGCCAGTTGAGCATCACAGGCCCTATTGGGCCTCTTGTTTTGATTCAGAAATGATTGAGAAACTGTGACCAGGTGTTTGGTTTAAACAGATTCCATTTTATAAGTATTTTTATAAATGTGTTACTTCAGAGCTTGGGCAGGAACTATAAATATTTTAAGATGTGTTATTTCAGGGCTCAAGAAGGAACTCTAAATATTTTTATAAATATGTTATTTGGGGCTCGGACCAGAACTATAATAAATATTTTTATAAATGTGTTATTTCAGAGATTGTGCAGGAACTATTGTAAGTCAGTCTGCCAACATTGCCTGTCTTCTGTATAAATATTTTTGTTAATGTTTATTTCAGAGCTCGGGCGGGAACAGTCGTAAGTTTGTCTGCCAACATTGCCTGTCTTCTGTCTGTGTTACTTCAGCCGTTTATGCCACTCACAAGTCAGACAATCCAGACTCAGCTTAATGCACCTAAAGACATCAATGTGTTACAACAGGACTTCATCTGTCAGTTACCTCCTGGACATAAGATTGGAACGGTAAGTATACAACTGTAGTCTAGAGATTTGTGCCAGAAATTGCTAAAATGATGGGTTTTTGTTAAAAGCATGAATTTTGGCACCATTTGTAGATCATTTTCAGATTTGGGTTCAACCGAAAAAATCCAATATGGCTGCCATTTCCAATATGGTTGACAAAATAGCTGCCAAAGTTTTTTATTACCTAGTATTTTGTATGTAGGTTCAAACCCCGACAGGTCAGATCCATGTCTTGAAAAGTCTTGGGTTGTGACTGTTCTTTCACCAAGCACTCAGCATTTCGAAATGCAAGTCGCAGTTCTTTTGGATGGTAACTTAAAATAAACGAGATTCCATGACACAGTAGGCAAGGCATGATAAAGATCCCTACTGTATAATGCCATCAACGCAATGCACAGGCAAAAATTTCTGCACCTTTATCTATCATGTCTATAGCTGGCAATGTCTCAATATAAGTGAAATATTTTGACTGAGGCACCGTTTCAACATAATTAGCTGATATGATGTAATATAACTGTCAACCAACCAGACCTTCTTTATAATTAGAATTGTTCTACACAAATAAAATTACCACACCTCCATTTTAAAATCCTTAACTGAAATTGTTATTAGCTCACCTGAGCCAAAGGCTCAAGTGAGCTTTTCTGATCACAATTTGTCCGTTGTCTGTCGTCGTCGTCGTAAACTTTTCACATTTTCATCTTCTTCTCACGAACCACTGGGCAGATTTCAACCAAATTTGGCACAAAGCACCACTAGGTGAAGGGGATTCAAGTTTGTTCAAATGAAGGGCCACACCCTCTTTAAAGGGGAGATAATTGAGAATTATTGAAACTTTGTTGGTATTTTTCAAAAATCTTCTTCTCAAAAACTATTCGGCCTGTAAAGCTTAAACTTTTGTGGAGGCATCCTTAGGAAGTGTAGATTCAAGTTTGTTCAAATCATGGTCCCCGGGGGTAGGGAGGGGCCACAAGAGGGGGATCAAGTTTTACATAGGAGTATATAGAGAAAATCTTTAAAAATCTTCTTCTCAAAAACTATTAGGCCTGAAAAGCTCAAATTAAAATGGAAGCATCCTGAGGTAGTGTAGATTCAAGTTTGTTCAAATCATGGTCCCCGGGGGTAGGGAGGGGTCACAAGAGGGGGATCAAGTTTTACATAGGAATATATAAAGAAAATTTTTAAAAATCTTTTTCTCAAAAACTATTAGGCCAGAAAAGCTCAAATTAAAATGGAAGCATCCTCAGGTAGTGTAGATTCAAGTTTGTTCAAATCATAGTCCCTGGGGGTAGGGTGGGGCCACAAGAGGGGGGTCAAGTTTTACACAGGAATATATAGATAGAATCTTTAAAAATCTTCTCCTCAAAAACTATTAGGCCAGGAAAGCTCAAATTAAAATGGAAGCATCCTCAGGTAGTGTAGATTCAAGTTTGTTCAAATCATGGTCCCCGGGGGTAGGGAGGGGCCACAAGAGGGGGATCAAGTTTTACATAGGAGTATATAGAGAAAATCTTTAAAAATCTTCTTCTCAAAAACTATTAGGCCTGAAAAGCTCAAATTAAAATGGAAGCATCCTGAGGTAGTGTAGATTCAAGTTTGTTCAAATCATGGTCCCCGGGGGTAGGGAGGGGTCACAAGAGGGGATCAAGTTTTACATAGGAATATATAAAGAAAATTTTTAAAAATCTTTTTCTCAAAAACTATTAGGCCAGAAAAGCTCAAATTAAAATGGAAGCATCCTCAGGTAGTGTAGATTCGAGTTTGTTCAAATCATAGTCCCTGGGGGTAGGGTGGGGCCACAAGAGGGGGGTCAAGTTTTACACAGGAATATATAGAGAGAATCTTTAAAAATCTTCTCCTCAAAAACTATTAGGCCAGGAAAGCTCAAATTAAAATGGAAGCATCCTCAGGTAGTGTAGATTCAAGTTTGTTCAAATCATGGTTAAATAATAGTGTATTTTCCATGCTGTATTCTTTTATATAAGTATTTTGATATAAAGTTAAATATATTGTTCATGAGAAATATATTAATTGTACTTGTATTTAAAAGCTAATTTTTAATGTAAATCCTGCTGTATTCTATAATTTCTATTTGCCATTTCTCGATTACAGTATTCGGCCTATGCATTTTCTCTCTTTTGAGATTGGTAGATTGCATGATGAAAATTTTTTTTAAAATTATTTCATTGGTTGAAATGCTGTAAGAAAAAGGTAACGGAATAAGCCGAGGCTTGTCGAAACATCAACCTTTTACGGTACATAGAAATACTTACAAATTGTTTAGTGAAAAGCATCGGTAGGAAGTATAGATTTCAGTTTGTACAAAACCTCCCTCCCCTGCACTCACTTCAATACTGAACTCATTTCGGCTTCTACCTAGCAAGTTGCTCAGGTGAGCGATGTGGCCCCTGGGCCTCTTGTTCTACCTTGGCAGGGTCCTTGGGAAGAAACCTTAAAAAACTGATGCCCTGTGTCATAGCATGTTAATGAACCCCAACTTCCCACTTTTAAGTCTTGGGTCAGACCCGGCCAGGGATCGAACCCATGACCTCCCACTTAGTGCTCGCTCCATAAGTGGGAGGTCGTGGGTTCGATCCCTGGCCGGATCTGACCCAAGACTTAAAAGTGGGAAGTGACTGTTCTTTCGCCAAGCACTCGGCATTACGAAATGAAAGTCACGGTTCTTTCGGATGGGAACTTAAAATAAACGAGGTCCCGTGTTACGGTGGGCTTGGCACGCTACGGAACCCTGCTGTATAATGCCATCAGCGCAATGCACTTGCAAAATTTCTGCACCTTCGCCTACAGCTGGCGACGTCTCGATATAAGTGAAATATTCTTGACTGGGACGTTAAACACCATTACTCACTCACTCCTACCTGTACATTGCCCAGAGTGGAATATAAAGGGACATAAAACACCATTCAATCAATTAATGAATTTAAGCTTAGCTATGTTATTTATTTTACATGTAAGTTAATATGCGTTGTCCATAATAACATGCCTTCACTGAAAGCTAGTTTCTAATAAAATATAACAGAAAAGGTCTGATCAATTAATATGCATGAAACAAAAGAGATTTAAACTCTATATCATTAAGTATTTCTGATAATAGAAATGGATTAAAGTTTTTCTAAACAATTATTCGCTTGTTTCATTTTAGCCAAGTCCATTATTCCAAAAAATTGAAGCAACAACGATTGCAGAGCTGAAGAAAAAGTTTCAGGGAAAGCCAGCTCCAGTACCAGCAAAAGGTGGATCTAAAAATGCCAAGGTAAAAATCTATTATTTATTTAGATCAATGAAATTGTTATATTTACTTTGCAATATGACAACTAAATGTTTAATACTTATGTGTAACAGGAAGTAATATACCTCAGAGAACATATGTGAGAGGTCGTGGGTTCAAATCTTTTTTTTTTTTTTTCTTTTTTTTTTGAACATGTTTGAACATGCAACAATATGTTTGTGTTTGATTACATGGACTTACATGTATTATATAATTATATTTACAGGAAACTGCTTCAGCTGGGCCAGTCAGTGCAGAAGAAGTTGCCAAATTGACTGAGGAAGTTGCTAAGCAGGTAAAAATGATGTTTTCAGTATTACTAGTTTATAAGTTTACCATGGTTACTCGTAACCAATAACATTGTGTTGATAAATTAGAAGATAGCTTTCTTACATTTGAAGAGTTATAAATTTAATTTAGCAAATTGAGGTCTACCTGGTGAGGCTTATGGAGCCAAGTGACCCGTATTTCAGTTTAAAAAATTTAAGGAAGGAAGGTATTTGTTTCTCAAGAGACTGTTGTGGTTTGGTTAAAAGTTTGAAATTTGTCAGAAATTTGTTGTCATTGTTTGTAAGTGCTTTTATTTAATAAAAAATAAACATACTAATCCATGTTTGATTCACTATCTAAAAAACCCAAAAACAAAAAGAAGTATGTAGTTAAGCATGTGAACTACCAACAATAGAGGTGAGACCAGGTGCTCTGGATGTGTAAGCACCTCCTTTGCTAGCTACATCTGTGAATTAAAATTAAATAGAACTATGGTACTTCAAACATATTCTTTATATTATACAGGGAAATGTTGTACGTGAATTGAAAGCAAAGAAAGCTGAAAAGCCATTAATTGATGCAGAAGTTGCCAAACTTTTAGACTTGAAGAAAAAATTGACAGCAGCAGAAGGAAAGGACCCAAATGCTGAAAGTGGTGGATCAAAAAAGAAAGGGAAAAAGGTAACACTGATGGAAAATGATACTTTAACCAAACTACTTTATTGAAATGGTATTAACTCTTTTTCTATAATAGGTCTAGAGATGACAATGATAATGTGGAATCTACCTCTACCTATTTCTCTTTAGGGCCCTGTAAAAGGGAAATGGGATAATCTTTAAAAATTGTCTCCTCTAAACTTACAATAGATATAGCTTAGATAATTCATCTATATTATACTTAGAACACTTACCGTAATCCTTCTATGTATTCGGACGAATTTTAATAATTTCATTTTCAAGTGTCCGGGAATTTAGAGGAAATATGAAAATTATACACTTGGAAAAATGGGGGTGTCCGAATATTTAGAGTTGTCCGATATTTAGAAGCCGATATGTCTTGCTGCCCTCCCAGTAATGCAAGACACTATCAACGACGATACACACATGAATATCATCTATAATATCAATTTTCAAATAAAGTTCACGTTGAAATTACCTTTTGTGTTGTTTATTTCACAAAAAAGTCGTTTTTTGAAGTGTTTGTTGACCAATAATCATGATCCAATGTGTAATACACATCGAAGAACGCCATTTTTTGTTAGCAAATCGCGTGATTTTTGTCAGTAGTTCCCACCATTTGAGGTTCACCGTTACCCCACTTCGTCTTCTGTCACTGTCTACAGTCAAAATTTTTATAATTAATAATAGTCAAGAATATTTTTCAGTCAAGAAATTCCACATTTTGTACGATTAAGAACCAGGACATGTATGAATGGGGTTCGCCGTGATTAATATACTAAAAAGCTTTTTCTTTAAAAATCGATGTTACCACTCACAGAACAAAATAGTTTACAAATACATTGTTTTAACTCACATTTCAAACAATTTTAATCTTAGGAAACACAATAAATACATCGTAATGTCCATCTTCCCGTTTTTAGAGAAATGAAAGTATCAGAGGATCGGGAATTCCCATAGTTGACATGCATTGAATCGGAAGGGATTCCACAAGTTTCTCATCCAATGAAATTCATTGATAACGTCACTTCCTGAAAAAATGTCTTTGATGTTGGATTTGTGTGCCGACAGAACTTCTGGTCTCGTACGATGTTTCTTAGCCACGATTTTTAATTCCAATCAACTTTCACTTTCAAAGAATATTAAAACATTTACCTAATACAGGTATGGCTATATTCAGCTTACGGTACATTAAAAACGTAAATACATCGTAAAATACTTGTCCTCAAAGTTACAATCATGACTCCATCACGCAAATACACAACGCAACAAACACATAAAAATAACAAATTCTAATGTAAATTAACAACAAAACAACAAAATTTCTTCTTGTTTTTATTCAATATTAATTATAAGCAATATGTATTGCTTGTTCCGGGTGAATTCCAGCAAAATCATGTCCGGATTTAGAGGCAAAAAAATGCCGTCCGAAATTATGGGAAATTTGAAAATTATTGAAAATTCAAAATTAGGGTGTCCGAAAACATAGAGGGTCCGAATACATAGAAGGATTACGGTAATTTCAAATTTGAACAAATCGTATCTCATGTGTATCTGTAGAGCCCAAAATAGGAAAATGTTACCTAAGGGGTAAGTTAATAAAATCAGTGTACTTCTTAATATATCTTGAAAACTATAAACTTTTTGTATAGGAATATATATTGGAATATTGAAGGTATTCATATAACAGTCATTTTGATATACAGAGGAAGGTCATGGATTCAAAGGTCAAGTTTGTTAGACCTGCCTGCCTGTACAATTTAGAATCAAGAAAAAAATCAACACTGTTTCAATTTTTTTTTTGGCCATCCAAAACTTCCTGTAAATTCTACAATTTTGGTCTTTTTTTTGTTTCCATAATATAGAATGTTTAACATTAACAATATGCTGGGGTGTTGACATACATACATGTCTATCATGCCATTGTTTGTTGCTTGTGCGAATTCAAACTGATTTAAATTATGTGCCCTTGAAAAAAATACATTAATTTTCAATTGCTCACTTGCCTCTGAACTGAAATTTGATTTGGTGTGGCCTCAACTCATCTTCACTTTGATGTATAAGTTTATTACTCACATTACCATAAAATTTGAATTTTTTATTGAATAGTCAGAAGCACCCAAGTCTGCCAGTGAAGGATCTAAACCTGGTGTAGAAAACAGTGGTTCTGTGGTACAAGGTTCTCAACAAGAGATTGATAGACTCACTAATGAAGTTACTAAACAGGTTTGTGTGCTTATGTATATTGATCGATTGATTGATTGGGTTTTATGTCCCAGTCAAGAGTACTTCCATTATATTGACATGTCACCATTTTTAGGTGAAGTGGCAGAAATTTTTACCAATGCAGTTTGCTGAGAGCAATTAAAAAGAAGGGTGCTACTTCAATTCCCTTCCGAAGGACTTCATGACATTCATTTTTAAATGCAGAGTGCTTAGCGAAAGAACAGTTAGTACCTATTTTTAAGTTTTTATCAGATCTTGCAATAGTTTTAGTCAACAACTGTGAGCATACAAAGCAAGCACTCAACCAACTGAGCTACCATGAGAATCATAATATCAAAGATGTGCAAGTGATTGTTATTCACAAATTTTTAAAACATTGTTTTATGGTACATGTATCCGTAAGTGCATGTTCAATTGTAAATGTCTGAATTTGTGATACAAATCAGGAGACACTTCAAAAATATATAAATAAACCAAAGTAGCATGAAAGCTTAATTATACTTTAATAAATACATGAATAGATGTTTATAGGAATCGCTGTGTCTCTCAGTCTGTGTGTCAGTCAGACTGCAAATTCATCTCTGGGTCATTACTCATTTCTAGCTTGGTAGAATTCTATGGAACTTTTCAAATACACTATTTTCAGACCAATGATGTCTTGTATTCAACCAAGTTATTATCTTAAAGGTCAAGGTCACAGAATGCATAATCAGGGACATAGCCCTCAGCCTGTTGCTGTGTGTGGCATTATCTTCAACAAAGGTTTATCTTAAAGGCCAAGGTCACAGATTGTGTATGCTGAAAATCTTATCAGGCACTTGATGCTTCAAAGGAATTTTGTAAAGCTTCACACAAATTATTTCAGTTATCTCATGGGTGTGTCTTGATTACACATCAAGGTTATTGCTTTAAAGCTAAGGTCATAGAGGGTGCATTTTTATGTAGGAAAGTCAAAGACTTTTCTGAGTATTGTCACCGTTTGGTAACTATTGGTGTATCAATGTCAACAAAATCTTCCTTTAACCAAAACACTACTGTTACGCTTGTGGCCCAAGAAGTAGATTCACATGGAATCGCGAAATAATTAACTTTTCAAATGCATTTCTTGTTGAAAATTGTGTTTAAATCATACTTCTTTTCTGGTTTTGGGGAATTTCACAAATATGATCTTCATGCATCAGGGCAGGGCTTTGTTCTTAGGTCATATGTTTCATATGTAAAAGGTGAAAAATCATGAAGGGTTTATATCCGGACTATTACTATTTACTGCATGAGAAGAATTTCAAAAAGCATCAATATATATAAATGATCCCCATGCTCGAAGGATTTGTCATGATCTGGAACCAAGGTTACTAAGGGCATTAGATTATAAATCATGTTCAAACTATAACTCTTTATTTGTTTTGAGGGATTCCCTGAATATTCTTACAAATGTTCACCATGGGCCAAGTATACATCACTGGTGTCATGGTCTTGAACCAAGGTATTTTTCTTAAAGATAAAAAACCACTACGGTACCTCAGTTGCTTGAGTGTTAACTTTGTATTTTGGAAGTCTTGGGTTCAAACCCTGGCTGGGGTCTTACCATGACTTGATAATAGGTAGTTACTGTTCTTTTGCCAAGAAATTAAAGTCATGGGGTCCTTGTGAAGAAACATTAAAACTGATAACCCTTGTCATGACAGGCATAACACTTTAAAGAATGTTCCCTGCACCTTGCCCTGGATGCACTGCTAAGATCAAAAGTTATGCCACTTCACCTGCAACTGGTGATGTCTGGATATAAGTGAAATATTCTTGACTAAGATGATTTTAAAGACCAATGCCTACATATTTGATGTGTGTTGGTCATGATCAAAGGCTGTGTGGGATTTGAAGTTTTTTTAACAGGGTTTTTCAAGAAATATTCTTAAATTCAAGAATTATAGATAACTTCTTTATAATAACAGAAATCATTCCTTAATTTGATTTTTTATTTTTATTTTTATTTTTTTTATTATTTTTTTTTTTTTTATTTCAGGGGAATAAAGTCAGAGATTTAAAGACTAATAAGTCTGAGAAATCTGTTATTGATGCTGAGGTTGCTAAGTTGCTGGACTTGAAAAAACAGTTGGCTGTAGCCCAAGGTCAAGATCCCGAGGCTATCACTGGTGGAGGCAAGAAAAAAGGAAAGAAGAAATAAACCAATGAAAGAACGTAGAAAAGATGAAGTGATATATGAATATAAAAAACAAAACATCTTGAGACAATGAAAAAGTAAAAATAAATAAAAAAAGTCAGCACTTAAACCGTAACAACTTAGATCAATAAAGTAGAGCAAGGAATTGAAATAAAGAGATATGCTACAACACTGGGAAGAAAGTGAAGAGAGGGTTAAGTGCTGAGTGACACCAAAATGAAATATTTCAATGGGGAAAGGGAAAAAGATAATAAAGGGAAAAAAAAATACATGTCGCAGATTAACATTTAGGGGACTATTGAAAAGAGAAACAAGTGCTCAGTGACATTAAAGACAGAATGGAAAAAAAACCTCGCACAAATTAAACAAAGACTTCGCTGTTTTATGGCAACATGGTGCTTATTATAGTTTGTATTACAAAAATAAATTTGTTGTTGAATGAAAAAGTAGCATGGATATTTTGAATGTTATATTAATGAATTAAAATGGAATGAGAAATTGATGTCTTGATTTTTTATAATCCACCACAAAAGCAGTATAATTAACAATTGAACTGTTTAGAAATGCGGTTCATAGTCGATATGAACGCAATTGATATGCAAGCAAACTGAATAACGCGCGTTAGTGCGTTATGATTAGTTTGCCTTTCATATCAATTGCGTTCATATCAACTATGAACCGCATTTCTAAACAGTTCAATGCAGACTTTCTTTAAACTATGAGATAAAACTGATTCTTATCTCTGATAGAAGTTTTACCCCTATCAGTAACAAACTTACCAATCCATGTCAACATAACAATCACAAAGCAAAGTAAAAACTTTAAAATCAAAAATTAAGTTAAACACATGAACTTCCACCATGGATGTAAGGCAGGTGCTCTGTAAGGGTAAGTTCCTCCTGTTTAGCTAGCTACACCCACCATGTGTGAAGTAAAATTGAAAGTAAATGAATAAAGGTCACATTGAACTATGGGATGTCAATTATATCCATGGTAATTTTGAATACAGATACATAACAATATAGTCATGACAACCATAGAACTTTTTTAGGGTCTCCACAAATCTAGACTTGTATGTTTTATATGAGCATAAAACTGCTCTGACTCAAAGTTGTGTTTAATATTAGTTTTTATACTTGTGACATATATCTACTTTTGTTCTTTTGTTGTTTTTATGTAGCCTGTGTTAAAAATTGTAATTGAAAAGGCCACTTTTTCATGTTATTAGAGCCTGTTTATACGAGGGTAGGTAAAAAAGTTCATAGAATGGGTATATATTGTCGCAACAAACCATACATTTTATTATTATTTTTTAATATAGTCCCCATTTACCCCAATGCACTTAGCCAACTTTTCTTTCAGACTCTCTCTACCTTTGAAATAGAAGTCTTCGGTTTGGTCCTGAAACCATGCCTCTGTGGCAGCCTTAAGTCCATCATCATCATCATAAATTTGATTCCCCGTAAATGGGATTTCAAATTTCTAAATAGGAAATAATCACTGGGTGCCAAATCGAAACTGTAGGGGGATGATTAGGCTGTTCGAACTTGCATTCATGAATCGCTGCTTGAGCAATCCTTGACTTGTGCACAGGAGCATTGTCATAAAGAAGCAATACCCCCCGGCTCAACCTCCTCCTCCTTTTTAATTTAATAACAGCTTTCAGCTGCTTCATTAAATCAGCATAGTAAGCCCCAGTGATAGAGATCCCAGCAGGTTTATAATTGATTAACAGAACACCATTAGAATCCCAAAACACAGTGGCCATGACTTTGCCAGGTGATGGTTGGGTTTTTAATTTCTTTGGTGGGGATGAGCCAGGGTGCTTCCATTGCATGGACTCTTTTTTGGTTTTTTGGGACCAATGATGAATCCATGTTTCATCACCAGTTACTAAACGTAAATGGAAGCTCTCCGGTTTATTATAAATGCAAAGAGTCTCCCGAATTGACTGGAGTCTTTGGAAGCGATCCTACACATTGAGGTTCTGAAGACCCATCTTGCGGATACTTTTGACATCCCAAGATGCTCGTTGATAACCGTGTATACAATTCAATGTGCAATGTCATACTCCCTAGCTACGTCATTAATTCTAATTGACGATCATTCATGATGAGGGTCTCCACAGACGTGACAATTTTCTTTGTGATGGCATCAGCTGGTCGACCTGACCGTTGGTCATCCTTCAGTGAGGTGCGCCCACGTTTAAATTCAGCTAGCCATTTTGCCACTGTGGAATAGGCAGGACCACTGTCATCGTACACTTGGCAATTCGCCGGTGAATTTCTTTGACATTTGATCCCTCTACTGTGAGGAACTTCATTACTGCCCTAAACTCAACATTTTGATTTGCCATCATTGCTTGATGGTCACCAATTTTGAATGTTTTTGAGAATTACACAAATATGTAGTGACAAAACTTAATATGTTTAAAATGGTGGAATCTTGTGTTGTCTGAATAAGTAAAGAAAATGTGTGTTACGTTTGACTGAATACGCTGTTCTATGAATTTCTGACTTCCCCTCGTAAGGTCCACCTTGGGTGGCTTTTATAGACAGATTTGACACTATAGAGAGATTTTACTGGTCCTTAAAAGCAGGTGGCGCTTATAAAGAGGATCAAATAATATGAATAGAGAAGACAAATATAAACGTGTAACTTCCAGCAGAACCTCTGATCATTTAGTAACATTATTGTGACACCTACAAAAACTAATTTTGACAATATTGTGATTAAGGGTGGTTAAAGCACATGGCTGAACATGGACTACCGAAAATAGTCGATAATTAAAGTTATAGGCTTAATCAAGTTTGTTCCCACATGATCGATCACATTGCCTCTAAAGTGCCTAGGTTCAAATCCTCTAGCAATACATAGCATGAAAGATTTGTCAGTTGGCTTTCCGAAGGATGCTGATGTTCTTTGGGTACTTTGGTTTTCCTACACCATCCAAAAACTGACCGCCTCAATATACGGTACAGACCTGTCGAAAGTTTTACACCAAGCTGATGAATAATCACCTACTAATCACGGTTCTTTGTTAGCCATATCTTGTCAACTATTTGGCAGCTGCTATCTGTCTCTCGGCAGGTTTTCGGTCACTAGCTATCCATATATCGGCCATACGACATTCAAGCTTTGACCTCTTATCGTTAGCTCAGTGTTAAACTTTCGACTGGACTGTACTGTATGTGAAGATGTAAATCACAACCCACAACCTGAATACGACTAGAATCTGCGACTCAAATGTTAAGCATATTTTGCATAAATAACATACTAGTACTTACTTTGACTGTTGTACAGTCAAACCTGTCTGAAGGACTACCTCTATATAAGGATCACCTGCTTTTAAAGGCCAGTAAAATTTTAAGCAAATTGCTCTTTATTCATGATATTTGAACCTCTATATAAGGGTTACTTGCCCCTCTAGGGCACTTTTATGGTCCCCCTTGGATGTTCTTTATCAACCGATTTGACTATACTTTGTTGGTTGGAAAAGTAGGAATAAATGCAACAACAAAATATTTTTGAAATATTTTATTAAGAATAAAATGGCCCCAAAACTGATTATACAAGATGTAAGTCATTCGCTTAATCTTTCATAATGGCTTTATTTTCTTCCAATAATTGAAACATTAATTCTTTCTTTTCGTTTACATGTGTCCATCTTCATGCCACATATCACCTAAAAGTATAAATTTCACATACAAAGAAAGATAGAGAAAATGATTAATTGAAAGGGGTTGTATGTCCAAGTAATTTTTTCTAAATGCAGAGTCCTTGACTAAAGAACAGTCATGACTTATTTTCAAATCTTGGCGAGACCACGGCCTGTGTTCGAAACTATGACCTCCCAAATACAAAGCGAACACTACACTTCACTCAAATAAAATATTCTTGACTGGAACTTAAAACCCCATTCAATATGTCCTATGACAAATAGCCCACCCCACGTGTACTAGTTTATATCGTCTGTTTCCAATATCGCATTAATTCACTTACGGTACTTTATTAGCATGAAAAGACAACTGAATGCCTTTTTTTTTTTTTTTTTACTTTTTTCTCTGAATAACCTTCTAAACATACCTATCAAATAAACTCGGTTGCATTATAGAATTATCATGTGCTAGCTGTTTATATATTTTATAAAGAACAAGAACGTGTATAAACAGGCGGTTGCCATTCATTAATCGCCTTATACTCTGATTAATATCGCTATCCAATTGAAACTCAATAGCCTTATAGAATTGTGCGATTGAAACCAATATGTAGTATTGTCAGATTAACATTGTCTGTTTCTTAAATTGTAAATTACTCAAAAAAAACCAAACCTATGCTTAATGGATTTAGTGGATTTAGCTTAATATATTTTAGTCCTTATATTTTTTATTATTTCAACGTATAGCACACACACTAGCACACACACACACACACACACACACACACACACCACACAATAATTTTTCGATACCTTAAACACAATCTCTTTTAGCAAGCGGACCCATTCCGAACTCGTCTTTGTCAACAACTCCATCATCTATTATAGTGATCATAAAAATAGTAATATTAAACAATATTTGAAATTTGTAAATGAATTTTTGGTATAGTGCGTCAAGTTTGACCTGGCCGTTTGACCTTTAATTTGAATACTATGTTTGGCAAATAGACTGTGTGATTTAGGCAAGACAGCATGTTTCATAACTATAAACTCCCTGTACACAGTACGAGGACCGTTCAAAAAGTCTTGTCCTTCATAATAAAAACACAAATTAAGACGTTTTATTTTCATTCCTTCAAAATAATCACTTTTAACGGCTACACACTTTTTAAGACGCTGGATCCATTTTCTAAATACATTTGCATATTCTTTTTTTGGATATACCATTTAGAAACTGATGAATTGCTGAACCTAGCGATGAACGAGATCTGTATCGACGACCAGAAAGGTGTTTCTTAAGTTTAGGAAAGAGATAAAAGTCACACGGTGAAAGATCAGGTGAATAAGGTGGATTAGGTAAAACAACAACACGTTCCTTGTACAAAAATTCAGTCACCAACTTAAATTTGTGAGCAGGAGCATTGTCATGGAGTAACCGAATACCAGGAATTCCTGACTTTGGTCTTTTCTTTTCATAATTTTTTTTCATTTTCTTAAGAATTGTATTTTTATAAATCTTTTCCGTGATACCCTGGCCTTTAAGGATGGGAATTTGGGCAACTATGTCGTTACTATTGAAAAATATAGCATAACTTTCTTTGTGCGTTGAGTGCGCCTTGCAATTTCAGGTCGTTTTCGTTTTCATTTTATTATTTATCTTTCTATGTGGCTAAAAGTAATATACCCATGTTTCGTTACCCGTAACTATATCAGCCAGACGCCTGCTGTTACAATTACCATATATTTTCAGCAGATTTTAGCCATTTTGACACGTGTGAGCTTTTGCTCTTTTGACAACAAATGAGGGATCCATCTAGCACAAATCTTTCTCATGACTAGTTTTTCTCTGAGAATGAAATGTACGGCCCCCATTGATAAACCAACGACTTCAGCTATCTGTTTAACAGTCAACCTTCCTTCCCTATTGACCAGTTTTTAAATTTCTGTAATGTTTTCTTTGGTGCATGCTGTTTTTGGTCCTCCAGAACGGGCCTTATCAGAAATGTCGTTAACACCATTTTTAAATATACGTATCTAGCGTGAGATGGACCTATATGACAGCTTTCGCTCACCAAAAACATCTTGCATTTCAATGAATGTTTGTTTGGGCGATTTAACGAGTTTTGCACAGGCTTTCATGAAGCTTCTCATGCAATAATGTTTTTACCTGTCATGTCCGTCATTTTCCAAGCAGTGTAACGAGTGTTATGATGACAATATGGCAAGAAAAACTAATTCTTTTGCATATATAATCTAAAAATGTTCTACGAGTTTGGGAATGAACTCAGTCACCCGTGACAAGTGACAATATAATAAATTACGGTGTTTTATTTACGGTTTACAGGAAGGGACAAGACTTTTTGAACGACCCTCGTATTTCTATCATCCTTATATATATCAACTACATATAGTTCCTACATTACACAATGGATACGCCTGTTTGAATATCCAAATAAAAGGTCAAAGGGTCAGTCCAAGCTTGATGCAAGTATAATATTATCATAGAAAACATAAATTACCGAAAACATGTACTTGATATGAATTAATACAATAAAGAATACAACAATGCAGGTACATGATAGAAACAGTCGAACAAGACAAAATAAGAAAGGACGAATACATAGTGGGAACACTGATTATAAGGACCCAACTTTGGACCAGCAACAAGGTCAATATTCAGCATTGTGGTTAGGTGTTGTTATAGCACTGTTAATCACGTTGATGACCGATCTTCTGTCTACTGTAGTGAATTGTATAATGTGTTCCATAATAACTCTCTATGACAAGGTTACCTTTCCTATTGAAAAAAAAGTTTTGAAAATATTTTATCCAAATTTAACGGATGACTTCTATCACTGTCGCACGACTGTCACTATCAGACGGTTTTCGCACAAGTCCGAATTATCTGCCTGAACGATCTTGTGTTATTTTTTTTTTAAAAATGCAATATAAAAATAACGTATCGTCGTTAAGACATATTATCCAGCCTATTTTCACATGAAACTAAAATCAATATTAAAAATGTTAAATAAAATGTTAAATTTTGTTTCACTCACCGTTATGATCCATCATGTAAAACGTAGCTTTAATTGTGTGATCCTTCATTGTCGAGTTTAAGATGGAGTCCAGCTCCAACAAGGTAACAAAGCCATCAAGGTCCAGATCATAAATGGTGAAAGCACATGGTACGTCATTTCTAGCACCTGCACTTCTCTGTTGTTAAAATAAAAGAAAAAATGCAGTTTAGAACCTAGGGATTTTTGAAAGTGAGGTTTCCATTTTTTCGTTGATGCCAAACACGAGGTATGAGGTTCTTGGTTATACATTTTGAAATGTTGCATCAAATCCTGTTTTTAATTTGAACAAGTTGTACACACATATATTATATCATGAAAAAACAGAAATAAAGGGGACGACCCTACCCCCGGAACTCTCCCGGTCCACCACTAAGACTTTAACTACTTAAATATGTTTACTTGCTTCTCCTGCTTATGATGTATTTGTTTCCCAATTAATACGACATGGTAGAGCTTGTTCCCACTACGGGGACTTTGTACAATGAAGTAGGCTGCTTGCAAATAAATTGTTGAATCAGGGATATTGCAAGCCTAGGATTGCCCTGGATATATTTGACGTCACATAGTTCCATGTTCCTTTCACATAATTATGATTATTTCCTGGCGGGTATAGCTAGCTAAACAGGAGGTGCTTGTCCTTCCAGAGCACCTGGCATCACTTCCCTGGTGGAAGTTCACGAATCTCACCTAACTTGTCAGTACCAAAGTTTTTACTTTGCTTCTGGATTGTGATTTATACATGGATTAGTATGTTTGTTTTTGATTAACTTGCCAAAGTCTTACGTACAAAACAAAATGTATAAAAGCTATTGTCATGACAGGAACAGCCAAACAAGACAATATAGGACACCCCTGGACCGCTGATTATGACGGAATCAAATTTAAGGTCAGTGAACACTGTGTGTAAGGACAAATACCGCAGGGTCGCCATAGGTGATTTGTTGTTATTTTCACATATGTCCTGACATACCAAAATAGAACATAAGTTACATGTGTCACTAAAATTAACTGTGTGTCACATTTACACTGTCTCGATAGAACAGTTCTATTTCATCCGACAAATCATATGTGTCACTAAAATACCGCATGTGTATATTGATAAATACATATTATATACACAGTGTGTATGTACAACCCTCAGTATCAGGTCGAGTCCTTTTTTCGTAGTCGTATCACTACGAGTCGCGCTTGCGCGACGAGTAGTGATACAGCTACGAAAACAGGACGAGACCTGATACGAAGGGTTTGTACATACACACTGTGTATATGATATTTTTTATCTAACATTTCCTATTAGATAATTAAAATAATAAAAACCCAATACTTTATGTGAAAAAAAAATACATTTTACCACAGAAAACCACTGAACTATGTTATGACATGTTTGTAGTAATGACGTCATTGTTTACATTTGACAAATCGGAGATTCCACAATGACGTCACAATGAGAAGTGCACGTGTACTTTACCGCCAATGTTGTATCACCACAGTGTGGTGATACAAGATTCTGTATCACGCGTGTTCGATAAAACTTGTATTTCATCAAATACAAACAGAAAAACTAGTCTAATGTTAGATAAATACTATTATTAGATGACCACCGACAATCCTGCGTCTGTAGATATCAGTGTAGTGGTCATAAATACACTTTTGCTTGTAAAGAAAACAGTTATAAGAAGTGAAATGCTTACAAATAACAATTTTTTAATAAAAAAATGTTTTCTTAAATAGTCAAAAAAGAAGGTATCACAACAATGTTCTATAAACGACCTTAGAAGACCCTACCACAAAAATGTTCTACAAACGAGCTTAAAAACTACTTACAAACGACCTTTGAAGACCCTGACACAAAACTGTTCTACAAGTGAGCTTAAAAACCTACCACAGATTGTTCTACAAGTGAGCTTAAATATCTACCACATACAGTGATTACGGCAGTAACGGATCACTAGTGCAATATTCTCTGCTCTCCGAAAAAAAAATCACCGCCGATTGTAATTTTTTGGTACTATCAATTGACATTCCCCCACTCTTTCAATTTATCCCTAAATAATAAAAATCGCCCGACTATAAGTATGGACTATCCACGTGTTTTGTAACCCATGTATTTAGGTCAGTAACGAATCAATTTGTGAGTAGCGGATCACGCCACCTAGTGTCAAGAAAACGATAGGGGATCAACTCAAAACCATGATTAATTTGAGTTTCCATCATTCAATTGCAACAATTACAAATCATGAAACAATATAAAAGAATTTTAGTGGTAATATCAAGAAATAAATAACAAAAAACAAATCATCACAAGGTTTCTGATATGAATGTAAAAATGAATTAAGTCAATAAACATTGTCTTGAATACTGAAATATAAAAGCAAAGAATAGTGAAGAAAATAAAGTAAAATTGTACCTGATAAGTTATAAATGTTATGACATACTGTTGTCCATGAAGATTTTATTCTGACAAGAACAGTATGTACATACAATGATACATATTGGAAGTATACAGCAGCTGATCCGTTATTGCCGTACTTGCACCCTTCGGAACACTGGTTTATTTTTTATTGTCAAGAACTGTAACGCTCAATAAAAGTTTATGTCGTGAAAAAAGACATATTAACGTTTGTAAATGGCTATTGCAATCGTTTCAAATTACCTTTGAAAGTATTGAACACGTTGTCCAAATCGAAAGTAAGTGTTTGGAAAACACATCCGTGTCGTTGAAACGCTTATGGCATTCGCATTAAAAAGTCGAGAATTGACAAATTGGGACGTTCATCAAAATAAATTATACGTAGAATGAAGTAAAATTACCCGCTTTACAGAAATATATCAGAGTTTTATTGGTTTCTCGTAATGATAGGGAAAAAATTAACTTTATTTCAAAAAATGATCCGTTACTGACTAAGATCCGCTACTGCCGTAATCACTGTAATGATTTAAGAACAAGCCAAAAAAATCTATCCAAAACGTTCAACAAATGATCTTAAAAACATCAAAAAACGTTCAACAAATGATCTTAAAAACATCAAAAAATGTTCTACAAACGATCTTAAAAGCTTCAAAAAATGTTCAACAGATGATCTTAAACATTTCAAAATACAATGTTCAACAAATGATCTTAAAAAGTTCAAAAAATGTCCAACACACGAACTTAAAAACATCAAAAAATGTTCTACAAATGATCTTAAAAGCTTCAAAAAATGTTCAACAAATGATCTTTAAAAGTTCAAAAAATATTCTACAACAATCTTAAAAACTTTCTTCCGCTTTCAGATTTTCTGTCATATAGAATACAAAATTGCTGTGGCAACCAACATTTTATTAAGAAACTTAAATTACCATTGTTATTCGTTTCTATATTTACCTTCACCAAAATTGGCCCGGTACATCTTAGTTCACAATATTCGCCATTGGCACCTGGGAAACAAACCCACTCACAATCAGCTGCTGCAGTGTGCAGGATGCAATATCCCAAGATAGCAATCATAATCATTCTAACAGTATCCATCTACAACAGCAACAACATTAATAAAAATATTTAAATCATCAAAACATTTGTTTAAAAAAAGATTTGATGAAGATGTAAGGATCACAGTGTCTCTAACCGCTGCAAATTCGAATCTCACTAGGAGAGCTGATACTCTAATGTAAGAAAGTTTATCAGGTCGCAATCCAGCTTTACGATTTGTTTCACCTGTGTTTTTGAAAGCCTGCATCAATATGTGTAAATGTTCTATTTTTGGGTTCAACCACTTTAACAATCACAATGGTACAAGCAATTACCGCCGCCATTGTCTCAATTTGTTGGTTGCTAAAACAATTAGATGAAATGACACAATAAAATACATTAAATTTTCATTTAAATATCATTATGTGATCTCATAAGTGTTGTCACTTAAGCGTGAGATGCGTGAACAAGCGATAACATTTCTGTGAATAAGCAAGAACTTTCGTCTTCGCAATAATGTACAAGTGAGCACAAGATGTAAAATTATTTTTCATACACTAGACCATCAAACAACTGACTGTTGAAGATATTTGAAATTTACCACAAGTAAAGCTCATATGAGAGAGAGAGAGAGAGAGAGACCTTGTCTGTTCACCTTGTCTGTTTAGAGAATCACTTTCAAAATACATAAGATACTAAAATATTCTTGCAGGTCTTTTGATTTCAGCTGGCTATGTCTGTTGGGTTTTTGTATTTGTTTGAGACATATATATACCCATTTCACAAGAGGCAAATAAGGAAGACAATTGTAAAACTTTTGAAGATTTTCCTTCATATTGGTATTAAATATTATCGGTGCTCTTAGACTATTGTATCTGTCAAAAAGGAGTCATGGCTCAGTATGTCCGAGCAACAAATAGCTTAAAACAGAAAAATGTTGAAAGACCGGTACTGTATTTCCATAAATTGAGTGCACATGGTTTTTATTTTTATTTTTTTAATTGAACGTGTTTTCATTAAACTATCAATAAAATGCAAATACCATTTTGTTAGGTCAGTGCATTTTAAGCACTGGCCTAACAAAATGGTATTTTTAATTAAAATGATTATTGTTCAGTTCTCCTGTACATAGAGAAATTTTGCGAAAGTTTTGGAAATTTGATCAAGTTTATACACCAATTGGGCCTCATTCAAAGTTACATCAGGACATTTAGGGTGAGGTAGGTAATTGTTGTTCGGGTTTTTTCAAGGCGTGATCACCATGGATATTCCAATTATGACATAACGTTTATAGTTGTTCCAAGTAAGAAGGTACAGAAGGAATAATTTTGAAATAGTCATATTTGTTGTTTTGTTAAAAAGTTAAAACATTGCTCTATGTACAGAATTAAGTTCACTTTTTCATGAATGAAAAATATTCATGAGATATACCAAGATGTGCTGCCGATGTGACATTAATGATTAAGCCTAGTGAGCTCCCGATTTAAATATAGCTATAATCAGTCTTGGCTGTTATTCAAAATGATACTTTAAATTCTAAAACATCTTAAAGTATCAAATTTAGAAGATTTAAGTTAAGAAAAATCTTGGTTAAGAAATAAATTTGATTTGGCACTCATTTGTTAGCATATAATGTTAAACTTTTGACAGGGTTTTACTGTATATTTGAACAAGTGTAAAATGTGGTTGATATAAAGTAGACCTTAAATAGGCATACTATCTGGCCCCGGTTTCACAATCATTCCTTAGCTAAGATTTTCCTTAACTTAAATTTGGCCAGTTTTGGTAATCTGTTTTTGGAAATACTGATGAATATTTTTGTAAAAACTAATGCTAATGTTTTAATATAGCAGTGACCTTTAGAATGACACCTTAATTTTCTGAATATCTTAAAAATTAACAAAATTACAAGGTTTTGAAATTTTGCAAGATTTAACATAAGGAAAATCTTAGCAAAGGAATGATTGTGAAACCGGGGCCTGTACTTAAAGGAAAGTGAGTCTTTGTTCTTCCTTATTGCTTATTTTGTAGACGGAATGCCAAAACTTGTATGACCCTCTCGAACCACATACTAAGACTTTTACTTATCATTTTCTTAAGTGGTTCCTTAAAAATTACACATGTCCTGCTTGTAGCAATCGGGAAGAAAGAAATCAATCATATCGATTCGCTAAAATGTTAAAAGGAAACTTATTCCACTCAAAATGATTTAATGTCTTAAATGTATGTTTTATAGACCAACCAGGAACATTGAATCAGCCTAATTTATATTACTCACTTTTGCAATTGTTTCAAGGCCAATGATAACATTTATTATTATTATTATTATTATTATTATTATTATTAGTAGTAGTAGTAGTAGTAGTAGTAGTAGTAGTAGCAATAGTAGTAGTTATCATTATTATTATTATTATTAGTAGTAGCAATAGTAGTAGTTATCATTATTATTATCACTCACTTATTCCACGATAATGCATCATTGGTCAAAATAGTACATATTTAATGTACACTATCATTTATCATGACTTTCTTCGCTCGTAACTTTTATTTTATTTTTCTTTAATTATTTCCTCTTTTACAGAAATATGCATGAATAATGTGTTAAACAATCCATTTGATTATAAAAAATAGGATGTTCAAGAACTGATAATAAAGAACATAATATGAAATTACAAGTTAAATGAAACCTAAACCGCGTTTCTATCCGGGAATATTTCTCGTAAATACAGTACAGTCAAACCTGTCTATATAGGCCACCGAAGAGAAGCAATAAAAGTGGCGTTTATAGGCAGGTGGCCCCTATATCCAGGTTCAAATAATATGAATAAAGAACAATTGGGAGACTATTCTACTGACCTTTATAATCAGGTGGCCCTTATTTAAGAATTGACTGTCATTTTTTCCTGGTTCATCATTAAAATCTGGTTCATTACTTAATGAACCAGAAAAAAATGACAGTCAATTCTTATATATTTAATGTCCCATAGTTCCATGTCCCTACGCTCAATTTTAATTACGCACGTGGCGGGTATAGCTAGCTAAATAGAGGGGCTTACCCTTCCGGAACACCCGGCCTCACTTCCCTGGTGGAACTTCACGTGTCTAACCTAACTTGTCAGTTTCAAGTTGTTAATTTGCTTCTGGATTGTGATTCGGACATAGATTAGTTTGGTAATGAACAACGAAAACAGATGATCCATATCTCGGTCACTAGGCACATGCACTAAGTTAACAGATTATGCCTAATAGGTGGATCGTCGCGGCAACTTCTTACTTTTTTCTCTTAAGCTGTTATCTATCTCTCGACAGTTTTTCGTTCACTAGTTATCCATATCTGGACCACTAGATTACCGAGTTTCATCTCCTTTTTGTTAGCTCAATGTTAAACTTTCAACAGGACGACACTGTATTCATACTTAACCTAGTAAAGTGGCTCCGGAAAGTATTATACAATAATGTTCCTTATTACCTACTTATGCAATGTGTATATAAACTCAACGAAAACCAGGCTAGGACATCTGAAAAAATTCCAGATTACCCAGAGTACGATTATTTTTGCAGAAAAGTAGAGGTAGGGTATCTCTCTCTCTCTCTCTCTCTCTCTCTCTCTCTCTCTCTCTCTCTCTCTTTCTGGTAATTAAGTTGGTAGAGTGGTCGCTTCGTGCGTGGTGTGGTAGTTCGTGGGTTCGAATCCCGACCTGTACTGGTCGTTCTTTTGCCAAAAACGTGGAAATGAAAGTCATTGGGTCTTCGGAAGAGATCTCCTTAAAACCCGATGTCCACTGATGACGTGTCGATATCAGTGAAAGTTCCTTGACAAGGACAGGTGTCAACTATATAACAGAATGGTCGGCATACAGAAACAGTTGTAAAAATTGGAGAAATAAATTCGTGCGACGTATATCATCAAGCAAATGAACTTTTCCATATATGTTTTAGATCACTAAATCTTTTATTTACGGGAGACGAGAAGGGTCACTAAAAATAAAAAAACATAACTAGTGCACACGAGTTGCTAACCTGCGCGCACAAGTTAGTATCTGGTGTGCACGAGTTACTAACTTGAGCTCACGAGTTTCACAACTTGAGCGCACGAGTTGCTAACTTGCGGTTTAAGTTAGCAACTTGAGCGCACAAGATAGCAACTCGTGCGCACCAGTTATATTTTTTTTATTTTTGTTGACCCTTCTCCTCTTCCGTAGGACAATGGTCGACTTATAAGAAAAAAAAAATATAACTACAATGTATATTGGTGTTGCATTAACCATCAACAATTTTTTACATCATCAATTGTTTGACGTTCTGTTTGTTCGCTTTCAGATGGACACTATTAAGTTTATATTGGTCGTCATGTTAGGATGTGCTATGATACAGACTATAGCTGCCGAGTGTAGGTGGTATTGTCGACCAACACCTAATGGCGGCATCGAGTGTGGCTTAGAGTGCACTTTTAAGGTAAATAGATAAAATTAGTAGGTGGCTTCTGTCACAATCATTACACCAACGTCCTCCCTAAACCACCCTCAAGAACTCCAATAAAGGTCATTCCAGCCATCTTAAAGCACTCTATCTTTAATAGTCTTTTAATGAGTATTAATGGAGTTACGACTTGCCTTTAAGGAATTTTTGACAATATTTAACATAAAATTAGTCACTTGGAAAACAAGCGTCTAGATGAAAGCCTTCTGGATTGAAACATTGCTGCGATTTATATAAACTGCCACTCACAAAATAATAATAATTTTTTTTATTTTGTTTTCAATGCTTCTTATGACTTGATATACACTTGTGAATTCAAGTTTCATGATAAACTAGATGAATATATTCATTAATAAATACAGGCATTGCACGTTGTCTAATTGTGCACCAGTCATTAAAATTATCTGGTTTTTAAGTTTTAAAATTTATCAAAAAAGAACTTAGCTATGTTTAATCGTTTTAAGTATTGCCCTTGGTAGATTTGGTAAAGCCCAATTTGATTTTCTATTTTTCTCATTTCAACACCTTAATATATTTGGATTTTCACATTTTTGTCCGAGCAGTATTAATAGGAAATATTATTCCATAACGACCACTTCAACACCAAACTAAATAATGTACTTATGATAATTTATTTATCTTTGTTGACTGTTTGCCAAGAACGTACGTCTTCAGTTGCAAAATTCCTTTTTCTTTTTTTCAAAACCAGAGAAGTGCCGAGACAAGAAATGGCGTGCCATGTGCTTTTACGAGGTATGACCTTGACCATGATGGTTTGGTTACCATGGCAGAATTGAACCAAGTGTTAAGCTCGACAATGAAGGATCACACAATTAAAGCTACGTTTTACATGATGGATGGAAATGGTGAGTAAAATAAGAATATACATTTCAATTTATTCTAAGGATAAGATGTACGCTGGAAGTCTCTCTGATACGTTTGGGAGCATCTAATCATATCATTTAACGTACTGTAGGCGTTTTGCACAGCGAACATTACTCCCTAGAGTTTTTTGCGCTGTAAATAATATCGAAGTAATATACTAGCACTTTTGATTAAAAAAGTTTTTTATCAGTCTAACAGAAAATAGTAAATTATTGGCCAAAAAATAATCATTTTATCGTTGCCAGAACGCAGTGCTCGCATTATTTTTTAAACTGGCGGGAACTAAAACCTAGACGGGATTTTTGCCGAATACTGTCTAGTGATTAGTTCATGCTATTGGAGTTCAAAATCATAAAAACAAACATAATACCAAAGGATTAATATAAGTAACCTGCCCCTAGTTTCACAATCATTTCCTGACCAAGATGTTCCTTAATTTAAATCTGGTAAATTATGACCACATTTTTTAGTTATGGGTTGTGATACTGTAATGTGTAAGTAGCAAACTTCAAAATTCAAAAATACAAACGTAGCACATGACAATACGTTTAATGTTTTTATAATACAATGCATTCAAAACTATATTACTTTTGAATGCATTGTTTCATAAAAATAGAACATGGCAGTACTACAGTTAAATTCTTGCATGTTCCACAAAATGGCACTTTTAATTTCAGAATATCTTAAATATTAACAAAATTATTAAGGTAATTTACAGATTTAAGTTAAGGAAAATGTTGATTAAGAAATGATTGTGAAACAGGGGCCATGGCAAATACGAAAGCTGTAAAATAATCCTTCTACGCAATACTATTGACATTTGCCCTTTTATAACAAAAATAATTAAAACACGTGATTCTACAGTACTACATAGATTGATTAAATGAGATTTTTTTGTCCAAGCGAAGAATATTACAATTCTATCAAGACTTCACTAGCCATAGGTGACATGGCATAACATTTACAGTGCGATCTGGGAGTGCTTTTTGACTGATACGCCTGCTATGACAAGGAAATCGACTTGAGAATCTCTTCCAAAGGACCATTTAAATGCTGAGTGCTTGGCGAAAGGACAATCACTACCTATTTTTAAGTGTACTTCAGAACCCGGCCGAGTTTTGGACCAACGCTTTCCCATAAACAGAGCGAACTCTTTACCAACCGAGCTAGTGGTTACAGAGCTATCTATAGAAAGCGATTGTAATAAGTATGTTCTAATCGGTTTGTTTCATGTTTATTACAGATGATGGAATAATTAATGTTGAAGAGTTTGGAGCCGGTCCACTTGCCAGAGTAAACTGTTCTTAAGGTACATTGTATTGTCATGGTATGAGATCGTTGTTCGTTCGTTCTTTTGTGTGTGAGTGCGCGCGCGTGTGTGTGTTATCTCTCTCTCTCTCTCTCTCTCGTGAAATTTATGATTACGTATACAAATGTATATGTATTATTATGTTATTACTATTATTATCTTACGAAGGTCGGAGTAGAGTCCAGTTTTCTCAGCCATCCAAGAACTGACCGCCTCTATTTTCCAAGTGAATAACTCTTACCTGTGGCGTAAAACATCATAACCCCATTCCTTTTTTCCTCCGTACAATGCAGCTTAAAATGCGCTGTGCACAGATGTTTATCAATATAGTCCATATACAAGTACAATCGTCACAACAAACAAAAATTTCCTTTGAAATTCAAGAAATAGAACAAAATGACTAATCAAAACATGTTTTATTCAACAAGATGTTACGGAAGTATAAGGATCTTATGTTTAGCTATAGCGTCACCTGCATCATGATACTTCAAAACTGACGCATTACAAATATATTTTATGTCGATGGCTAGTGTAGAAATGGTCATGCATCTGCTTTATTCATATCCCAATTGCTCTTTGATATTTGAACATGCATATAACGACCACCTGCGCAGAAATGCCATTTTACTTGTTTCTTTTTGTAGCTTTTAAAACAGGTTTTGACTATATACTCCTTAGATCTTAAGATTACGCCGAATTATCTGCCCTTACGATGATACGACATTTTTATATAGCTATACTGTTTTGAAATGCCTACCATCTTATTAAAAAAATGCCATCTTTTGGGAAACAAAGGAAGTAATTGAACACAACATTGATGTTAACTATAATGTCATTTTGTCATACTTCCAGGGAAAACAAAAGGACAATAGAAGCCGTGAAGATGAAATTGATAACACTGAGAAAATGAAATTAAATATTCAATGTGAGATAGAATGTACATGGCAATAATGCAATTAGAATAAAAACTTATAAACATATATATAAATGAAATTGTGTTTGGTATTTTTTATTCATATCGGATGAGGTTTTATGTCAAAACAATTAATTTGACATTTATATTGAGACGTCACTAGCTATAACAAACTTTTCAGAAGAAAATGCAAATGTCGGACACGTACCTTGACACGGATAAATCGTTTTAAGGTCTTTTTAACTGTGACTTTGGCATAAAAATGTATTCGTTCATTTCAGTCCTTTTGTCGATTTTTTCTTTGCTAAAATAAGACTTGCTTTTGATTTTCAAACGTTATCATTCACTGCTTGCAAAGTTAGTGGGACGGTTGTTTTGATGACCATTAAAATAGAACTCTAAACACGTCATTGGCAATTTAGCCCAGTACCCAGATTTATCATCAGTGATAAAAACTGGAGTGGCATTGTAAAAGAAATCTCTAAAGATAAAGTGTTAAGATCGGACAAAAACGTCAAGAGAAAAGACTAGAGAATCGAAATCAAAACGCAGAAAAGATTATATACACGTACAGATATGTCGAAAGTTTAACACTGATCTAACGAAAAGGCGTCAAAACGTGGGTGTATGGTAGCTAGAGGCTGAAAAACTGTCGAGAGATAGATAACAGCTGCTAAAAACTGAGCTGTTAAGATATACATGTATACTAGGCATCAACAACAAAAGTTCCAGTTGCATACAACACTAGAACGAACCTAATGGCGATGGTCTGTAAAAAAGCCCACCTACACACGGTTTGAAATTTCATCTACCGGTAAATATGACAAAAACGATCAGGTAGAATTTATTAAACCTTATTAAAATTAAATTAGTGTTAATTTGTTCATATTCTAAAGGAATTAATCAGTTTCTGTTGTGTCTACATTGCAATACGTTGTCTTGTACATTGGCTCTCTACTACAACCGGCATGTCTGGCGTATGTACATAACTTAAATTAGGGGACGTAACTCTTACAAAATTTATGCTAAATTCATTACAACAGCATATTCTTTACAACGGCAAAACTGCTGATCACGGAGATGGCCGTTATAAAGAGTGCTGACTGTATAATTTACGGAAGCGTGTTGGGGCTAGTTTTTTTTTTATTTATCTTGCTTTATTTTCGTACACTAAATATGTAATTTAGGCACTTGAATATGTAAAATTTAAAGTTAATGCGTAAAATTTGCAGATTAAAGTGTGAAAATAAAATCCTAAATTTATAAAATTCATAATTCGGTCATACTTCGCAATGTCGGGATAGGGAAGAGGTTTTTGTCTTGATCAATATTGCTCTGCTTAAACTGGTATTTAAAGTTAGATTTTTGTTCTATAACAATTATGCACATTTAAATATTAAAATCATATGCATTTTTCCCAAACGATGAATAAATAATCCGGAATTGATTTATTCTCCATATTATTAATTTATCAACTTTAATTAATTCAATTAAGTTTTATTTGTCTTGTATTTTTATACAACCTGTTGTCTGAAATTAAACCCATCAACAATTATTTAATTTTCATTATTTTGAACGTTGAGAAATATAAATACTCAAATGGGAAAATGTAAGAAAATCGCAATTGAACCAAATAACTGTACGTTGCAGTTACCACTATTATGGCGTGTGCGCAGCGGAAGTAAGGGTGAGGTAAACTAGTGCCATAGCTGTTCACCCAGGACATGACCGAAGCCCTCGACGCTGTAAATGTGCATTGTTTTTCCCCAAGATGATTTCAGTCTATAATAGTTCTTGTATCAGAATTTGTAAATTTACTTTTAATTTTTAAGCAAGATCGATCAGGAAGAGAAACATGTCTTCTGAATTATACAGTAACACAGCAGTTTAACGTCTGTATGTGACCTGTCGGCCAATGTTCAGACCGACACAGAAGTCACATAATTTTTTTTGTATTACGTGCGCACGTATTACCTACTAGTTACTACTACGTGCATGTGACAGGTGCGCGCGTAATATAAAAAATACATACCATGTCACTTCTGTGCCACCGTAAAATTGTGTGCTTTGATTAACATCAGGACTTTGAATAAATTTCAGCGATACACTTTATTCAAATTCACGATTAATAAAATGTCATAAAGTTTCTAAGAATCTGTTGAAGCATTCTAGAGTAAAAATTGCCTCTCTTTAACTATGTGTAGTTTCTCCATAAACTGCTGTCAAACTGCAGTGAAGAAAAGGAAATAAACGATCGACAATACGTTAATGCATGTTATGTTATTTGGTTCAATGGCGATGTTCCTACAGATTCCCAATTTGAGTTTTTATATTTCTCATGTTTTATTGTTCAAAATAATAAAAATGAAATAATTGTTGATGGGTTTAACTTCAGACATCAGGTTAGACAATTGAATAAATTAAAGTTGGCAAATTAATAATGTGAAAAATATATAAATTCCGTATTATTTGTTCATCGTTTGGGAAAAATATGTAAATGGGCATATTGTAGAACAAGGAGTTTTTACTTTTGATATAAAAACGTCTAACTTTAAACACCAGTTTAGCTAGAGCAATATACCTTTCCCCTGTAGTAGCTCAGTTGGTAGAGTGCTCGCTCCGTAAGTGGAAGGTCGTGAGTACGAACTCCGACCGGATGTGACCCAAGACTTGAAAGTGGGCAGTGACTGTTCTTGCGACATGCACTTGACATTACAAAATGAGAGTCAAGTATTTTTATTAAGACGGAAACTGAACTTAAACAAGGTCCCGCATCACTGTAGGCATGAGACGATAAATAACTCTGTCATCAGCGTAACGTACAGCCAAAATTTCTGCACCTTCGCCTATAGCTGGCGACGCATATAAGTGAAATACTCTTGACTTGGATGTTGAACACCATTACTCTCCTTTCCAAGATTAAAATTTGACTATATGCATGTGACCTAAATTTTACGGAAGCGAATTATGGATATTTTTATAAATTCACGTCTGTATTTTTCACACTTTAATCAGCAAATTTAACGCTTTCAGTGTAAATGTTACATATTTAAGTGTATAAATTAGAGATTAAAGGTTCGAAAATAAAGCAAGATAAATTAAAAAAATAGTTTCAATACGCTTCTGTAAAATTTGTGCGGTTCCATGATCCGTATATATTGCACAATCATAGATGTCGATAATGTTTTAATGCGTCAGACGGATTTTCGTTTACGGGAAGAAGGGGGGATAAAACTGTTCCTTCGTTTTGGCCTAGATTACCATTGGTTGGTCGTCTTTTTGATTTTTTTTGTTTGGTCACAGTTATCTCCCCTTATTTACATGTACGGTACTGGTCTGTCTAAACTTTACACTAGGCTTATTATATAAGTGCTGAATAGACGGTTCATCGAATAGTCCCTCAATACATATATCTTAACAGCTCAGTTTCGGCAGCCGTTATCTATCGTCTATCTCTTGACAGGTTTTCAGTCACAAACTATTCATTCCTCGCCCACGTTTCGATACCTTTTCGTGTCTGTATTATGTATAATGCTTCTCTAGTCGTTTCACTTGACGTTTTCGTCAGATCTTAACATTTATTCTTCAGAGATTTGTTTAACAATGCGGCACCATTCTGCCATTCCATTTTTAGCACTGATTATAAACCTTGGTACCATGGGATAAATTGACAATGGCGTGGTTAGAGTGCTATCTGAATGGTCGTCAAAAGAATCGTCCCACTAAGTTTACAAACAGTGGTTGATAAATATTTGAAAACTAAAAACAAGTCTTATTTTACCAAACGAAGAACCGACAATAAGACTGATATAAACAAATATTTATTTATGCCGAAGTCACAGATAAAAAAACCCATAAAAACCATATATCCGTGCTAAGGAAGTGATCCTACATTTTCTTCTAAAGTTTTAGTTAAAGCTAGTGACTTCTCAATATGTCTAATTGTTTTGACGTAAAACCTCATTCAACATATGAGTACCAAATACAAAACAAAATCCAAATCTATTCGTATACGTTTTATTCTCAATTGCATTATTGCCATGTACATTCTATCTCACATTAAATATTTAATTTCATTTTTCCCGGTGTTATCAATTTCAACATCTTGTCTTCTACTGTCCTTTTGTTTTTCCTGGAAATATAAAATAATCAAAATAAGTAAAATGACATTTCTGGGCAGGTTGTCCTTATATACATGTTCAAATATCAAAGATAATTGGGATAAGATTCTCATGGTCTGTAATAGGAGATGGTCATTGCTACACTAGCAATCGACATACAATGGATTTGTTATTAGTCAATAATGAAATTACACGACGCAGGTGAAGCTAGCTAGACAGTAGGTCCTTATACTTTCGGAACGCCTTGGAATAAAGTCATTTTGCGATATCTACTGAATTTCAAAAGGAATTATCTAAGTTTTGTTGCGATGATTTTTCTTGTTGTTAGGCGTCTGTACATAGGGCAACTTTGATACTGCATTTAAAGCAAGGTGAAGTGATTGGGTTATGGTGTTTTACGGCACATTCAAGTTATTCACTTTGAAAATAGAAGCGGTCAGTTCTTGGATGGTGGAGAAAACTGGACTTCGGTAAGTAATACGAGAGAGAGAGAGAGAGAGAGAGAGAGAGAGAGAGAGAGAGAGAGAGAGAGAGAGAGAGAGAGAGAGCAATGCTATCATACCATAATCATACCTTAAGAACAGTTCACTCTGGCAAGTGGACCGGCTCCAAACTCATCAACATTAATTATTCCATCATCTGTAAAAAATATAAAACAAACTGATTGTAACATACTAGTTACAGTCGGTGAAGTCTATAATACTGTTGATCACTATGCATATGGTAGCTTGAGTGGTAGAGTGTTCCTTCCGTACACGTGTGGGAGTCGTGGGTTCGAATCACGGCTGGGGTCTGAAAACGACTTGGAATGAGGTAGTTGGCTGTTCTTTCGCCAAGCACTCGGGATGTAAAAATAAAAGTCACGTGGACCTTTGGAAGAGACCTTAAAACCCGAATTCCCTGTCATGGTACGTAAAAGAGCTCTCTCTGCACATTGACCAGATCGCACTGTGAAGGTCAAAATATCTGCCACGTCACCTATTGCTAGTGACGTCTCGATATAAGTCAAATATTCTTGACTTGGACTTAAAACCTCATTCAATCAATGTAGTACTGTGGAATCACGTGTTTTAATTATTTTTATTATAAAAAGGCAATGACAATAGTATTGGCTGGGAGGATTCTTTTACAAATTTCGTCTTTGCTATGACCCCCGTTTCACAATAATTCCGTAACCAAGATCTTCCTTACCTTAAATCTAGTACATTTAATACCAGAATAATTTTCTAAATTTTTAGGATATTTAGAAATTAAAAGTGTCATTTTTTAGAACAGGCAAGCATTATTATAGCTATATTTTAATGTTTTTGAAATTTTTTTAATTATAGTAATGTCATGTACTACTTTTGAATTTTTATTTTTAAAAAATGCATTCAAAAGAAAAACACTTTTTGAAAGCATTATTCCATAAAAATTTAAATGTAGCACATGCCATTACTATAAAATGTGGTCAAAATACACCAGATTTGAATAAGGAAAATCTTGTTACAGAAATGATTGTAAAACTGAGGCCAGGTTACTTATAGCAATCCCATGGTATTATTTTTATGATTTTTGTCTCCAATTATATGACCTTATCACAAAAATCCCGTCTATGTTTCAGTTCCAGTCAGTTGAGGAAATAACGCCAGAATTGTGTTCTGACAACGATGAAATGGTTATGATTTGGCCAGATTTACTCTTTTCTGATTGACTGAAAAAAACTTCTGAATCAAAAGTATGGTAAATTTCAGTCACAGTGCAACAACGCACTATGCAAAACGTTCTAAAGACTGCGATGGTTATTATTTGGACAATAATTTACCATTTTCTGTTAGGCTTAAAAAATTGAATCAAAAGTATGGGAAATCCATATTTTCACCCCGCGCAAATAACGCACGGGAGTAATGTTCACTATGCAAAACGCGTACAGGACGTTAAATGATAAATGATGAGTAGCTTCCAAACGTATCAGAGAAACTTCCATTGATAGTATATCTTATCCTTCGTATAAATTGAAATATATATTCTTATTTTACTCACCATTTCCATCCATCATGTAAAACGTAGCTTTAATTGTGTGATCCTTCATTGTCGAGCTTAACACTTGGTTCAATTCTGCCATGGTAACCAAACCATCATGGTCAAGGTCATACCTCCTGAAAGCACATGGCACGCCACGTCTGGCTTCGGCACTTCTCTGATTTTGAAAATAGAAGAAGGATTTTTGCAACTGAAAACGTACACACTTGGCAAACAGTCAACGGTAAAAACATTAAAACCACATTAGTACATTACAAGGAATGGTTTTGGAAATGAAAACAACACACACACACACACACACACACACACACACACACACTGCGAAAAATCAGTGCAATAACTTTAATCGGAATCCAAAGTTAAATGTCAGGCTATCCAATCATTTATTTCCAATTGGTTCATTTGTAAACGTTAACAAAGGTGATAAAGAGCAAAAACAAACATACCAATCCACAATACAGGGATTAACCAAAATCCCAAAGAATGTAAATAATTGAAGTCGACAAATTAGGTTAAACACGTGAACTTCAACCAGAGAAGTGGGGTCGGGTGCCCCGGAAGGGTGTGCACCCCGTGTTTAGCTAGCCACATCAGCCACTTGCGCAATTTAAATATGGAATGAAAGGAACATGGAACTAAGGGACGTAAAATATATCCAGGCCAGGGAAATTTGGATACAAAAACATCAAACTGATCAACGATATTGTGATGACGACCACAGAGAGAAGAAACATAGATCTGAATGAAATGTGTTATTTGTAATAAGAATGTATTTATTGCCAACCCCTTTTTAAAATTCTGTAGCTCTTGACGGCCATTTCGGAAGTGTTCAAACCAAAATTATGACAATCCGAATGTTGAAATTAGAAAAAGAAGAACCAAAATGCATATTACCTAATCTACCCAAGACAATACTTAATCATAGCTTAGTGTTTTGAGGCATATTAATATTGTGATAATTACAATGAGCAATTGAACAGTTTACAATGTCCGCATATATGGGAGATGTTCATCTATTTTGTCATAGAACCTTAATTCAAAGAGAGAGAGAGAGAGAGAGAGAGAGAGAGAGAGAGAGGAGAGAGAGAGAGAGGGGGGGGGGGGGGGTTTAACGTCCCAGTCAAAGATCTTGATGTGAAATGACAGTGTGCCCGTGACATGGAACATCGGGTTTTAAGGTTTTCCGTAAATTTCTTGAAGGCCGTGTAAGAAGGAAGAAGTTGGTTTAATGATTGTGACAGGGCTATCCTACCTTAAAAGTACACCTTAAGCCACATACAACGCCAGTGGGCGTTGATTCACAAAACCACTCACAATCAGCTGCTATAGTCTGTATCATAACACATCCCAACACAACAACCAATATAAACTTAATAGTGTCCATCTGAAATCAAAGAAACAGAAAATCAAATAATTGATGATGTAATACAAATCTCTTAAAAAACAGGTGTGCTGGTGGTTAACGTAATATACATACATTTCTCTATGCGTTGGCCATTCTCACATAACGTTGACCGTGACCTTGGGCGGTAATTGTTTCTATCATTCAAGCCTTATAAAAGATTAAGTGATCTAAATATATGGAACATTTAGTTTGCTTGTTGGTATACAGTATAACCTGCTATAGAGTCCCCTCTGTATAAAGTCCACCTGTCTATAGCAACCAGTTCTGAGGTATCCCCAATGGATTTTACTATATAATGACCCTGTGTATAAAGTCCACCTGTCTAATGTGAATAGAGTCCACCCTTTTTAGTCCCAAATGACTCTTCAACCTGTCTATAAAGTCCACTTTTTCAATCAACTTTTTTTAGTTTTTTGAATGTTATGATTTCTAAGTTATGCAAAACAGTTTTAGCCAAGTAATTCTTATATTCTGAATGCATGAAGATAAGAATATAATTATTATAATGAGAATTCTTTAAATTTTGTATAAATAGAGACATTTACAATTTTCTGTAAAAGAGTCTAATTTTGAGAACAAGTTAGAATTTGAGGAATAAATACATCAACTCATTATTGTCATGTCAATGACTAAAGCCAAAAGATCAGAAGGTAAAAATAATTTTTGTTCTTTACATGTAGAATGTTTTCTATACCAATCACTTAATTAGTGACACCTTGCTTCTTAAGAATACAAAGACAATCAGCCAGGGTATACTGATTAGAGAAACTGTTACCATGTAATCAGAAATACAGTCCCTCAAGATTAAAGTACACTTTCAAATATTTTCTGTAATTAAATCTGAATAATCAATTAAAAAATTCTTAAAAAAACATTAGAGAAATAATTAAGTATTTCAATAAGTACTACATATTTTTCACTTATTTGTACATCAGTATCAACAATAAATGTTTACTCGTTCATTAGAGGCGACCCTCTATATAAAGTCCACCTGTCTATTAAGTCCACTTTTGCTCAGTCTCCTGGGTGGTCTTTATACACAGGTTATACTGTATATCGCATCAATATTTTAATTTTATTTAATTTCATTTTTTATTTCATTTTTTACAACTTTTCTATATACCGACCATTCTGCTATATCGTTGGCACCTCGGCGGACACTCTGGGTATTTCTATCATTCAAACCTTCTAAAATTAAAAAAGGTAACCTACCATAGTTTAGGCCTACTTTTTGATGACAAATTTTTTTTTCAATTCTCAATAATAGTTATTTCCATGTGTACCTGTTAGATATTGACTATGGTCTACTTTGAATGCTGCTAGCTGACGAGAGAGAGAGAGAGAGAGAGAGAGAGAGAGAGAGAGAGAGAGAGAGAGAGTGTGTGTGTTACGACCCAGTCAAGGATCTTTCACTTTATATCGAAATGTCACCAGCTACAGGTGAAGTTGCAGTGTGTCGTGACATTGGTTTTTTTAATTCTCTTTGGAAGGCCGCGTGACTTTCATTTCTAAATGCCGAGTGCTAGGCAAAAGAACGGTTAGTACGTATTTTAAAGTTTTGGTCAGACCCGGTCGGGGTTCGAACCCACGAACTCCCACACCACACAAGAAGCGAGCACACTACAAACTAAGCTATCATAGAGAGTCAGAGAGAGAGAGAGAGAGAGAGAGAGAGAGAGAGAGAGAGAGAGAGAGTGTGTGTGTGTGTGTGTGTGTGTGTGTGTGTGTTACCTACCTCTACTTGTTGAAATAATATATACTCGTATAATCGTCCTCTGGGTAATCTGGAAGTCTTTCAGATGTCATAGCCTGGTTTTCGTTGGGTTTATATACACATTGCATAAGTAGGTAATAAGGAACATTATTGTATAATACTTTCCGGAGCCACTTTACTAGGTTAAGTATGAATACAGTGTCGTCCTGTTGAAAGTTTAACATTGAGCTAACGAAAAGGAGACGAAACTCGGTAATCTAGTGGTCCAGATATGGATAACTACTGAACGAAAAACTGTCGAGAGATAGATAACAGCCACCGAGTAAAAGGTAAGGTGCCGCGATGAGCAACGTATTACGCTAATCCATTAACTTAGTGCATGTTAAACTTTCGGCAGGTCCGTACTGTAAGTGTGTTTTCGAATGTTTATTTTGTTTATATTTAATTATCACGAATTTTAGTTTTTACTGCATAAACATTACCAAGAACATATGAAGGATTGGGAAAACAAAATTCGGTCAGTTCCTTCTAGAAACATTTACACCAATCGCGTCCTCCAACGCTCATCCCAATCACTAAGAATTAGTAAGGAGAGTATTGGAGTCTGTCCTTTTTAATGCGCATGTTGTGCAAAATAATATTTTTTACAAATGTTGGTAATCACGTACACATTTTGTAGATAATAACAGACATTTGCGTATGAACAATAACAACAGAAACGGGAAGTTTCTGGAGACGAAATGCTTCTTACAGCAGGCATGTCGGCAGTCACACAAAACGCATTGTCCACCATCTAAAAAACCTGCTTTGGCTTATATGTCACCGTTAGTTATTTTAAATTTTAGGATACATTAAAACTATGGTATGCTAGGATAAAGTTATGATAGGCTTAACAGTAGGAACCACTGCGGTAGCTCAGTTGGTAGAGTGCTCGCTCCGTAAGTGGGAGGTCGTGGGTTCGATCCCCGGCCGGGTCTGACCCAAGACTTGAAAGTGGGTAGTGACTGTTGGGTAGGTCCCGTGTCACGGTGGGTTTGGCACGCTAAAGAACCCTGCTGTATAATGCCATCAGCGCAACGCACAGGCAAAATTCTGCACCTTCGCCTATAACTGGCGACGTCTCGATATAAGTGAAATATTCTTGACTATTACTCACCATTACTCACTCACTTAACAGTAGGTTTTTTTTAGATGTGTACATGTCCATGGTGGGTGTAGCTAGCTAAACAGGAGGTGCTTACCCCACCTGAGCACCTGGCCTCACTTCTCTGGTGGAAGTTCACGTGTCTAACCTAACTTGTCAGTTCCAAAGTTTTTACTTAGCTTCTGGATTGTGATTCGGACATGGATTAGTAGGTTTGTTTTGATCATATCAGAACTTATTCGTTTACTTTACTTTTAGTCTCCCAGCTTGCAAAGTGAAAATTAAGTTCTGTTCAACCCATCCGCTAGCAAATTTCTGAGTATATCATGGTCAAGTATTGGTATAGTGAAGTAAGAAAAAGGTGGATGTCAAGTATGAAAGTGGTGCAATTTTTTTAACAGCCACTGATCTGCTGGAGTGAAAGAATGTTGATACGGAATTTTACCGTTCATCTCAAAACTCGTTGTTTGAACATTTTATATCTTAAGCGGATACACGCAACATATCCAATATATATTGTGAACATTTTTATTTATTGTGAACTCTTTTACGAACATATCGTTTTAGCGGAGACCCGCATTATTAATTTATATGTGAACAAAATTATTATGTGATTTACAAAGAATACACTTCAAAAGAAACGACATCAAGTGTGTTTTAGTATTTTCTTGCTTATTTTGCTAATAAGTAAGCCGCCGGTCCGTCCAGCTCTGTCTACCGACCTAGCGACGTTCCCCAACCATCCCATGGACCTATTTCTGGCGCGTTTACACTATGGGATCCCCCCTAAATATTGAGTAAAATCCATAAGATATCCTTAATGAATAATTTAGCGTCTTTATCAATTAAAAATCAATTATTACCTTTTAGCTACTACTACGTGTACGTGTGACAGGTGCGCGCGTTTTACCTACTAGCTACTACTACGTGTACATGTGACAGGTCCACGCGTATTAGCTACTACTACGTGTACATGTGACAGGTGCGCGCGTATAACCTACTAGCTACTACTACGTGTACATGTGACAGGTGCGCGCGTATTACCTACTACCTACTACTACGTGTACATGTGACAGGTGCGCGCGTATTACCTACTAGCTTCTACTACGTGTACATGTGACAGATGCGCGCGTATTACCTACTAGCTACTACTACGTGTACGTGTGACGGGTGCGCGCGTATTACCTTCTAGCTACTACTACGTGTACGTGTGACGGGTGCGCGCGTATTACCTTCTAGTTACTACTACGTGTATGTGTGACAGGTGCGCGCGTATTACCTACTAGCTACTACTACGTGTACATGTGACAGGTGCGCGCGTATTACCTACTTGTTACTACTACGTGTACATGTGACAGGTGCGCGCGTATTACCTACTGGTTACTACTACGTGTACGTGTGACAGGTGCGCGCGTATTACCTACTGGCTACTACTACGTGTACGTGTGACAGGTGCGCGCGTATTACCTACTGGTTACTACTACGTGTACGTGTGACAGGTGCGCGCGTATTACCTTCTAGTTACTACTACGTGTACGTGTGACAGGTGCGCGCGTATTACCTTCTAGTTACTACTACGTGTACGTGTGACAGGTGCGCACGTATTACCTACTAGTTACTACTACGTGTACATGTGACAGGTGCGCGCGTATTACCTACTAGCTACTACTACGTGTACATGTGACAGGTGCGCGCGTATTACCTACTTGTTACTACTACGTGTACATGTGACAGGTGCGCGCGTATTACCTACTTGTTACTACTACGTGTATATGTGACAGGTGCGCACGTATTACCTTCTAGTTACTACTACGTGTACATGTGACAGGTGCGCGCGTATTACCTACTAGTTACTACTACGTGTACATGTGACAGGTGCGCGCGTATTACCTTCTAGCTACTACTACGTGTACATGTGACAGGTGCGCACGTATTACCTACTAGTTACTACTACGTGTACATGTGACAGGTGCGCGCGTATTACCTTCTAGCTACTACTACGTGTACATGTGACAGGTGCGCACGTATTACCTACTAGTTACTACTACGTGTACATGTGACAGGTGCGCGCGTATTACCTTCTAGCTACTACTACGTGTACATGTGACAGGTGCGCGCGTATTACCTACTAGTTACTACTACGTGTACATGTGACAGGTGCGCTCGTATTACCTGCTAGTTACTACTACGTGTACATGTGACAGGTGCGCGCGTATTACCTTCTAGTTACTACTACGTGTACATATGACAGGTGTGCGCGTATTACCTACTAGTTACTACTACGTGTTCATGTGACAGGTGCGCGCATAATATTAAAAATACATTCCATGTCACTTCTGTGCCACCGTAAAATTGTGTGCTTTGATTAACATCAGAACTTTTGAATAAATTTCAGCGATACACTTTATTCAAATTCAAGATTGATAAAATGTCATAAAGTTTGTAAGAATCTGATGAAGCATTCTAGAGTAAAAATTGCCTCTCTTTAACTATGTGTAGTTTCTCCATAAACTGCTGTCAAACTGCAGTGAAGAAAAGGAAATAAACGATCGACAATACGTTAATGTATGTCATGTTATTTGATTCAATGGCGATGTTCCTACAGATTCCCAATTTGAGTTTTTATATTTCTCAGATTTTATTGTTCAAAATAATAAAAATGAAATAATTGTTGATGGGTTTAACTTCAGACATCAGGTTAGACAATTGAATAAATTAAAGTTGGCAAATTAATAATGTGAAAAATATATAAATTCCGTATTATTTGTTCATCGTTTGGGAAAAAAATGTAAATGGGCATATTGTTGAACAAGGAGTTTTTACTTTTGATATATAAACGTCTAACTTTAAACACCAGTTTAGCTAGAGCAATATACCTTTCCCCTGTAGTAGCTCAGTTGGTAGAGTGCTCGCTCCGTAAGTGGAAGTTCGTGAGTACGAACTCCGACCGGATGTGACCCAAGACTTGAAAGTGGGCAGTGACTGTTCTTGCGACATGCACTCGGCATTACAAAATGAGAGTCAAGTATATTTTATTAAGACGGAAACTGAACTTAAACAAGGTCCCGCATCACTGTAGGCATGACACAATAAATAACTCTGTCATCAGCGTAACACACAGCCAAAATTTCTGCACCTTCGCCTATAGCTGATTAAAATTTGACCATATGCATGTGACCTAAATTTTACGGAAGCGAATTATGGATATTTTTATAAATTCACGTCTTTATTTTTCACACTTTAATTTGCAAATTTAACGCTTTCAGTGTAAATGTTACATATTTAAGTGTATAAATTAGAGATTAAAGGTTCGAAAATAAAGCAAGATAACTTAAAAAAATAGTTTCAATACGCTTCTGTAAAATTTGTGCGGTTCCATGATCCGTATATATTGCACAATCATAGATGTCGATAATGTTTTAATGCGTCAGACGGATTTTCGTTTACAGGAAGAAGGGGGATAAAACTGTTCCTTCGTTTTGGCCTAGATTACTATTGGTTGGTCGTCTTTTTGATTTTTTTTTTGTTTGGTCACAGTTATCTCCCCTTATTTACATGTACGGTACTGGTCTGTCTAAACTTTACACTAGGCTTATTATATAAGTGCTGAATAGACGGTTCATCGAATAGTCCCTCAATACATATATCTTAACAGCTCAGTTTCGGCAGCCGTTATCTATCGTCTATCTCTTGACAGGTTTTCAGTCACAAACTATTAATTCCTCGCCCACGTTTCGATACCTTTTCGTGTCTGTATTATGTATAATGCTTCTCTAGTCGTTTCACTTGACGTTTTCGTCAGATCTTAACATTTATTCTTCAGAGATTTGATTAACAATGCGGCATCATTCTGCCATTCCATTTTTAGCACTGATTATAAACCTTGGTACCATGGGATAAATTGCCAATGGCGTGGTTAGAGTGCTATCTGAATGGTCGTCAAAAGAATCGTCCCACTAATTTTACAAACAGTGGTTGATAAATATTTGAAAACTAAAAGCAAGTCTTATTTTACCAAACGAAGAACCGACAATAAGACTGATATAAACAAATATTTATTTATGCCGAAGTCACAGATAAAAAAAACCCATAAAAACCATATATCCGTGCTAAGGAAGTGATCCTACATTTTCTTCTAAAGTTTTAGTTAAAGCTAGTGACTTCTCAATATGTCTAATTGTTTTGACGTAAAACCTCATTCAACATATGAGTACCAAATACAAAACAAAATCCAAATCTATTCGTATACGTTTTATTCTCAATTGCATTATTGCCATGTACATTCTATCTCACATTAAATATTTAATTTCATTTTTCCCGGTGTTATCAATTTCAACATCTTGTTTTCTACTGTCCTTTTGTTTTTCCTGGAAATATAAAATAATTAAAATAAGTTATATAAATACTGTTATCAATGACTTCCTTTGTTACCCTAACGGTGGTACGAGTATGTTATTTTATTTTTAAATCGTAAATATCAAAAATGTCTTACCATCGTTAGGGCAGATAATTCGGCCTAAGAAGTATACTGTCAGAATATGTATTTAAAAGCCACAAAAAAAAACAAAAAAAAAAAAAAAAACATTTCTGGCCAGGTTGTCCTTATATACATGTTCAAATATCAAAGAACAATTGGGATAAGATTCTCATTGTATGTAATAGGAGATGGTCATAGTTACACTAGCATAAAAATAGATTTGTTATTAGTCAATAATGAAATTACACGACAGGTAAAGCTAGCTAGACAAAAGGTCCTTGTACTCTCGGAACGCCTTGAATGAAGTCATTTTGATATCTACTGAATTTCAAAAGGAATTGTCTAAGTTTTGTTGTGATGATTTTTCTTGTTGTTAGGCGTCTGTACACAGGGCAACTTTGATGCTGCATTTAAAGCAAGGTGAGGTGATTGGGTTATGGTGTTTTACGGCACACTCAAGTTACTCATTTTGAAAATAGAGGCGGTCAGTTCTTGGATGGTGGAGAAAACTGGAGTTCTGTAAGTAATACACACACACACAGAGAGAGAGAGAGAGAGAGAGAGAGAGAGAGAGAGAGAGAGAGCAATTCTATCATACCATAATCATACCTTAAGAACAGTTCACTTTGGCAAGTGGGCCGGCTCCAAACTCATCAACATTGATTATTCCATCATCTGTAAAAAATATGAAACAAACTGATTGTAACATACTAGTTACAGTCGGTGAAGTCTATACTACTGTTGATCCCTATGCATATGGTAGCATGGGTGGTAGAGTGTTCGCTCCGTACACGTGTTGGAGTCGTGGGTTCGAATCACGGCTAAGGTCTGAAAACGACTTGGAATGAGGTAGTTGGCTGTTCTTTCGCCAAGCACTCGGGATTTAAAAATAAAAGTCACGTGGACCTTCGGAAGAGACCTTAAAACCCGAATTCCCTGTCAAAGCAGACATGGTACGTAAAGGAACACTCCCTGCACATTGACCAGATCGCACTGTGAAGGTCAAAATATCTGCCACGTCACCTATTGCTAGTGACGTCTCGATATAAGTCAAATATTCTTGAATTGGACTTAACACCTCATTCAACCAATCTATGTAGTGCTGTGGAATCGCGTTTTTAATTATTTTTGTTATAAAAAGGCAATTACAATAGTATTGGCTGGGAGGATTCTTTTACCGGTTTCGTCTTTGCTATGACCCCGGTTTCACAATAATTCCGTAACCAAGATCTTCCTTACCTTAAATCTAGTACTTTTAATACCAGAATAATTTTCTAAATTTTTAGGATATTTAGAAATTAAAAGTGTCATTTTGTAGAACAGGCAAGAATTATTATAGCTATATTTTAATGTTTTTGAAATTTTTTATTTATAGTAATGTCATGTACTACTTTTGAATTTTTGTTTTTTAAAATGCATTCAAAAGAAAAACACATTTATTTTAAAAGCATTATTCCATAACAATTTAAATGTAGCACATGCCATTACTATCAAATGTCGTCAAAAAACACCAGATTTCAATAAGGAAAATCTTGTTACAGAAATGATTGTAAAACTGAGGCCAGGTTACTTATAGCAATCCCTTGGCATTATTTTTATGATTTTTTGTTTCCAATAATATGACCTTATCATAAAAATCCCGTCTAGGTTTCAGTTCCCGTCAGATTAGAAAATAACTCGAGAATTGTGTTCTGACAACGATAAAATTGTTATGATTTGGCCAGTGATTTACTCTTTTCTGATTGAATCAAAAGTATGGTAAATTGATGTTTCAGTCACAGTGCAACAACGCACTATGCAAAACGTTCTAAAGACTGCGATGGTTATTATTTGGCCAATAATTTACCATTTTCTGTTAGGCTTAAAAAATTGAATCAAAAGTATGGGAAATCCATATTTTCACCCCGCGCAAATAACGCACGGGAGTAATGTTCACTATGCAAAACGCGTACAGGACGTTAAATGATAAATGATGAGTAGCTTCCAAACGTATCATAGAAACTTCCGTTGATAGTATATCTTATCCTTCGTATAAATTGAAATATAAAGTCTTATTTTACTCACCATTTCTATCCATCATGTAAAACGTAGCTTTAATTGTGTGATCCTTCATTGTCGAACTTAACACTTGGTTCAATTCTGCCATGGTAACCAAACCATCATGGTCAAGGTCATACCTCCTGAAAGCACATGGCACGCCACGTCTGGCTTCGGCACTTCTCTGATTTTGAAAATAGAAGAAGGATTTTTGCAACTGAAAACGTACATACTTGACAAACAGTCAACGGTAAAAACATTAAAACCACATTAGTACATTACAAGGAATGGTTTTGGAAATAAAAACAACCACCACCAACAACAACAACAACAACAACACACACACACACACACACACACACACACACACACACACACACACTGTGAAAAATCAGTGCAACAACTTTAATCAGAATCCAAAGTTAAATGTCAGGCTATCTAATCATTTATTTCCAATTGGTTCATTTGTAAAAGTTATCAAAGGTGATGAAGAGCAAAAACAAACATACCAATCCACAATACAGGGATTAACCAAAATCCCAAAGAATGTAAATAATTGAAGTCGACAAATTAGGTTAAACACGTGAACTTCAACCAGAGAAGTGGGGTCGGGTGCCCTGGAAGGGTGTGCACCCCGTGTTTAGCTAGCCACATCAGCCACTTGCGCAATTTAAATATGGAATGAAAGGAACATGGAACTAAGGGACGTAAAATATATCCAGGCCAGGGAAATTTGGATACAAAAACATCAAACTGATCAACGATATTGTGATGACGACCACAGAGAGAAGAAACATAGATCTGAATGAAATGTGTTATTTGTAATAAGAATGTATTTATTGCCAACCCCTTTTTAAAATTCTGTAGCTCTTGACGGCCATTTCGGAAGTGTTCAAACCAAAATTATGACAATCCGAATGTTGAAATTAGAAAAAGAAGAACCAAAATGCATATTACCTAATCTACCCAAGACAATACTTAACATACGCAGAAATCCAAATCGACCCGTAGCTGCGCATGCATGAAATAATCTTAAGACTGCTATACCTACATTACTTTAGTATGGGAAAGTAAAAGGTGGAGATTTTAAACCTTGTTTTTGGTTTTTAAAATAAATTTTATGAAAATGTAATAGTTACCATAAGAAATAAGAAACTACAGATTGTCATGAACATTCAAATATAAAAATGATCTAGTTGTGTTGAAAAAAACCGTTTCCACTTTTAATTACAAATCTTGGTGACATACTCATAATATTTAAAGTACAGTTATGCCGAGTCCGTCAATTTTTTGAAAATTGTGTGTTTTTGAACACAAATTATTTATTCAAAGACAAAATTTAGGAAAATCTTATAGTTACCACTAGAAAATATAAATCTTCCCGAATATTCAAATATTGAATTCATGAAGATACCTTTAAAAAAAATGTTTCCACTTTTAAATTGAAAATTGTGTGAAAACGGGTTTTACAACTGTTTAGTTGGATGTTCAGTCGAGTGTACAGACAACTGCTACACGGGAATTGTTGAATTGTAACAGTGGCATTATATTATTTGTAGAATTCATAAGAAAATTTGTTGATTTGTTTTATTATTATTTTCCAGTAATTTTTACGGGCCTGGTAAATTTCGTATTAATTAGAACTTTAAAATTTGAACAATGAAAATTTCTCCATAAATCCGAACTATTCAGTAGATAAATGAATCAGTAACATTAGATATAGCTTGATTCCCACTCATTTAATAAATGTAGATACATGTATTTCCAAATGGATAATTTTTATTTACTGGAAAATAATATTCTCAACATTTTTTATAATTCTTTCTATTGTCGTACTTCAGGTAGAATAAACAAAACAGAAAATGTAGATCCTATCACTGTAATTTTATATTGTTATAACCATTGCTTTATATAAAGTTACAATGGGAACTAGATATACCCGATTTTCAAATTTAAATTTCACCAATAACAATATTATTTTCTGAAAATGTCTGGTTCTCGGTGAAAAATACATACTGACATTCAAATATAAAAATGATTAAAATATTTTGAAGAAAATCCATTCCACTTTTTGATTTAAAATATGGTGACATTTTACTTAATTTCCATATGAAACTCATTAGAAAGTGCACAGCACTGTTTCTATAAACAGCTTTTTTCTTATTAAAGAAATAGAAAATTTGAAAATCAGGTGGTACAATATTTGTATCAATATTTCAGTCAGTGGATATACAAGCTATCATGGTCAAATACTAGCCTACTGGATCTAATACAACATTTTGCCCTTTTCTATTTATATTACTATTTAAAAAATTAAATCATAGCTTAGTGTTTTGAGGCATATTTATATTGTGATAAGTAGATAATTACAATGAGCAATTGAACAGCTTACAATGTCCGCATATATTGGAGATGTTCATCTATTTTGTCATAGAACCTTAATTCAGAGAGAGAGAGAGAGAGAGAGAGAGAGAGAGAGAGAGAGAGAGAGAGGGTGGGGTTTTACGTCCCAGTCAAAGATCTTTCACTTATATCGAAACGTCACCAGCAATGTGAAATGACAGTGTGCCCGTGACATGGAACATCGGGTTTTAAGGTTTTTCGTAAATTTCTTGAAGGCCGTTTAGGAAGGAGGAAGTTGGTTTAATGATTGTGACAGGGCTATCCCTCGTTTATCTATTTACCTTAAAAGAACACTTTAAGCCACATACAACGCCAGTGGGCGTTGATTCACAAACCCACTCACATTCAGCTGCTATAGTCTGTATCATAACACAGCCCAAAACAACAACCAATATAAACTTAATAGTGTCCATCTGAAATCAAAGAAACAGAAAATCAAATAATTGATGATGTAATACAAATTTCTTAAAAAACAGGTGTGCTGGTGGTTAACGTAATATACATACATTTTTCTATGCGTTGGCCATTCTCACATAACGTTGACCGTGACCTTGGGCGGTAATTGTTTCTATCATTCAAGCCTTATAAAAGATTAAGTGATCTAAATATATGGGACATTTAGTTTGCTTGTTGGTATACATCGCATCAATATTTTTTTCTTCAATTTTTACAACTTTTCTATATACCGACCATTCTGCTATATCGTTGGCACCTCGGCGGACACTCTGGGTATTTCTATCATTCAAACCTTCTAAAATTAAAAAAAAGGTAACCTACCATAGTTTAGGCCTACTTTTTGATGACAAATTTTTTTTTTCAATTCTCAATAATAGTTATTTCCATGTGTACCTGTTAGATCTTGACTATGGTCTACTTGTGAATGCTGCTAGCTGACGAGAGAGAGAGAGAGAGAGAGAGAGAGAGAGAGAGAGAGAGAGAGAGAGAGAGAGTGTGTGTGTGTTTGTTACGTCCCAGTCAAGGATCTTTCACTTTATATCGAAATGTCACCAGCTACAGGTGAAGTTGACATTGGTTTTTTTAATTCTTTTTGGAAGGCCGCGTGACTTTCATTTCTAAATGCCGAGTGCTAAACAAACGAACAGTTAGTACGTATTTTAACGTTTTGGTCAGACCCGGTCGGGGTTCGAACCCACGAACTCCCACACCACACAAGAAGCGAGCACTCTACAAACTAAGCTATCGTAGAGAGAGAGAGAGAGAGAGAGTGTGTGTGTGTGTGTGTGTGTTACCTACCTCTACTTGTTGAAATAATATATAATCGTATAATCGTACTCTGGATAATCTGGAAGTCTTTCAGATGTCATAGCCTGGTTTTCGTTGGGTTTATATACACATTGCATAAGTAGGTAATAAGGAACATTATTGTATTATACTTTCCGGAGCCACTTTACTAGGTTAAGTATGAATACAGTGTCGTCCTGTTGAGAGTTTAACATTGAGCTAACAAAGAGGAGACGAAACTCGGTAAACTAGTGGTCCAGATATAGATAACTAGTGAACGAAAAACTGTCGAGAGATAGATAACAGCCACCAAGTAAAAGGTAAGGTGCCGCGATGAGCCACGTATTACGCTAATCCATTAACTTAGTGCATGTTAAGCTTTCGACAGGTCCGTACTGTAAGTGTGTTTATATTTAATTATCACGAATTTTAGTTTTTACTGCATAAACATTACCAAGAACATATGAAGGATTGGGAAAACAAAATTCGGTCAGTTCCTTCTAGAAACATTTACACCAATCGCGTTCTCCAACGCTCATCCCAATCACTAAGAATTAGTAAGGAGAGTATTGGAGTCTGTCTTTTTTAATGCGCATTTTGTGCAAAATAATATTTTTTACAAATGTTGGTAATCACGTACACATTTTGTAGATAATAACAGACATTTCCGTATGAACAATAACAACAGAAACGGGAAGTTTCTGGAGACGAAATGCTCCTTACAGCAGGCATGTCGGCAGTCACACAAAACGCATTGTCCACCATCTAAAAAAACTTGCTTTGGCTAATATGTCACCGTTAGTTATTTAAATTTTTAAGGATACCCTAGGATACATTAAAAGTATAGTATGCTAGGATAAAAATAGGATAGGCTTAAGAGTAGGTTTTTTTTTTTTTTGAGATGTGTACATGTTCATGGCGGGTGTAGCTAGCTAAACAGGAGGTGCTTACCCTACCGGAGCACCCGGCTTCACTTCTCTGGTGGAAGTTCACGTGTCTAACCTAACTTGTCAGTTCCAAAGTTTTTACTTTGCTTCTGGATTGTGATTCGGACATGGATTAGTAGGTTTGTTTTTGATCATATCAGTACTTATTCGTTTACTTTACTACTAAAATTTCTGAGTATATCATGGTCAAGTATTGGTATAGTGAAGTAAGAAAAAGGTGGATGTCAAGTATGAAAGTGGTGCAATTTTTTTAACAGCCACTGATCTGCCGGAGTGAAAGAAGGTTGATACGGAATTTTACCGTTCAACTCTTAACTCGTTGTTTGAACATTTTCATATCTTAAGCGAATACACGCAAAATATCCAATATATATTGTGAACATTTTTATTTATTGTGAACTCTTTTACGGACATATCGTTTTAGCGGAGACCCGCATTATTAATTTATATGTGAACAAAATTATTATGTGATTTACAAAGAATACACTTCAAAAGAAACGACATCAAGTGTGTTTTAGTATTTTCTTACTTATTTTGCTAATAAGTAAGCCGCCGGTCCGTCCAGCTCTACCTACCGACCCAGCGACGTTCCCCAACCATCCCACGGACCTATTTCTGGCGCGTTTACACTATGGAACCCCCTTAATATTGAGTAAAATCCCTAAGATATCCTTCATGAATAATTTAGCGTCTATATCAATTAAACATTACAATTTATAAACACTTTAGCATTTTCACACCTTTTACATAAAAACACAACAATAAAATAGTGCTAAAATTAAGTTTTTATTTTAAAAAATGATTATTTAAGACAAAAAATCTCTCAAAATCCGGTATTTTCATAATTATTTTTCCGAATAACACTTGTTGTCCCACATTTATTATCTATATATAGATACCAACAATTTATGAAATTAGTAAATAATTAGATCTCAAGCATTGAAAATCTTTCCCCTACCCCCAAATACATAAAAAAATTGAAAATTTTTATTTTTGGAATTTTTTTCTGGTAATTTATAAATTAGGTGTAAAATACATTTGCTATCATTTCAAACAATTATCTGTGGTACTATTTGTCCTAAATAATGGTAAGTAACAGAAATGTAGAAACAACAAAACAATACCAAAGCGATAGGATATTATCAAATGTTATCACCACTCGTTCAAAACCATCTAAACACAACATTTAACATATCTACTAATTTAAGGTAATTGGTGTATAAAATTGTTTATAACTCACACGGATAATATTTCAAATTGACAAAAGGGGTGATAAATGAAGCATCAGTCATTAAAATATTTCCCCTATCCTAATATTCATAAAAGTGCTATTAACATTTACTTGTTTATGTCTTTTCAAATGATTTTTATATCGGTATCTTTGAAACAATAATGTACATATCGCGAGTTAAATATGTATCTAATCTCAAATTGTAGACAATATATATTAGTCTGGAAGCAGCTTGCAAAACCCAAAAATGTTTCCACACAATGTTTCTTTGTTGATAATATATGTTTAGGATGTGCTTGATAATAATCCAAGTGATGCCACCTTGGCATAAGTGGGGAAACTAAAATATCCAAGATGGCGGCCAGTATGGTTGACAAATCTAGCATATCTCGTATATATAGTTATCATAGCCACATAAAGTTAATTAAAGAGTATTTTGATATGTTTCAGTGGTCAACAAACTCGTTTTTGTTGTTTATATGCACACAGAATGGATATTTGAGCCAGTGTTGACGTATTGTAGATAATGTATTGTCGAAGTTGGGACCTTGCATGGAAAACGTTTTTCTTAATGACATACATAATTTATAGTTTGACGGTGGTCGAATGTCGTCTATCTGAAATATTTGGTTGTTTAGATTCTGGGAAAGACTCGACTAGTGTTGGTTCTGATAGCATCTGAAAAATAATTGGATTAAACAAGCGAAGATATGATACCATTCATGAAGATTTTGAAAGAAATAGTGAACCCGTATATAATATAGTATAGAGATTGTTTGTCATCTTATACTTCAAATCACCACATTAATCGTCATTCCAAAAGCATTCAAGTAGGGAAAATTTCAATAAACCTCATGACCAACATCAAAGTATAGGTGACGATCATACATAAAGCAGTGGGGACCAATGTATAATGAATCCATATTCTAATCATCCAGGTCGATTGGGTAAAGCTGTACTATTTTGAACTGCTCAACATATAGGGAGACATTTAATGGCAACATTTGAAGAGACATCTAAGTCTTCAGATGATGAAGGGGCACGAGATATGGAATTGTGAATCATGGGAGCCATCAGTGACTTCCATGCTGCATGTGAACAGGGTCAAATCGTCTGTAACAGTAACTACAGGAGAAACTGCAAAAGCTATTACTAATTCTGGTGGTAGATTGATAAGGCTTTGGCAGATAACTTTAATACCAAATTTTCATCACAAAATGGGCTTAAATACAAAATTCAGCGGTTTAATTACATGGTTGGCAAGGGAACAGATTCAATAACATTAGTAATCATCATAAACAAACATACTCATCCATATCCGAATCACGATCCAGAAGCAAAGTAAAAACATTAGTTAGGTTAGACACGTGAACTTCCACCAGGGAAGTGAAGCCGGGTGCTCCGAAAGGGTAAGCTCCTTCTGTTTAGCTAGCTACATCCACCACGTGTGTAATCACAATTGTATGGAAAGAACATAGAACTATGGGAAGTCAAATATATCCAGGGCAATCCTGGACACAGAGACATCAAACTTATCAACAATACTGTGATGTAAAACTTTTTGAGGGCCTTGATAAACCTAGGCTGCAATATCCCTGGGTCAACAATTTATGTGCATGCAGACTGCTTTGTTGAACACAGTCCAATAGTGGGAACAAGCTCTACCATAGCCTGTTAATTGGGAAACAAATACCCCATAGCAGGAGAAGCAGGTATATTGCTGTATAGAAAAAGAAATAGAAAAATTTAAGTCATCTCGTTTGTCATAAAGTTTCAAATGTATCTTTTCGTGTGTGTCGTAATTCAGGTATAAGTCTAAATATGAAGCAAAACTTGAGGAATCAGTGGTACCTTTTATTTCAAGCTCACTAGGATAGATGGGCTTCACATATTCTCCAAATTTAGGATTGTTAAGAGACAGAACGTCATCTATATATCTGTATGTTGAGTTGAATGATTTGGTGACAGTCTTCTCTCCAGATTTAACAAGGTTCTGCATAAATTCTGCTTCATAAGAATAAAGAAACAAATCAGCAAGCAGTAACAACTGCCACGTACACACCTGTTATAGACATGGTTCCACCAGATGACTGCTATGTAAGGAGCTCAGATGTTAAATGAATGCACCCAGCGTCACTTCCCTGGTGGAAGTTCACTCATTTAATTCGCCAGTTTTCAATGTGCTTTTGGATTGTAATTTGGACATGGATTGGTGTGTTCATGTTTTATTATATCAAGTTTATAATAAATGTCATATGAGTACAACCATATTTGTTCCCAAAACTTGTACTTCGATTAAGTTGTATGCACATGCTGATGAGTGTGCAGATGTGGTAATGGCGAACTCTAGTCTAAGGAAGGGGTAGCTACTAAAAGCAGCATTTGGAGTGTTAGCGCCTTTGCTTACCGACAAAACCTTTCCACAGATTTTAAAAGCATTAAGAATGGATGGCATGCGATATTGTGTAAAATTGTTGTTGATATGGACTATAAATAATTTTCTTGCAGACATTAGTGATGATAATAGGTAAAAACAGGACAGTAAAGCTGTGGCTGTTCTGTCTGAGGGCAAATCAAAGCAGGACAGAAAGGCTGTGGCTGTTCTGTCTGAGTGCATGTCAAAGCAGGACAGTAAGGCTGTGGCTGTTCTGTCTGAGTGCATGTCAAAGCAGGACGGTAAAGCTTATGCTGTTCTGTTTTATCAAACCAGTGTTGGTTATAAGGTTATTCATTTGATCATAGAGGGAAGCTGAGTGGGCTTTGCATTGTTATTAAAAGCAAATCTACAAAAAGCATGTTATATGACTTTCCTAGTTTAGCACTCTTAGAAATGGCAAAATTAAGACCATTTTTGGAAGAATAGCTTCTTTAATTATCATTGTATGGATTTGTTGATTATTATAGTGAAGTATTAATGTTACACTATCATTTATATACTCAACAAATCACAATGACATGAGGCAAAATCTTAAACATCAACATATATAAAAAGAAAACTATTCTGGTAGCCATCTTGTCCGCCTTCTTGGATATCTTAAATTCCCCAAAGCTGCCAGGGTGGCATCATGCAGTTTCTGATTAGGGACCTGTTGCAGAACAACTTCACGTAAAATCATTTTTGCGGACTCTTTTTATAGGTTATGTGTAAAAACATCATTTGTCATCTGGACTATATATACAATGTTTAAACATTAAAACTAACTCATTCGTCGTCATTATCACTGTCTGTATAACTGAAATAATACACAATTCTATTTAAACATAATTCGTCATCACAACCACAAATATCTGTACACAAAACGCAATCCTTTTTACATTTACAAATAAATCAAATCCTATATTTACAGCACCATTTTATGCAAATTATTTTTTTAAATAATGGGGGCAGGGGAAATTTTTCATACCTGTTACTAACTTGTTTGACAAACAAAATGTTCATTAACTACCACAAACAGCATGCTTGGACTTTCAAGACTAATTTCTGAAGTAGAAAAGCGTAAACTTTACTTTCTTCAAAAGCTATGTACGTTAAGTTTCAGAACCTTAACAAAACAAGTCTTCACCCGCCGCTTATACTCTTTCTGTGAAAACCACAAAGGGAACCAAAAAGGATATATACGAGATATTTTTGAAATTCTACATAAGTATTCTCTCCTGGACTATATAGTTGACTTTATCAATCACCATACATTTCCCGACAGGTGAACTTGGAAGATAGTTGTTAATAGCGCAATAAGAGATCGTGAGAAACTGGAATGGACGTCGAGGGTATCTCAAGATAATGATTTTACAAGATTTAATAAATTACACTCGGACATTGCTACAGCTTCATTTTGGAATTTTCCTACTAACAGTGCAGAATTAGCATTATCGCGACACACAGCTAAATTATGGGTTTTGCCAAATTATAAAGTTGAACAGTTTTGTACAGTTTGCAATAATGTTTTCACAGATATGTATGTACATCTAATATGTCATTGTTCGTGTATAAATGACATTCGTCAGCTGATTCTCGACGCAGTATTAGACAGATTTGGAGTATATTCACAAGCAGAACTTCTTAATGCCACTGACGAAGAATTCTTTTGTTACCTGCTAGGCGTACCAATGGCTGCAACCCAAAACGGCGAAATGCAACATGACTTTACAAAACTTCGCCTATAATTTCTTAAGAATTGCTTCTGTGGTCTATAATAGGTGCATAAGACATGTTTAATCGCTCTGTCAGACCATACATACACATTATCATAATATAATTATATGTATTGATATGTTTATACTTATGCTACTTTGTGCACTTTAAATTGCATTAACTTAAATCACTATGTTGTACATATGTTAATCATGTAAATATATTGTGTTTTCATTATCTCTTTTAAAGAGGAAATAAAGAATGAATGAATGTTCATTTTTGTAAAATAAATTATTGACCAATTTTACACATTTTGGGGTAGGGGAAACAGTTTCGTCATCTGAAGCCTTCATCCGCGACTGTTTCAATAAATGTTAGATGATTTACATTTACAATAGGTATGGTTAACATTATAAAACAAGTTTTATAGAATTGGAGCATTAATTAATAGTACAGAATGATTGATAGGACAAATAATTATTAAAAACGCATACTAGTAATTTTAGGGATTTTTCTGTCTTAAATTTTCATTTTTTAAAAGAAATGTTAATTTGAATATCATATTATAGTTCTACATGTACTTTATTGTACAAGATGTGTCAATAATAAAATGTCTAAAAATATAATATTTTATTGATATAGTTGCTAAAATACCCATTAATGATATTATAGGAATTTTACTCAAAATTTAGGGGAGGGGGGTCACATACAAAACTAGGCTGTAAAAAAATTGCACCACTTTCAGGTTTGACATCCATCCTGTTTTTACTTCACTATACCTATACTTTACTATGGCATAGTCAGAAATTTTCTAGCTGATGGGTTGAACAAACTTTTATTTTAAGCCTCTTTATAGAGTTAACCTGGAGACTATATAAACACCTTGATTAAACCTAAACCTTGTATGGGGGCGTTTTAATCTTTGCGGTGATATATCAGCAAGATTACACTAGTTTTAGACTATATATATATATATATCATTGGCAGTGTTTATTATGCACATGACGGTCTGACTTGTACTAACGCGTAATAAGGGCGACATTATGTGCTAGCTAACCAAGGCAGCAGTTGAGCAGTTACAGGGGTTGCTTTCCCATTATTCCATTATCTTGACACCGGGTAAGTCCCCGTCGGGACATGTTACAAATATACCTTAAGCAAGTTACTTAATCAGTTACTTACCACATCAAAGGCTTTGATTTCTGGCAACGCAAAACGCTGAATATTAAAGTAACTTTACTGAAACTGACACCAAAAAAGTCAAAACAGTAATGGCTTGATCCAAAACCGGTAGCTCTTTTCAGTGCGAAGTAGTGCGAAGTAATAAAAAGGGGGATTTTAACCTTCATTTCTTCATTTCATTGGGTTAATATAAGTATAAACTTACTTCAGACAAAATTTCATGCAGTTATGAAGTCTATAAGATGAACAAATTTTGTGAAAAGTTCAAATATCGGCATTATTACTGGCGTGTATACAACCCAAATTGGATCAGGAAATGGGAATGTAATCCGGAATTTATACCGAGTATCGGCGATGTCCAGTTGTATACGGACAAGGTTGTGATCAATGAAGTATATCGGCCATATTTACAATTCTTATCGAGAACACTTCGTAATGAATAGTTACATATGCCATGATTATATTATAAAAAAAATATTTAATTATTCAATAAATAATTAAAATTAATTTAATTATATATGCATATATGATATGACGTACAATAACTAAACATGTTTCCAGATCCCACGACGAGGACGTGGTTCTCACGGGATCCTTTTATTATGATTCCCCACCACCGAAGGTGGGGAATCATATTGTTTTCGTTCTGTTTCTTCTTCTTCTTATTATTATTATTCTTATTATTCTTCTTCTCAAGACCATATGCTGCAGCATATCTCGGGAACGGCTTGATGGATTTAGATGAAATTTGCTACCAATAATCTGTTGTCTGTGTAGATAATCAAGACGCGTTTATTTTCGTTATCTTGAAGGTGGGTGGGTGGGTGTAAATCAATACGTAGTTAAATACCCGGGGAAACCAATTCTGAATGGACATAAGCTGGTTACGACACCTTAATTATACAAAGCCAATGCTTTCACCTATGAGTTAATCCGATTAGTGACCGTTAAAAACTTGGCGATTTTTAAAACCACAGCTTGTCACGTCACACGCCTGTACATAAAACCTTACACAATGAGATGAATGGTGTATACAATTTGCCTTGATAGATCAAATGGCTTGGGGGTTTTCTGTTAATCACTGACTGTGGAAGTAGAAGACTGCCCACTTTTTTAAGTTTACACCATTGAAATGTCTCCTTTTACTGACTGACACTTTCCTAATGACCGGTATGTCGAGTACAAAAATTTGTAGTTATAGTCGGAAATGAATCTTCCGAGTAAGCCGCCACTCTGTTACTATTAACACTTTTCAAATAAGAGATGGACAATTATTTCAGGTATTGTTCAAGTTTAAGATAAAATATTTTTGTGTCTTTTTTATTCGATTTAAACATAGGAATTTTCGTAATTTGGACTGAAAGTTCACTTCGATTTAAACATGGGAATTTTCGTAATACCGTATAGCGGGTTATTTTGGCGGGGCTAAATTTTGGCGTTTTTGACCAAAAAAAGTCAGTTGTAAATTTTGGCGTATTTATTTTAGCGATTAAAACATTACAAGTTTTTATTTTGACGATTTTTATTACAATAGAAAACTGCTGTTAGATTCACAATAATATCTCGAAGTTTTCAAACTTCGTTTGTAAATAAAATGTTGATCTTCGAACAGCAAATCTATCGATATGGACAGTTCATTTGAATTTAATAAATTTGGTTGAAAGTGAAAGTAAATAACAACAACTGATGATATAACTGTATAAAATAAACTTACTTTATTTTCGTTATAATACAGAGCACATGGCCGGTTATTAATAATCACCGGAACTGCCGGTAATACACATTGCCGCGCGCATTCCCATGACATGTAAATAACAGAATATGAATATTTAATGATGAGATAAAAAGTTAATCATCTGGTGTGGACTCAGGTGTTTTACCGATCACGCAACTGTGGGTTGTAATCGGATTAAGAGATTACTGAACTGATCATGGTTAATTACTAATCTTGAGTAACATTCGATGTTCCAGGCGAGTTATTTCGTTTCGCTCTATTACTTTCGGTGAAATCTGTATCATGGCTTCAGCTTGTGTTTTGTTTACATTGACTGACCACATGTCATTCTGATAAAATTGTATTCGAGCGAAAGAAGCTGAATTTTCACCAAATTTACACCTCCGAAAATTATTTATTGTTCAAACGAGCGGGGGTATTCGAGCTATTGTAGTTCGAGCGATCGAGGTTTATTTACATATGATTTAATAGGGATTTGGACGGGACCGGCAGATAACTTATCCGGAGTATTTAGGGCATCGTCGTTCGAGCGATCGAATTTCTACTGTATTTACTTTGTCACAGTGTAAGATATTGTTGAGGTAATAAATTTTGACTGTTCCATTTTTTGGCGATAAATGTTTTGGCGATTTTAATGCTACCGCCAAAATACGCCAAAATTTACACTCCGCGAAAATAACCCGCTATACGGTATTTCGTAATTTGGACTGAAAATTTGCTTCAAATTCGGCATATCGAATTAACTAACAAATTTACATAGAAATACATAGCGATCTGACGGGACCATTTGTATCATTTCGATTTAAGCGAAATTTCGATTCAATCGATTTCGAATTAACGAGAGTCGACTTTATTTCTTTTGCATCAAAAACACTTAAATAATCTATAGAGCAATGAAGATCTGAGTCTTTTAGATGCTGGAAATAACAATATGAGATTTATTCCGTATAATACACCTTAACTAATATGTACCTCAACGTGTTGAAAAGTACATTTTTTCAATAGAGGGGGTCTTTTAAATCGGACTATATATACAGCGTCGATCTATTTCAACACACTATACACAGAGTTAACATACATGCTTCATATAAAAATGTCCGTCTTTTACTATTTTGACTGAGTAGATGTATCGTTATGATCATGAACCTCAAACATATAGGAATAACCGATATAAGTCGCGTAATTAAAATACAAACAGATGGCCTCCTATGATGTGTATTGCGCATTGAATCACGATTATTAATCAATAAACTTTTTAGAAAAAAATTAAATAAACATCACAAAGGGTAACTTTTATTATATTTTATTTTGGATTTTACAATAATTCCGAGTCCATGGGTGTTTATACTGTCTGACGACATCGGGAGGGCACCTGGGTATATCCTCAGGCAGTATCGACACGCTCCAATATTACTTGGATCTACCTGCCCATCATTAGAAGGTCTTACATTCGGACCTAAGACAATGATCTTAACTCAGTCGTTAATTACTGTGTTTATTCAGTGACACTTGCCAATCCGTCACTGGCTTCAATGTGTATCCACCTGTTAATTACTGGTGACCAAGATACCGGTGAACTTTGAAAACTTGTGGCCAGAAAAATCGCAAAGCGCCGGGTTTTGTCGCTAGTTAAAGAAAAAAATCGCAGTAAGCGATGCCCAGCGCAATCCCTCCCATACGTGTTCATTCATTGTAACACGCGGCGACGCCAAATCAGAGGCCTGAGATTTCTTATTCAGTAAAATTCATTGAAAACGTCACTTCCTATGCCGAGAAGGCCTTCCAATGTACGATTTTTCTCAACCGAAAACTTTAATTCAAATCTACTTTAACTTTCAAAGAAATTTTAAAAAACAATCAAGGTATGATTTTTTTTAGTTTATTAGGTCGGCGCGGTACAAATGTTCTTTATACACATCTGCCTTTAAAATGTAATTGTTCATCAAGGCAATATATACACAACATTAAAAACGCATGTGACGTGAAAATCACAAGATTTACCCTTTTTGGCGACACAGTAATGAAATTGGCAACAAAATTTTACAACTGGCGATTTCCTTGACGACAGACTTTTACAACCCAGCGCTAACCCTGCTAGGGTCTTTTCACCAGATAATTTATGGATGGTGGGGAATCATACGTAACTGGTATCCCAGTTACAATCTCTAGTTTGATTAGTTATTCATCACAATGATTTAGAATTAAATAGAATTTAAGTAGCTTTTTTGTGTTAATATACAGATTTAAATGGATAACTAATATACGAAAAAATATGTTTATGGACAATTAATATCTCTGAAGTTACACATGGAATGTGGATCTCACGAACAAAGTCGCAACTGATCACCTCAGAAAATTAATTGTACCGGTCCCTACAAATTTAATTTAAAATTTATTTATTAATTTATTAATTTTTGAAAAAATATATTTTTAAACGATAATCCATGTAAAGATTTCACAGTGTAGTTTTCACCACAAGTGTGTCCTACGTGAGACAACATTCAATACATGGTATTTATTTATTTATTCATATATTTTTATTTCAAAGCAGATGTTTTTAAAAATAACCCATATAAGGATTTCAGTGTAATTTTCACCACGTGTGTCATATATACGTGAGACAACATTCAATACATGGTATTTATTTATTTATTTTATTAATTAATTTATTTATTTGAATTTTATTTATTTTTTTATTTTTTATTTATTTATTTTAAAAAAGATGTTTTTAAAAGATAACCCATGTAAGGATTTCACAGTGTAGTTTTCACCACAAGTGTGTCCTACGTGAGACAACATTCAATACATGGTATTTATTTATTTATTTATTTATTTATTTTACTTATATTTCAAAACAGATGTTTTTAAAAATAACCCATGTAAAGATTTCAGTGTAATTTTCACCACGTGTGTCCTACGTGAGACAGCATTCAATAATGGTATTTATTTATTTATTTATTTATTTATTTATTTATTTATTTATTTATTTAAATTTTATTTATTTATTTAAAAAAGATGTTTTTAAAAGATAACCCCTGTAAGGATTTCCCGGTGCCATTTTACGTATTTCTCTTGCAGTCAGTTTACTTTTTATTCCTTCTTCAATGTTTTTCTTGGTCCCAGGCGATGTTCTAAAATATTCAGAGTTTTCATGTTTTGATTTACCATGAAATGATGGAATATGCTCCGGGTACTGACCTAAATATTCAACAACGGCAATATCAATACCTGTCACGTTACCCGGTATTTGTTGAAAATAACTTATCCTTCTTTTATAAGTGTTATCCCTTTTAAGAGAACAATAATATCGGGTTAAAATGTAAATTTGGTCATCACGTTGTTGAGGTTCAAGAGGAACGAAATTTCTTTTTTTGGTTAAACCGTAAGTGTCATGTTTTTTCTCTATAAATTCTAATTTTTAAGTAGAGGAATTATGAATGAAATAAGTATTTCTTTGTGATTTATTTGCCCACACACCACAATTGTCCCAAAATTCCATTTTTTGGCCAGACTCTTTTCGGTTACGATTATTTTTGTTGTTTAACAGAAAATAAATATTATCTTTTTTGTCACGAGGAATTTCATCCAGTACAGGTAAACTAGAATTAGTTATTAAATTTGTAATGTCTTGATGTTCTAGGAATTTGCAGCGCAATTTTGACGTTCCGTTTATTTGATTATTACTTTTGGTCTCGTCGTACACTATCTTGTATGTCAAATAGATATGACTCGTCGACTGTAGAGTCATTTTTTGTATCTGAAGGAAGAGTTCGGTTTTGAGCGGGCGATAACAAATCGTAAGATTTTGAAATAACAGAGCTGTCCGCACTTTCATTTTCGCCCGATATATCCAAAATGCTAGGACATGTATTCTCATTATATGCAGGAGTTTTTTTTTACCGATTTGTCCAAAATTGTATGTGGAAGTGGAGGAAATTAAACTCTTTCTCGTCATCAATATCAATAACCTTATCTATTTTCCCTGCAGTGTCATTCAATGGTTTTAACTGTTCATCAGCTTCATAAAGAAAGTCCTCATCGACTTTGGGAAAAGCATCAAGGTCACAAATTTTGGAGAAACTATTAAATCGAAAAACATTTAACAGCTGATTATCTGTATTTGAAATTCCAATGTCAAGAAGGGGGACGAAGTGATTTGGCGTCCACATACCGGGTATAACTGTCGTAGTATGTGTCCATAATACACACAGAGCTGGCTTTTTACAGCTCTTTTTTCCAAGTGGATAAAATGTCATATTCAATACCCTGACGCTTTGGTCTAAAAGACCATTTACTGGGGGGTATACAGATTTGATTCCGCGATCTAAAACAGTGGCTAGGGCTTTAATTGTCCACGGGGACGAAAACTCACCGTTGACAGCGGCGCTTTTGCACGAATCTTCGATGTCTTCCCCTGTTACACGAAGATTACTTCTTCTACATTCCCTTTTATAGACATCTTTATTTAAATTTAACTCTAAACATGTTCTGTAGCGTAACTCGTCAGACAGATCTTCGTTACCTATCAGGGCTATAGAAACGGAATTAAACAAACAATTCCCATTGCCAGTTGCATAGCATGGTACTTGATTGGCAGGTAATTTGGAACCAATTTTCGACAATAGTCGCAAAGATGTTATATCTGGCCTCAACCCCCTTGTGTCTGAAATGGCACGACCAATTATGGGAGAGTTATCCTCATTACGCAAAAATATTTTCTCCAATTTCACAGCCTGGTCTAGAAAACCGAGTCTAAGGGATTTGGACAACCTATGAATTCCAGAACCATAATCAAATTTTGCGTTGGGAAGTATGCAACATCTATGACACTGATAGTCCAATTGTCCAATAGTCCCTTGCAAAAACTTGAAATCTTCATTTTTCAGATTTTCACATCTGATATGGAACCAAGACTCACATATACCACAAGCAATGCTATTGCCTTTGCAATGTTTGTTGCAAACGCCACATGGATATGGAACGTTAGAAGATGCTGATATTTTCAATCTTGCCTTCTTAAACACAAAGGGTTATATACACTTTTTACTTGCGTGGTGATAGCAAATTTTGCTATGAAGCCAAATAATTCGGTTTTATGAACAATTGATGAAAAATGTAAGAAATGAAAATCAGAACATTGCAATAATCACTAAAATAATTTATATATACTTACAGTATACTTACTTTCCAAGGATGGGATAATTATCAAAAATATCCCACCCTTATTTATATCCCAGAGTATTTTGTAAAAACATGTAAAATATGTTTTCAACTGTAATCGCTATTGTCGGCATTTTCTTTATTTTTTTAACAACAATTACTTTAATTTTTGTAACAAAATTGGCCAGTAATTTCTTTCATATATCGGCAAATATTAAAGATTAAACATATATTCATAATAAAATCATAAAATTTTGTCAGTTATTTGTCGGGAAAATAGCGGAGTTTTATTGATTCCGTTAAAGATAGAGTTCAATTTTCTTCTGATAATGCCAGGTGATTACTCTGGTCGGCACTTTAGTGACCCATGCCAACGGTGATCTATAAGGTGTTGTGGGACCCCTATATGTAGTAACTACCACAAATGTAGTAACGGTCACAAATGTAATAAAATTGTGTCACATATGTAGTAACGAACCACAAATGTAGTAAGGTTTGTCACATATGTAGTAAATGTTGGTCACAAATGTAGCAAAATTTTACCACAAATGTAGCAACAAAATTTTACCACAAATGTAACAACTTGATTTTACCACAAATGTAGTAAAATTTAAAAAATGATAAAATATAATATTTTTCAATATGGGTAATATTTTGGCTAGTGTTTATCAATGACAAGCACTGCGGTTTCTCTGTCAGGTAATTCAAGGTATGTCTGTCGGGTAATTTAAGGAATGAAACCCCAAACCCATATTATGCCTCGGTTTCAACCATGAAATGCAAGTAGATGGTGGTGGTGGTGGGGGTGCATTGTTCATCTAGTTGGTCAAATTGCAATATTCAACAGGCAACTGGACACCCATAGCAATGCAAATTAAAAATAATAAGCTAAGAATTTAGTAACAAGATAAAACAATCTGGAATCGTTTTGAACACTTCCGTTTAATTTTAACCGCAGACAAAAGAGAAAACCTTAAACAAGTACCACGCTATGATCTGTCTCTAGCGGATTGGGTACGCAACTAGCCTGTGAGAAGTGCACTTAAACACTAAGCAGGGTACAAGAGTTGAGAGTTGAGTAATGGTGTTTAATGTCCCAGTCAAGAATATTTCACTTATATCGAGATGTCGCCAGCTATAGGCGAAGGTGCAGAAATTTTGCCTGTGCGTTGCGCTGATGGCATTATACAGCATGGTTCTTTAGCGTGCCAAGCCCATCGTGACACGGGACCTCGTTTATTTTAAGTTCGGGGCCTCGTTTATTTTAAGTTCCTATACGAAAGAACCGTAACTTTCATTTCGTAATGCAGCGTGCTTGGCGAAAGAACAAGATACACCATATATGATTACAGACGTTCTATTTTTACAGACTAACACATCTTATAAAATGCAGTTCATATACTTCAATAACGATATTTACGAAGTATTGTAAATGCAACAGAGAGAGAGAGAGAGAGAGAGAGAGAGAGAGAGAGAGAGAGAGAGAGAGAGAGAGAGTAAAATCAGCAAATACTACAAAAACCTTTGTGAGGTTGCTCCTACATATTGGACAAATCAAGTGTAGTCATCGTAAAAACGTAAATTTCGTGAAGCAAAATGAAACGTGAACTTGATCTGTAACACATTGTGGTAGATCTACATGCCAAATCAGTTCAATATGTTCAAGCTTTTACGAAAAAAACTGAAGAAAACTGTTATTTCAATCAAATTAACAAAGACAATTGCAAAGGATCGGATTCGTAGCAAAACAAAACGTTAACTTGATCTGCAACTCATTGTGGTTGAGTTGACTAGCATTCAAATACCCAGTCTAGTATCTGAAAGTGTTTAGGAAACAATGTGGAAAACTTATAATTGACTGATGGACGGACGGAGGGACCGACCAACAACATTATACTTCCTACATCTTAAGTTCCGTGGAGTATAACAATAAATACATGTACCTAGGCCTACTAAAATCTGCCAAAATACAGAAAACCCAGAAACTTAAATTTAAAAAACTGAATTTTACATGTACTTTACAAACCGAATTATAATGAAAATAAGAGGCCAATTGGCATTATCGCTCATCGCATAATACATAACATACGTACAGGGGTAACATCCCTACAAGGATTATCAGATACTACTGTATTTCCATAAATTCAGTGCACATGGAAAATGCAAGAATAAAGTCGTATTTTGTAAAAAAAAAAACTCACAAAAAATTGTGAAAATTTAATACAAAACATACTCACCTAATAGGGAAAAATATTTTTCAGTCATGAAAACATTAACTTAATTCTGTACATAGAGCAATTTTTTAACTTTTTAACAAAACATTAAATATGACTATGTCAAAATTATCCCTTCTGTACCTTCTTACTTGGAACAACTATAAACGTTATGTCATTATTTGAATATTAATGATGATCACACCTGGAAAAAACCCGAGCAACAACTACCTAAGTGCGTTTTCAAAAATCTACACTACTATTCTCTCGGACAGATTAATGAAATGGGCCGAAAATGAGGAAAAACTTATTGATAACCAGTTTGGTTTCAGAGCAGGACATTCAACTGTGGATGCTGTGTATGTACTGCATGGTCTTATAACCCATACTCTACACCACAAGTCAAAGCTATATTGTGCGTTCGTGGACTTTAGGAAGGCCTTTGACAAGGTGATAAGGAGAATATTGTGGTATAAACTCATTACGTCAGGAGTTAGCAACAAGTTCGTAGAAGTAATCAAATCTATCTATGCAAAAGTTCATCTACGTATTAGAACTGATGGTGATCTATCGGATGTATTTAGTAATTTTCTTGGTGTGAAGCAAGGTGAACCTCTATCACCCCTGTTATTTTTATTATTTATCAATGATATCATCCAGGAATTCTCAGTGGATGATCACGGTGGTGACATTTATACTATAAACAATTACTTGTTGTATCTGATTTTATTCGCAGATGACACAGTCTTATTTGGAAAGACTTCTGGTGTTCTTCAGTATTTATTAGACAAACTCTCAGTTTATTGTGATAAGTGGGGGATCGAGGTAAATTCGGATAAAACCAAGGTCGTCGTATTTAGAAATGGTTGGCATCCTGTAACTGAAGAATTCTTCTACAATGGACGCAAACTCGAAGTAATCGACTCGTATATATATTTGGGTGTCCTATTACATTATAATGGAAAGTTTTTCCAAACCCAGAAAAGACTGTCCAAACAAGGGGAAAAGGCGTTGAGTTCGTTGATTAATACGTTTAAGAGATATATATAAGTGTGAATCAAAAGTGTCATTTATTTGATAGTATGGTTGGGTCAGTGTTGAATTATGCATCGGAGATATTGGGGTTTCATCAAGCCAAAAATATACAAACTGTTCACAACAAGTTTTGTAGATATATCCTTAATCTATCTAAAAGTGTACCAGTAAACTTTCTTTACGGTGAACTTGGTCATTTTCCTATGAGCATTATACGTAAATATAGGATTATAAAATATTGGTTAAGAATTGTTATGTATAAACCTGCTATTGTTTACGATATTTATATTTTATTATATAATGATATTAATATTGGCAAGAAGAATTGGGTGTCTGAAGTTCGTGACATGTTGTTCTCTTTAGGTATGGCTAATATTTGGTATAACCAAGAAACAGCTTGTGATATGTTTGACTTTATTAAGTGTCGTATAAACGACCAGTTTTACCAAAATTGGTATGCGTCTATGTGTGATAATTCTAAACTTTCTACATATGTGTGCTATAAATCCGAGTTTCTCTTAGAACATTATCTAAGTTTTGACTTCAATGTGAAGCTATTAACCAAGTTACGTAGTGGGACTTTGAAATTAAATATTGAAGAAGGTCGGTATACTGACATTCCACAGGATAGGCGTCTGTGTTTGTGTTGCAATGCAAACTGCGTTGAAAATTACTTTCACTTTGTGCTAACATGTACTGCATACAGAGACATCAGAAGACAGTTTTTGCCTACTTATTACTGTTCTTGGCCATCTCAACCAAAATTATTAACACTATTGAAATGCAATTCAATACATCTCACAAAAAGACTTTGCGGCTATCTCCAAGCAGCTTGGAGACATAGAACTTTAATTCTACAACATTGATATTGTTCTCTGCCATGTTGTTATATTTATTTAAATGTTATCTAATGCTATAACATTAATTATGTTTATGCAATAAAATTCATTCATTCATTCATTCATTCATTCATACCTGTCCCTAAATGCCCTGATGTAACTTTGAATAAGGCCCAATTGGTGTATAAACGATCAAATTTCCACAATTTTCGCAAAATTTCTCTATGTACAAAAGAACTGAACAATAATGTTTTTAATTAAAAATATAATTTGATTAGGTCAGTGCATTTTAAATGCATTTTATTGATAGTTTAATGGAAACATTTTCAATTAAAAGAAATAAAGAATAAAAACCATGTGCACTGAATTTATGGAGATACTGTAGTAGTTATTTATTACATTTATATCTGAATTACTATTAGATGTAATGTTAATCATTTTGTAATGTGCCGATTTATGTGACACTAATAGTTTTCAAATAAATAGAAAAAAACCGCAAAATTAACAATTAATACATATAATTTTCTTTGGTAGTTTGGTATTCAATAAAGTCATTCATATCGGAATTAGAGCCACTTCTATCGGGATAGAATTCCCTTCTATCGGGTTAAAAGTCACTTCTAACGCGTTAAAAGTCACTTCTATCGGAACAACAGTCGCTTCCATCGGGTTAGAACGTACCTTAAATGTTGGTTTCTAACGTTCAGATTTCAAAATTTTCGTTACTACATATAGCGGTTTTCATTTACTACATTTGTGGTAACAAAAATTGTTACTACATTTGTGGTAACGGGCGTTCCTACATTTGTGGTTCGTTACTACATATGTGACACAATTTTATTACATTTGTGACCGTTACTACATTTGTGGTAGTTACTACATATAGGGGTCCTCTTAGCTTAGTAACAACTCCTCACAATACCTGTCATTGATTATGTTTGTACCTTTGAATTCTTTCCCGTGAGGTGTGAATCGACACACTTTTACTTAGACTAAGATTGAGAATTCAGTCAGATAATTTCTAAGTATTTTATTTTGTTCACACCCGACTATAAACAACATTTAGACCAGTGTTTTATAGACTGTATATTTTTTTATTCAGGTTTGCGTTTTGATCCTTTTAGACCAGCCTCCGAATTTAATTATAGCTTTAACGTTAAAAAGAAAAATAAATAAATAAATAAATAAAAACAAACAAAAAACGTTTTTACCGGGGATTTTAAGTGAAGTGCTTTTATATGTTTAATCGCAATTTATTTATACAGACATTTTAAAGTTTTTTTTCAGTGTTTCGTTAACCCAAGTGAATGGGCATTTAGCTGAATACGTACACAATTTAAATGTTTGAAGTTGTTATTTAAATGTGTGACACTCTAATAAAATATTGTAGTAGTAGAAGTAGTAATAGTTATAATAACTATAAATACGAGTGTATAAAAAAAATTAATATAAAAACACGTAAATGAATGGCGATAAAAAACTAACAAAATAATAATAATATTAATAAATAGAATAATAATGTTAAAAATAAATATTCGAGAATTGTATTAGAATAAAATCAATAAGTTTTCTTAAATATAAAGAAATACATTGAATGGATGATATAAACAAAGTTAAAGTATTTGCTGTTCTCTTGCTCCGGTGCTGCCATAAATTTCGGATTCATTTCACCTTCCTGATCCAATTTGGGTTGTATGCACGCCAGTAGAATTGCCGGATAGAGAAAAGCTGGTTAATTTAATAAATATTTACGATAACACAGGTTTAGATCCCTACAAAAGTGTCTGCGAATTAATGTTATACCATCATCAAACTCTGTCAGTAAAATAGTTCGTCCCCAATATTATAATTCTTTACTTTGCATCGTGTGTATACAGTTGTGTGGTCATTGACCGATAATGCCGGGTTTTGACGGAACTTTTCATCAAATATGTTCATCTTATAGACTTCATAATCACGTGAAATTTTGTCTAAAGTAAGTTTATACTCATATTTACTTAATTCAATGCAGAAATAATTGTTAAAAGCCTTATTTTTATTACTTCGCACTAAAAAGAGCCACGTACCCATCCAAAACAGCTAAGTGCTTCAAGCATAATCATTAAATCTGTTAAATAGTACCCATTTAATCTGTGTTCATTGCCAAATGATACATTGCCGGGCTGACCAATCAATCGGAATGGTACATTTTTAACGACCAAAGCCATAATTTTGACGGTACATTTTTAACGCGCGATGTAACAATGATAACGTTTTGCAGTACATATGCGTCGAAAACGAACAAATCGGCCGTCGACTTGGTCAGCCTGCTGATTGCCATTAACATTTACATCGTGTAAAACACTTACCATGTGAGAATCGCAATTAAAACGACCGTGAGAATACCAAATCAGACGCGTGACTTGTCAAAATACATGTACATGTATTGACCATTTCGAAAACACGACAGGGGAGATAACACCTATGAACGAAAACGAGGCTTGGGGGGCAAGCTACATCCGTCCAGTATAGTTGCAGCGTAGAATATGACGATTGAAACGGGGAAAAAAGACTTTTGTTGTACCCCAGGTTGTACAAAAGTCTTAAGTATATCACAATCTTCACAATTTATAATCCAAAAATGTTTGTCAAAGAGTTTTGATTATTAAAGCATTTATTTGATGTATTTATTACAGCCGAAAATAGTTTATTTCTATCATCTGTCAAAATTACTGGACCGGCAGTATAGATATCAAGAAATGAATTTTATCTTCTAAAGAATAATTATTACATTTAGTGCATAATTTATCTTTTTTTCTATTTTTGAATAACGTCCAATTTAAATTTTTAATCTGTGATGTAATTCTTAATCTGGTTATAAATAATCAGTTTTGTTTTCCTTATATCTGTGTATGGCCAATGTAAAATTTAATATTTTATAATGTATTAAAATCAGTTTGTCAGTCTTTTTAAGGTAAAATAAACACAAATTTTCGAAAGATTGAAACTTTACTCTAAAAATCTTCATATTTAATTTGATCAACGCTTGTGACATTTAATAGAGTCTTTAAAGTATTCTGTGTTCAACGTCGCTGATTATATATATCACATTTCGTCTTCCTTATTTAACTTTTCAGTTTTCATTTCAAGAGGTTCTCAATATATTTAACAAATTTAAACCGCACAAACATTTTTAACTTTTCAATTTGAAAATTTTATATTTTGAACTTTTTTTATTATCATAATTTCATTCTGTAAATATTTCTCGAAGTCAGAACTTCTGTAATAGAAAATTACTGGAACCGAGAATCATTCAGTCATTTATTTATTTCAAAAGTGATAGTTTTGACCTGTACGAAAGCGTATATTTCATATTTTGACCCACAGGTAAAGGTTGCTAATTAATACCGATAATCTGCATACCTTATCAACAGACGCGGTAACTTATTGATAACGGAAGCAAATTCCAAATTCCCATTGGATCAGATGACAGTATATTATACGTGGAAAATGTACCTACATGGTGTTAATCTCATTAACGGACTAATTAATTACCTTAATTTATGATGAATATTATGATTCTGAATTACTAGTACCCACACCAGTTTTGAAACTGCCGTGAATATTACTACTTCTAATTTCATGACTTCGTATAGTTAATGACTGTGTATTCAAATAAATAAATAAATAAATAAATAAATAAATAAATAAATAAATAAATAAATAAATAAATAAACAAAAAATAAAATAAATAAAATAAATAAATAAATAAATAAATAAATAAATAAATAAATTCATTCATTCATTCATTCATTCATTCATTCATTCATTCATTCATTCATTCATTCATTCATTCATCATTCATTCATTCATTCATTCATTCATTCATTCATTCATTCATTCATTCTAAACTTACTGTTGAAGAGCACATGAAATAAAATTCTGTGACGTTGAACCAGCTACAATTATAGATGTTTGAACTATATTCTCAAAATGATTTTCAATTTTAATTTTTATTACTATTATTATTTTTTGCTAAAAAAAGACTTTATAATGAAATAAAATTCAAATTCTTTAATTTCTAAAACGGAAAACCTTGGGTGTGAATTCTGTAACGATATGCCGGTTACCTGTGAAATACCGGTAAAAATCCGGCCTAAAATTTTGTCATCTTTAACGCAAATTGGAAGCAAAAAGTCGTTTATAAAAAAATGTAAAAATATCCAGATAAACAACAAATGTCGAAAAATGTAACCATAAGCAAGATTTTGGATACTATAAGGGAAAAAGGGTGAAATAAAGGCAATTTTTTAAACAAAAATAGAAGGAAAGACATCGGATATAAAAATAATTTTTACACCATAGGCACGGGGTTATTTCGATCTTTTATAACTTATGATAACAAACTTGATGGTTTAATGGTAAAAAATACTTTTTAACGATTTTATTCACGTTCCTTCATAATATAATTACTGTAAATCGGGCAGCTATTCGGGGCCTATCGATGAGGATAATTTCTAAGTACTATGGCAAGTGAGTGGTTTATTTATTTTTTTAAAAATAGAAACAATGGTTTTTACTTATTGATATACCACTTTATTTGACACATAGGAAAGATATATCAACTACAGATAAATTTACAAACGTAGACATCTTTTTTTTAACAGCCGTGTCAACTTTCGGTTTCCTTTTTGGTTGCTGTAATTTAAATAATTTCTACAAATAAATGATAAATACACACTGTTTCACTTTCTGTATTATTTTATTTCTTTTATTCGTCATAATTGTTGGTGAAAACGATAACGAAGAACTACTAATTCACAATTTTCAACAGCGTAATCGCATCTCAATGTAGTCTTTCTTCAGCAACCTGTTGGACTTGCCCCCCCCCCCACGAGACTTAAACGAGACTTCGGTAGACGCGAGACTTTGTGTTTTCGAAATCGTGAATAGCAAAATTTACGTCTTTCCTTAGACGGACGTTTCTGAAATTGTACCGACTCTTGCCGTGTTTGAAGAAACGGTTGGTTCATTCAAATCGTTATACACAATATCTCCTCAGGGGACTCTTGTTCCATGTGATATATATATATATATATATATATATATATATATATATATATAAAAGCTACATGTTTATATGTATCACACTCGGTGACTCGCTTGACTCGAAAACATCCGGAAAAAAATTGACTGAACCGTGCTACTAGGCTGTCCAGTCGTTCAAACCTTCATACAAGTGATGAATAAATTATTTTATCAACCCATAATAAATTAATGTTCCTGATACGTGACATTAGTTGTAATTTCTTCAAATATCCAAATTCCACAGTGTAACTTGTTTGATTTCCGATACGTCTGCTTCAGTGTTGACAAACGCATCACGATGCAAGGACGATTCTGATTGGCTGTCGGCTATCTATGGGATAACAGAAAGTTACAACATCCGATAGCTGGTGCAAAATGGGGTTTGAAGTTTTTAATTTAATTCATTAAAACCTCAGCTTTTAATGAAATACTATTTTCTATCTCAGAATATCAGGAGGTATTGGGGTTTTTAATTCAGGTATCTATGGGATAACAGCAGGTATCTATGGGATAGCTGCCAGCTATAGATCTATAGAATAGCAGACAGCTGATTTATAACCCACAATACCTGCATGTATAGAGTTACGGTCTGGTATCTATAGGATAGCAGCTTTTTTGCGATTCGCACATGGGCTATACGGCGAATCCGACTTCTGGTGATAACAGTCAAGATCACGTACTTACAATGCTTAAGTCAGTTGTATACCATTCATAGATGTTTGCCAGAATATACTCATAAGGATACTAGTATGTTAAAATTAACTGTGGCAACTTTTTATAATATATTATATTATTTAAAAAATATATGATAAATGAAATAAAATTTATTTTTGAACTAGCTTAAAAGAAAGCGGGATAAAAACACACACAGAGAGAGAGAGAGAGAGAGAGAGAGAGAGAGAGAGAGAGAAGAGAGAGAGAGAGAGATGTAAAACTTTAGCCGGTAAATATTAAATAGAGGGAACCATTTGAGTCACGAGGTAGAACCATTTTGTTGCGTGTGACCAGCCTTTCAGGTGTAGTCTGATTCGACTGGGTAGCTCGACAGATCGGATAGTTCGTTCGTATGTTGGGGGTCGTGGATTCGAACACCGACCGGGTCTGACCCACAGCTTGAAATTGGGTAATTTCGGCACTCGGCATTACAATTACGAAACAAAATGAAAATGAAAATCGGAAAACGAAATGAAAGTCACGATTCTTAAAATAAACGATGTCTCCGACGTGTCATGGCATGAGTGGTACGATAAAGAGTCCTGCTTTATAATCAGTGCAAGATACAGGTAAAATTTCTGCACCGGTCAAAGTCTCGATATCAGTGAAATAATCTTGACTCACTGGAACTTTAAACACCCATTACAAAACTCATCTACAATACCGTGGTGCCCCAACTAATGAAGGGGATATCCATATAGAAGAAGAAAAATGCTCTTTTAAAATAGAGGTAAAATTCATGTAAACATAAAACTTGACACATCGCACACATGCAGACGAAAATGCCAACATATTTTATAATATTTTGAGAGTGGTATTTACAAATAGGTAATTTTGTTAATATTTTTTGAATGGGAATACAATTTGAATTAATTGGCTCGATTTAGAACCAGTACTCGTGAAATCCTACTTGTTTACCATATGTTCAAAAATGTGTTTGACCGTTGACAGCAAAAGTTTTCAATAAATGAAAATGTGTTTCAATACCTCGATATAATACGTCTTTTATATGTTAGCAATTTATTTTTCAAAACCATCAACTTAGCTTCCGTGTTAAAAAGGTAAAACGGGTAGAACTTCCTTTTTCTTCTTTCAATATACAGTATTCGTATTCCTTCTAGTATGGAGGAATTAGGGGATTTCGATCACTTAGTGGATTTTGGAATAATTGTTTAGCTAACTAAATAATACTGAATCAAATGTACATCAGCGTAGTTAAAACTAATTAATGTGGATGCTTTTATACTGACAAAACTCAATCAAAGCATTACACAGCATGTTTTATCTAAATCCCTACCGGTCCCCATTTCTATGTAAACAAAAATGGCGGAAAGGTGAATACGATCACGTGATGTAGTGACGTATTACACAAGAACGTAAAAGTGTTTGAGGCTCAAAACGGGCCAGTGTTAACATGCAACATGAACATTATATCTTGCCTCATCTAAATCCTAAGTTAATTAATATTCCAGCAACCATGCACCCATTTGTGTGTCATCCATCGATTTCATAACAATTAGAAACCTTATATTGACATATGTCTATATATATTATATAAATATATATACTGATGCAACATCAATAGTTTTAACTGTAAAAATCTGTTGAGAATGTGTTGTGAAGCATGGAGCAGGTAGCGGTTATCACTTTATGGTGTTGAATAGCATTTATAGAACCAAGTGTTGTATAATCTTGCTCCCGATGTATAACAATTATGCTATAACACGTGGTGCCACTTTACAGCCTCAGTTTTCTTGAAACGGACTATAACTGGTGACGTCACATGAACTGATATTTGTCAAAACGATCAGAGAGTAAACAGACGACACCGGATTGCATGAAAATGATTAGATCAAAAGAAATTGGACATATTATGGTACATAAAAACGGGAATAACAAAAATGGCGGCTTTTATCAACGCGGACAGAATGTGAGTTATCCTACCTTCCCTGAAAGCATTTTTGACTATTTGTTTACACTGGTAGAAAAAACGTGCTTCCGTCGTTATAAATAGATCGTTTAACCTAAAAAATTTGGCAGCGCATGCTCACCATTTGGAATTTACATAAGTGATCGGAAACATCTGGTGATCGAAAACGCCTTACGAGCCCATAAACAGAAGGTTACATACTGTCTCATGCTTGGAAAACAAAGAAATAATGAATGTGGAACATATAGGGGTGAAGTGTGAAGACTAGATGCATGTGTTGTTGGAGGCTTATTGACTATTTGGAGTGTGTGGAGAACAACATAGGATAGGTGCTTCCTGAAAGAGTCAATAGTTGGAGATTGTATAATGTAGGCTCGTAAGAGATTTCATTGGGTAATAGTTAGAGGAAAAATAAATATTTGTCCTTGGTTGTGTAGATATGTCTCTAAGAGTAGGGATGGGATTTACATATTCTGATGTCTGCTGGGATAAGTATGTTTTCTGTGTTGATTTTAACAAGTTGGTGGATAATTTTGTAACCCCAACCATCCCCAAATTAAAATTCATGTGAAAATTATCCTTAGCAAATCATATAACCAACCCCAAGCAATGGTACAACCAACCTTAATGAACAAATTCCAACTAACCATACAACCAACTCACACCAATGATGCAGCTAACCCCAACGCCACAAATCGAACCATCCAACCAACCCTAACCAATGATACAAGGAACCAACTCCCAACTGATCGACCAACCCCACCTACTTTTTTATATTTTCATTTATTTAAAATTGATTTATTTTTCAAAGATTAACATTTTTTGTGTCATAACAATATTTAATCAACAAGGTGATAGTCTGAAAAAATTAAAGTTTATGAAGTAATAAATTGCAAATTATTTGTACTACTCAGAATAAGTTTCATTTTGTGGAGAATTTGTTGGGAAATAGATTTTTGTACAAGTTTCAACTCTGAAAAAAACAAGACATTTTTAAATTAAAACAATTTACATCATTTACTTTCTTTTGCAGATCTTTAAACTAATTTGAAGATATATTTAATGAATTAAAAATGGAAAGCAGTGTGGAAAATCTTCCTATAGATATACAGTATAACAAGCTATTAGGTATGTATCTCACTATAATGTCCCTCGACAACTTTGCTATGTTCTCGCTTACAGCCACTCTAGTTTTTAGTCCCAAAATCCATTTCTTCTAAATTTTTCTTTGTATGTCATCCTCAATTTATCACCAAACCCCCTTTATTAGGTTATAATTACATACTGTATTCGATTCCCAGTGTTGGAGGAAAGGATTTTTTTCATTGTAACTAGTACAGAGCAGTTATATGGAATCCATACACACAGACCGAAATTGACAAACTGGAACGAATACAAAATAGAGCCATAAGATTCATCACAGGGGACTATAGGACAAAAGATAAAGGATTCATTACAAAGAATAAACAAGAACTTGAAATAGAAACCCTGCATAACAGGAGAACACAACAGCATCTTGTTTTCATCTACAAAATACTGAAGGGGTATGTGGCAGCGATTTCACCTGAAGATTATCTTCAAAAAAAGAAAACGAAAGAAACATCACATCAAAAACTTTAAAGATTTCAAAACTACTAATCCCATTAAAAATATGAAGTAAATAATAGTCGTGGATTAGTAAAAACATTAGCCAAAAAACATCAACTTCAAAATTCACTATTTGTAAAAACTGTAGTAGACTGGAATCAGTTACCAGACAAGATGGTCACATTAGATGACATTGACTGGTTCAAAGCAACATTACAGGACTTCATGCGCCAGTACTAATTGCTCTCCCTACCCATCTCAATTTATACAAGTATTGGTTTCTAGAGATGTACAGGTTAGGGCTGTGTATTGGAGGGTCAGTTCCGATACGATACTCATCAGGATACGCCTAGGGCGATACAAGATAAATATTGACGATACAGATATTTTTATCTGTCTTGTAAATAATGTGTTTTATCCTGCAACTAACGTGTACATTGACATCATAAAGCCTGCCAAATAAACCTTATCTTTATTCGGTCACTGACCCAATAAAGCCACGCGCTAACTGTGACGTCACAGTTACGGCACTACTTTTTCCATTCAACATTTGACGTAACCTTTGACCCAAATGAACCCCATTCTCAATGTAAACAAAACACAGTATAATAAACATGATCAATAAATTCATAAATTTTAATAATTTATTTTAAAAAAAGATTGATTTTTTTTTTTAAAAAATACACGTAGTTATATAAATATGATTTAAGAATAAAAATGAAAAATTATAAGTTGTTACTTTATTCCGCCGGACTTTTAGAATATGGCAGAAATACAGAAAAACGTCTGCAACATTTCATCAAAGAATATTTATTTTAATATTATTATTGTAAGAATTTAAGATTTTGTTACATATATTAAATATGAAAATAATATCGTATTGTAGTTATTTATTTAAAATATATGAGAACTACATGTGCTTGAACGTCGGACTGAGCGAAAATGACAAGTACGGGTGTGATGGGGTAGCGTGACGTCACGTAAACATTTGTATCCTTGCGCTTGGAGTGTAAACAAACAAGTCAAACAGATGGATATCACGCAGTTACAATTATAATTTTAGGACGTATCTGTTGCAGGATAAAGTAAATACATGGTCATTGACGGTGAATAAAGGTCGTATTTGGCTCGGGGGCGAAAACGTGTAGAAAGCTCGGCAGAGCCTCGCTTTCTACACGTTTTCTCACCCTTACCAAATACGACCTTTATTCACCGTCAATGACCATGTATTTACTATTTATTTTGCTTTAATCTGATAACCCGAATAACTATCACCCCTGATACTTTTATAATTCTGATACATGGAGATAAGGCAACATCAGTTCTCGGTACACAAGGTTCTGTAACCTCTGTTTGCATCTAGCAAAATGAAATGTGGACATGCCTTTATTTGTGACAACTTCCAACGCGATTTATTTTCAATGTAACTGAATAATTTAATAAGAACTAAGAATAATGAAAAACCAATACGACGATATTTTAGTGATGACAAAACTGATACTAGTACATACTGGTATATCGATATATCGTTACAGCCTTAGTATAGATACAGATACAGGTACTAGTATTGACTTTAGCTGTGTTCTCTCTAGGATATTTGGGCCATTTTCAAGAACTTTCCTATAAAACACCATTATATCAATATTTTTGCATTAATGAAATGTTAAATATGACCCACCAAGGTCTTAACAATGGAACGAAACAGTGGATGGATGGCTCTATTGTAAAATAAACATTAATTTCTTGTATGTACTAGATACATGTTTAGATTTACTTTGTGGTACCTTTTGGGTAGAGCACACACTTAACAAATAAGTGATTCCACTTTGATTCCTGGCATATGGAAAGGGGATTTTTTCATTATAATTAGTATTTACATTACAGTAATACATCTACAGTCAAACCTGCCTGAAAGGCAACCTCTATATAAGGGCCATCGGCTTAAAAAAGCCAGGTACAGTTTATTCTAGTTACTCTTTATTCATATTATTTGAACCTGTATTTAAGGGTCACCTGCCCATAATGGCCACTTTTACTGGTTCCCCGGTCCCGTAGGTGGTCTTTATAGTCAGGTTTGTATATAGATGTTATGATGATGAACTTATCTAATGGTCATCTTATAATCACGTTTCTTGTACAGATTGGCTTGTAAACAGAAGACATTGTATCCAAGAATGGCAGCCTCAGGTAGCTAAAATTAGGGAAAAGATCAATGTGGCTGTAGAAGATATGCCAGCTATAGAAGAAATTACATCTTTAATTGAAGGATCTCGTAAGTATAGGTGAAAAATGAGATGTTTTGTAATTTATCACTTTATTATCTTTTTCTATTCAGCAAAATACCTGCTTGTCCTACTTATGTGAATTTAATTCACTATCAGTGCACTATATTCATGATATGGTAGATCTTGTGTCCACTACAGGAACTTTATACAACGAAGAGAGTTGCTTTCAAATAAATTGTTGACCCTAGGATAGTGCAAACCTAGGCGCTTATCAAGGCCCTCAAAAAGTTTTATTGTTGATAAATATGATGTCTCTGTATCCCATGATAGATTTGATGTCCTATTGTTCCATATTTCTTTCTTTCTTAATTTTGATTAAACTCATGGTGGGTGTAGATAGCTAAACAGCTAAGCACCCTTTCTCACTTCCCTGATGGAAGTTCACATGTTTAACGTGCATTGCCAGTTTCAAAGTTTATACTTGCTCTGGGCTTGTTGTTTAGACATAGATCAATATGTTTGTTGTTGACTTTATTGCAATGTTAAAATAAAACATAGTGACATTATAATCATAGCAGCAAATCCTAATGCCTTAGGGTCCTAAATCCACAGATCTTAGTGTGAGGGAGTTTGCCTTTTCCCTTGGTCAGTGGTTTTCTCCAAATACATTGGTTGTTTATAAGTATGCCACCAGCCTAAAACTGCTTCCTCAATTTCTGGAGAATAATTGCAAATTTCGAGAATATGTATTCATTGTTTTCAAATTACTTAAATGAAAGAATTTTGAGTGATGTGCGAAAAAAATTCACCACACCAGAATTAACCACTGTGAGATCTTGACTAGGTGTAAAACACCATTTTTCTATTCCAGTACTGACCATCAGAAAATAAGTAAAACAATCTTGACCTGTGTGAAATATAATTTCTCCACTTCACTCCACTCCACTTTTGAGGATTTTTTAGAATATGTTTTTCTTTTTTTCAGATATAAATTATTTTCATTGTCTGAAAATTGTGAAAATCATGAAAGATGACACAGATTCTGGAAAAAAGAATATTTTTGGACAATACTCCTCCAAGAAAATGAAGGTGAAATTTTAGTTTATTTAAAGCCAAAAAATTCCGAGAAATAAGAAATGTAATATTTATTACATCCCCTGAGCAATCAGGTTTTTGTATGTCTTTGTATATCACAACACATCATGTGTTGTTATTTGTTACACATTTTCAACTTCTACAGAATAGGTGATTCAATTACAGTTAAACTTTACTTGAATATTCCTTGACCAAACCCTTTTTAATATGCGACATTTGCTGACCTTGACCACCTCCATTATGTGCATGCAAGCTCACAATGACTTTCAATACTTAAAACTTAATGTAGCTCCATAGCATATACTGGTTAGTTAACCAATTTTATTAAAGTTGTTGACCTTGACATACATTCAAGTTCATTGTGTAATAAAATCTTTAAACAACATGATTTTCTGAACCAAAAAGGTCTTGAAACTTTGAAATAATGGTTATTTTTAAAGCATCAGCCATGCTGAATGCTTTATAGCGATCGTTGGATTTTTTCGTATTTAGCGCCGCTCTCATTTCACCTTGACAGCCAATCAAATCCTTCGTTTCGACTGAAATTACGGGAATTTCTATATACGGTATCCCAGGTATGTATAAACTCTAATCTGAGTGATTGGGTCTCCCGGAAAGTTACGAAAGCAATGTTTTCATCATGTACACATGTGCCGATCTGAAATGTATTCATACGCGTATTAGTCCGTTTTTGCTGGATATATATTTTAAATCTTTACTTTTGTATGATAATTTTAAGATAAAAACCATAAAAATCCATTAAGTATACGCCCCTCGGAAAACCCAACAAAAATGACGATCTTGTCAATTTCGCGCCGACGTTCTTCTTTTTGACCTACGGTGCTGTACATGTGGTTGTTTTACAGTCGCCGCCATATTGGATTTTTTTATTTACGCAAAGTGACATCGATAAATAAACACAAAGTATGCTCATTAAACAGTTTTTAAGTTAAATAACTTTAAACATGGATCACATTTGATGATAAATTATATATATTTTTTGAAAATTGATTGTCAGTAATATTTCGTGTTTGGGATATCCCGACCTGGTTCATTAATATTCATCATAACGTCACGAGGATTTTCTCGCTTTCATTGGGTATTAAAATTCATTCCTGTCAGTTTGCCGGTAGCGAAATTATGCATAACAAAAAAGTAGAAATCAAAGGTTATTCCCAAAAATGTGATACGAAACTGAAAAAGAAGTGTATTTACAAGTTATTGGCTGTGTTGGTAAATCGTTTGTGACTCGTGAAGTTGTGTAGGATATCGATACCGTAGTTCGTATGCAAATTAGCCATGTGTTTGGGGGCATGGCATTTGGCACCTGATGCCCCTGCTCAAATGTATTCACATAGCGTAGTGACTGACCTTTTTAGTCCAGTACACCCTTGCCCCTTTTAAAATGATCATGACACCCTGTCCTTTTCAGTTATCAGTTTAATATAAAAACGACATGCTTTATTCTCGAATCTCTGCTACATACTTCCGATCTTCCGCACACACTCCACTTCTCACCATATGTCTCCGAAGACAGACAATTTCATCATCAATGTTCATTTAAATACCTTTTCCAGTTGTTTATTTTGAATCAACAAAATAAATCACAAGAAAGAACAACTTGAAATCAAAATCTAAACAAAACTGAAAAAAAACGATGTTTTAAAATTTTCAGATAAAATTTATTTACTTTGTTCATGTTTGTTACAAGTCCTTATTAGATCGTTTTTACAGTGGATATCCGATTAAAGTTGTTGTCAGTAGTTTAATCCATGGTTTTTACAACCTTTAATTTCTTTTCATGAAGCCATATTACTTTATTTCACATGAAATGTGGCCACTGGACATGGAGGAAAACTGAAAACAGTTATTGTGCTTTCTTAAGTTCTTCCGATTTCTAGAGCACCGTTGGTGAAGTAGAACAGAAACTAAGGGCGGGGAAAATATGGTACCAATCTTGTGAACTCAACTCCTCTTACAGTTTTCAACCAAAAACCTTGAAACTTCACAGAATGTTTCTATATATATTGAGGATGTGCACCTGACTTTATGGAAATATTTCAAGATTTTTTCCCCATTTTTCAAGACTTTGAAACTTAGTCACTTTTTAGCAAGTATTTGAATGGGGGTACCTACTTTGTGAACTCAACTCCTCTTACAGATTTCAACCAAAAACCTTGAAACTTTACAGAATGTTAATATATATATTGAGGATGTGACTTGACTTTATGGAAATATTTCAAGATTTTTTTCCCCATTTTTCCAGACTTTAAAACTTAGTCACTTTTTAGCAAGTATTTGAATGGGGGTACCTACTTTGTGAACTCAACTCCTCTTAAAGTTTTCAACGAAAAGCCTTGAAACTTCACAGAATGTTTATATATATATTGAAGATGTGCACCTGACTTTATGGAAATATTTCAAGATTTTTTCTCCATTTTTCCAGACTTTGAAACTTAGTCACTTTTTAGCAAGTATTAGAATGGGGGTACCTACTTTGTGAACTCAACTCCTCTTACAGTTTCTCTTAAATTCAAAGTAATTTTATTGTAACATTTTAGTTGTCTAAATAATAATCAATTAATTTTCAACTAATCGTATTAGCTTATTGTGTCAGGATGGTTTATACCAATTCAGCATTTTGAAGTTAACTTGGACAATTTATATATATTCAACAATAATTTTAAATACATTTAAATTATTTCTAAAACAAAGATTTTATTTTTATTTTTATTTTTTTTTTCAAATTAATTGTGAATTTAATGAATAAAATTAATGACTTCAACAATGGTTAATCTGTCAATTGCAAGTCAAGGGAAATAGCTGGTCATGGTGAAAGTTTTTTTTGTGATGATGACACTATGTTGATGATGATGTGGCATGATGATCTGGTGAAGATGATGACAATAATAATGATGATGATGACATTCAGTTCTGCTGCTGCCGATGATGATGATGATGTCACCATGATGATGATGATATGACATGAGGAGATATAATGATGATGATGATGATGTGACATGAGGAGATATGATGATGATGTCACCATGATGATGATGTGACACGAGGAGATATGATAATGATGTTGATGATGGTGATGACATAAGTTCTGTTGATGCCGATGATGATAATGATTATCGTGATGAAGAAGATGATAGTGATGGTGGTGATGAAAATAAGCTCTGCTGCTATGAATGATGATGGTGATGATGACGATGTGACTTGACGAACTATGATGATGATTATGATGGTGACATGAGTTCTGTTGCTACCGATGATGATGATGGTGGCAATGATGACATTCAGTACTGCTGAGCACTGCCGATAGTATGATGATGATGATGATGGTGGTGATGACATTCAATTCTGCTGCTGTCGATGATGATAATAATTCACGATGATGATGATGACAAAGCCAATGTCTTCATGCTGATGATGTGACATGATGATGATGATGACATTCAGTACTGCTGCTGCTGATAATGATGATGATTATGTGACACGAAGAGCTATGATGATGATGTGACCATATTAATGATGTAACATGAGGATTTCTGAAAATGATTAATATAATGGTTGTGGTGATTGTCATGACATGGGTTCTACTGCTGCTGCTAATTACGACGACGACGACGATGATGATGATGATGATGATGATATCTTCATGTTGATGATCAAAATGTGATATGAGGAGTGATAATGATGATGATGGTGGTGATTACAGATCCAGTTTGGGTTTTCTTCCAGTCAACTGCGTTTTAGTGGAGTTATGCCCCTTTCACTTTGTGAATTTTATCAAAATGATGGTTTCTCTTGACTTTTTTCCGTTACGCTTGAGATATTTCACTCAGATTTGGGGTCGGGTCTTTAGTAGCCTCTCTTGGTTTTTTAAAAAATTGAAAAATTTATATTTATGCGAATTACTTAGTTTACTCAATTGATAAACATTGCGTGGCATGTCCATTTTGATCATTGTAACATATTTATGTGTTAGAACCTAACAACTTGCATAAAAAGCAGACTTGTTGTTAGAAGCTTCCCAATCACAGTATCTATTATTTGCATGATTTTCATTTGTTACTGATTCATTAGACAAATCTCAGTTTCAAGTGCACATTTTTTTTATCAAATTGCTCAGTTTAGCTGATGCTTCAGTACCTTCAGTACTTTGATTACAAATTGGTTATTAATTTCAGGATTGGATGGAAATCATAAAGTTATATGAAAAAGATGGAATTTATCTAGGTATGTTAAAAAAATAATAAGGATTTGATAAGCACTTAGAAAAATTGAAAAGAAATATTTTTGATTCTGGATTGTTTAACACTGGTTGGATGATTTTATGTTGCAAATTTAAATCAAAGAAAATTTTTTAGTTAAACCTTAAGAAATGTTTTAAAATCATGAAGATTTTTTTGTTGAAGATTATAAAAATTGTGACAAACTGTCTCAAATGTCGCAGTTTGTTTTACTTGCAATGGTTCAAATTTTTGACTTGTTAAATAAATTCTAAAAATTGAATTGTAAGAAATGAAAATAATTTTGCTTTTTCTTTTGTAAAAAATGAAAGAACTTGACATTGTCTATTCAAATTATGCAGTATGCAAAATGTCCAGCCTTTTCATTTTCTATAAAAAAAATATTTAAAAAAATCTATGTAAATTAAGCAGTATGCAAAATGTCTTAATTCTTTCAAATTTCCCAATAGAAAAATTAATTTCATTTCTATATTAAAATTTCCAGAAAACCTTATCGCCATTCTTTACAATGGGGGGGGGGTTAGAAGTTGGTGGTTTTGGGTAGGGCCCTTCAGGGGTGCCTGACCGGTTGTAGCTTGCTTGACTTGATTTGCAAGTTTCAGAGTGTTTACTTTGGGACTGTGATTTGGACATGAATTGGTATGTTTGATTATATGATTTTTATTTAACTAATTTAAAATTGTGATATTTTCTTGTATTACTTGGAAGTAATTTCGAATAAAATTTATTTTTAGACAGTTCAATTGTTAGATAATTATAACAACATCTTTTCTTTATCTCAGCTGAGACAGCTCAGATGTTGACAAGAAATGTGAACTATGAGGTAACAGCACTGAAAAAACAGATTGCAAAATGTCAGCAAACACAGAAAGTAAGTCATGTATACAATGTTGAAAAGAATATATATAAACTTAATATGTAACAAGAAGAACCATACACAAAGGTAAAACATGTTTTACAAAGAATAGATTCAGTTATATTTTAGAAACCATTTTAATTTATATTTAAGTTTTTTATATATAAAATTTCCTCACATAAAGGATAAATTTTATCGACACATTTAGAATATATATACAGCATATGGATGTTTTGTCAAGTCAAATACAGGAATCCTTGAGACTGTTGTTGTAAAACTTATGATCATAATTTACATGAACTTACTACTAATCTCAAGAAAGAATAGGTAAGTATGTGTTATTGGCACATATTTAAAAAGTAGGTCATATAAATGGTACATATATAATATATTTACATTTATGGTGTTTGATTCTATTTAACTCTGTTTTAGACCAAATGCAGTTATAAGACTATAATTACATTTGTTAATGTGACGTCAACTCATTTCTTGCTGTTACCTATGCTCGTGACGTTATTGATAGGCTGCTCCAGGAATTGGAATTGCGTGTACACGACAGTGTTTTAAATTTATTTCAGGATTCAAAAACAAAAATAAGATTTTCAAAAAATGCGAAATGTAAATATAACCATTGAACTGTCTAGAAATGGTGTTTATAGTGCTATAACTTCCATTGCCGTGCAAAGCAAACTAGTCATAACGCGCTAGCCCGCGTTATTTGGTTTGCTTTGCACAGCAATGGAAGTTATAGCACTATAAATGCCATTTCTAGACTGTTTAATGGTTAAGCATTTACAATTGATGGTAATAAATCAAGGTTTTATTGTAAATTGTTGCTAGATTTTAATGTGATAAAACAATATATATTATAGGATTGTGACAGAAAAGAAGCAGAGTATGCTGCAAAAGCTGTGGAACTTCGTAAAAAGTATGACACTACATGTAAACAGATGGGAATAGAGGTAATATATTAATTTATTATACCTCATTAGAAAAATACGATGCTATCTGTAATTTGATTGGATCGTTGGGTCATGTGATCAGGGTGGAGAAAACATCGTGTATCCCTCTGAAAACATCATATCCCACCTCTTCGGAACACACCGTGACGTCACAATAATATGACGTCATCGATGGAGAATCAATCTTGACGTTCTAGCATTTGCCTCCGATGAGTACCGATAGGAGAAAAAATTGAATCAGAGAATGACTGATGTTTTCAGACGTCTTTTTTAAATATTTTCTTTCTTTCTGTCTTTCTTATTAAATTGGTTATCTTTCGGTATAATAAACAATTTATTGCCTTTGTTTGAGGGAGATATAAACATTTATTCATATCTCCCTCACTCAAAGGCAATAAATGTATATTATACCATCTTAATATCAAACTTTGTAAAAGCCATCCAGGATCTGATGGCAAAGTACAGCGAGTCTATTTACATAGCAATGGGGTAATTTTAATGAATAATGTGTGCTGGGGTGATTATACACATACAGTGATATGCTACTTACACCTATATGCGTTATTTAAAACCGCCCCTGTTTATAAACCTTCTGCCATCAGATCCTGGATGGAATATATGAATCTATTTTCAACGACTAACACTATTTTTCGCTGATTTGTTAAATTGTAAATAGTTCTGTAACAGTGTATGAGACTTAAGAATGTGCAAATAACACAAATGTCCCAATTGATATTTCTTATTGGATGTCTTCTGTTCAATCTTGTATTCTTTTGAAATCACCATTCACAAAAAAAAAAAAAACCATTTACATGAATTATAAAAAAGGTTTAAGGCCTATTAAACCCTTGGTTTGGGTTGCCTGCACAAAGTGCAATAGAGTTTTTGTCATAATTCCAATATCTGCATAAATATACTATTCTGTGTTAAATTTACTGGACAGACTTTATAAATGATGCATTAATACACATCTGGGGTGGGTAACTCGAAGCAATCTTAAATATGATTCGTAAGTAGATGTTACGACGATCGTAAGTTTATACTGCGACAGATTTACACGGGTAACTCGAACAGTTTACGTGTAGAGTTACGAATTCGTTCCGTAATTATATTCTGCAAAATACAATGTTTTTCTTATACTTCTTCATAGTTTCTTCTAATGTTGGGTTACCCTGTAATTACTTTCGCAACAATAGAACTTACAAAATAATTAAATGACAGTCAAAAGAAATACGGCAAAAAGTCACTAAACTAAATGGCAACTTTTCGAACAGGGTAAAAAATATCCACTGCATTTCGAAGTGGCCTATTAAACTATGAAACCCCTAAAGTAATGAAGTAGTTTGAAAACACAATGTACACTTAAATATGTGAATTTTCAGCGTGAAATTAAATTATAGTTTCCATCGGCTCACATACTTTATGAAAAATCCCGCACTTATCTATGTTTTCACAATTTTGCAATTAGTTTCACCGATACTTCTAGTGCAAATCTCTCTCTCTCTCTTTCTTCTCTCTCTCTCTCTCTCTCTCTCTCTCTCTCTGGATCTAAAAAGTATTGAAATGGGCATGGAAGTTAGGTTGGTTCATTTTGGAATAGGAAAAGTATGGTTTATAAAATTTATTGTGACATACCCTTGGTTTTCTTTTAACTGTGTTTTCTCTGTCCTGATTTGATTAAACAATCATTTGTAATAACAAAATACTGTGATGTCATATAACAATAATCAAGTTTCAAAATGGAAAATTCTTGAAGCAAATTCATCAAAAGTTTTGGGGTTTTTTGTAATGTTAGATACATTATACACCTTTCAAGAGAGCATGCTTGCATGGACAGATCTGTAGTTTACATGAAATCTGCATCCATGAATAATTCTATGTCATACACAAGTCACTTTGTTAAATATTATGGAAAATACACATAGACATGGGATAATTTTGATTTAAGACGCACGCTAAGATACCAGTATTCAACATGAAATGGTTAAATTCTGCTGTGAAAAAATATCCAGAGAAGGAATTACTAACAAACAATTTTGATGTAGTATGAAATGCTAAACATGTTGATCTTTATGTCATTCATAAATATTAATTTCATTTTCCATAAAGATTACGGTCCAAGACACACACACACACACACACACACACACACGCTCTCTCTCTCTCTCTCTCTCTTATATACATGTAATATTAAATAACTCAAGGTAGACATATGCTTACGGTTTTAAGCATAAGTTAAGAACTAACGTTATTACAATTAAATTTTAATTTAATAATTATTATCAAAATATTATTATAATATTGAAAGAAACCATTGGTGTTTTAAAAACACAGTCACTTTAATGTTTATTTTTTAAAAGAATTTATCAACATCATAATAGAAACTTTAATTGATGTTGTCAAAATGAAATAATAACTAAAACATATGCAATTAATGTGTAAATCTCTTGTTTGGATGTGTAATGTTACGCTAAGTATGGTCTAAGGGAGGTATTCTGCTGTCGTAAGTTAAGAACACGTTACGATGACTACCTTACTTACGATTGTTTCAAGTTACCCGATTTTATTCTACGAGTTTCGTAAGTAGGCGTTAAGTATTCGTAACTGTTAAGAGAGCTTCGAGTTACCCACCCCTGGTGGAATTTACTGTTCTTTGGTTCACTCCTTAGTTTTTAATGTCATCTAATTTAATGTTGGCAAATCTTAAGATTAATCTTAGCCAAAGAGACAAGGATAAAGTTGTTTTTTTTTTTTTAAAAAAACCCACAAAGCCGCATTTATTAATATCCTTTTCTTTTATTTCATTTATACAGGGTAAGAAAATCAAGTCAGAATTAGTTGCACTTCTATCTGATTTGCCAGATGTGTTTAGTAAAATTGCCAAATCTACGGACAGTTTACAAGATGCTGTGACATTTTATGGAAATTTTGTTAATTTTATTATGAATAGGTAAGTTGCTCTATTATCTGTTTTTATTATTTTTTCTGGATTTAGTTTTCAGATTTTATACTCTTTTAGTCTATTGCCAACCTAGGCTTATCAATGCCTTTTAAAAAGTTTGAAGCCATCATCACAATGTTTTATGATATCTCCAAAATTACCCTTGGTATATATGGTGTCCTTTAGTTCCATATTCCTTTCCTTCTCAATTTTGAAAACACAAGACAGATGTAGCTAGCTAAACAGGAGGTGCTTACCCTTCCAGAGCAGCCACCCTCACTTTCCTTGTGAAAGTTCACATGTTTTACCTTATTTTCCAGTTTCAAAGTTTTTACTTTGCTTTGGGATTGTGATGTGGACATGAATTGGTATGTTTGTTTTTGATGGACATGATATCTCTTTGTTTTTAAATGAGCTAAACTGATGGTAAAACAATCTTTGAATATCCTGAACATCAACCAAACAACAGTGGTTTCAATAAAGCCAGTAAGGCAAGAAAAATTGTCTGCTAATTTTTTGGATTTGTCCTAAGTTTGTCGCCTACTTTCACTAAGTTTTACAGTTTGTAAATATGTGTCTGTTGTACATGTTACTCTAAACTTGCTTCCTACTTTAAGATTCTTGTCCTCTATGTTAAAATATACTAAAAGAAATGACACAGATATTACTCTGGATGTAATGGGTGTCATAAGACCTGCTATAGTGGTCCTTTGCTTCGTTTTTCAAAAACAACTGCAATATAAAGCCACCTGTCAGGTACCCTTGGTTTCATATTTAAAATAAAAAGTACATCCACATAATGACCGCCTGTCAATTAAGGGCAGTATTAATTTTGCTTCAGATTACAACCAAAAGAATCTCTATGTAAAGACCACCCATTCATTAAGACCAGTGTTTTAAAGTTGGTTTCCTTCATATTTCATATAACATTCAGAAAGAGCCTGTATGGCCACCTGTCAAAGTATTTTAAATTAATTTTGCTTCAAATTCCAACCAAAAAGACCTCTATGTAAAGGGCATCTGTATATCATGGCTAGTGTTTTAAAGTAATTTTCTTTCATATTTTATTTAAAAAAGAACCTCAGAGTCTGTATTAAGGTCACATGTCCATAAATAGCTATAATTTTAATTGTTTGAAATTCCAACCAATTATAGCTTTATATAAAGACCACCTGTCCATTAAGACCAGTGTCTGATAGTCTATTCTTCACATTTCATATAAAAAAAACCTCTGTGTAAAGACCACCTGTCCATGAAGCCAGTTGATGGTCTTTATATACAAGTGTAACTGTAATAATTGGTTTTATGTTATGTAAACAACAATTTTTACTGGGCACAGAGAAACTGGTAGCAATAAAAACTAAATTTGACGGTTTTGGCTATAAGGAGTGGAAACAACCAATGTAGAAAGTTGCTGTCTAGATGATTATGTACTGAAAAATAAACATCAGCCAATCACACCTCTGTACACCATTTAGACATTATGTTCAGAGTTTGGTAAATATGTGGGGCTCATATCTTGATGATATCATATTTTAACTTTTTTATATCCAGTGATTTTGTTACATTTAAAAAAAACCTATCCTATGCCTTTAAATTGGGAAAATTTGAAGTTCTGAAATACAGAGAACTGTATAATAATATGCTTGCAATAGCTTAGGATTCTCATTTCAAAGATGTTATACTGTAACGATACCTATCATTTTGTGGGTAAGGACAACTAGATTTTTTTCTAGTTACTGCTGTTTGTTGTTTGGGGAATTTTGGGGGTCAAATGGGGAAATATTTAATAATTTTTCTCATGGGGAAACTATCTTTATTTAGTAGTAACTTAAGCATGTTTAGGCAAACAAAATATTTGATATCATACATTCTGTTATGTGTATTCTTGGCTGCTGATTTGCCCTAGGTTGTCAAATGGTCCAAACTGATGGCTTATGTATCACTTTGACCATCAGCTAGGGTTAAATTGGTTCTTGTAGAACTTAGTGTGAAAAATCAACCCGCTTAAATAAATTTCTCAATCAGCCATTCATATGTAGGCATCTGTTGTTATGCTATGTATGGTATGTATTTGATTGTCAAGTGCATGGGACTAGAGTTTAATGTGGGTTATCTCCCTTGACACTGATAGCTGACTTTGTGATTACCAATGTACCAGTAGAGTATGAGTGTTCTGGTCAGTATGACACAGCCACGATACAGCATAGGTAGTTGTGTATATTAAGTTGTAAGAATAAAGAATAAGAAGAAATTTTATAGTCTTTAATATTATAACAACTTCTAATACTTGTAAGTCTGGTATAAGTTAGGTATGAGCCTTTAAGTGATTGAATTGGGGCTATCCATCAGTCAAGAATATTTTACTTATATCAAGATGTCACCTGCAGAATATTTCACTTATATCAAGATTTTACCAGCTATAGGTGAATTGACAAAAATTAAAAACTGAGATTTTTAGAGATTCATGGTCTTAGAATGTGGTCTATATTATATGCTTCTGTAAGTACATGTATATTGGAGTAGCATAATGTGATCCTGTAACACAACAGTACAGACTTAAGATGTCCCAATACAACCCTAAGGCTTACTAAAGATGTCTAATATTTAAGAAGTATAGAACTGTGTCGATGTTTTTACTGTTGTAAAATGTATGATACACAGACATATATTGTGTTTGAGTGTTGACAGATTTTAAGGCTAAGTTTCACATCATTGTGGGTGTAAAATTGTCTCAAGTTACTTTAAAGAGGAACAATTAGAAATTTTAATTTCTTCTATCAAATCTTTAACTGTGAGATTTTTTATGTGCTTTTGTTCAGTGAAATTTATATACTCTTTATAAAGTATGGTGTTACATAGCATAAATTGAAATCCTTTGTTCATTTAACTGAGGCTGTTTATATACTAGATAAACATGTTTTTGAATTTGGAATTGTATTTTCGGCTGAGTAGAATATATATGGCTGTAAATCTTTGATTGCCAAGATTAAATTTCAATTTAGCACTTGAATTTTTAGCTCACCTGGCCAAAGGCCATGTGAGCTTATGGCATGGCGAGGCGTGCGTGCATGCGTCAGTAAACTTTAATCTTCTCCTCCGAAACTACTGGGCTAACTGAAACCAAATTTGCCATGGAAGGTCCTTGACAGAGTCTAACTATAGTTTGTTCAAATCATGATGATCGAATATCCAAGATGGCCACTGTTACTAAAAATAGACAAAACCTAAAAAAATCTTCTTCTCTTGAACCACTCATTGGAGGCAAAAACTGCTGTGATATTTGGTTTCTAAATAGTCTTAACCTTTAAGTTTGTTCTATTCATGAAATTTGGTTTAAAAATAGGTTAGGCATTTTTGCGTTTAATTTTGCAAAAATCGTAATATATTTTTAAATTGTTATAACTTGACTATATGACCAGATAATGACATGGGTTTTCAGTTTTGACATATACTTGTAATTACCTTCAAAATGGTGTCAAGGTCAATTATGAAGGTCATAACCTAATTTTTTACCTTTCTAATATTATTTTTTATCTCGAAACTATAAACTTTTTATATAGGCATGTATATTAGAATATTGTTGGTATTGATGTAATGATTATTTTGATATATAGATTTAGGTCATTGGTGCAAAGGTCAAGGTCACAGATGTGAAAGAAAACTGAAATGGTTCATTATCTTGAAAACTATTAACTTTTTGTATAGGCATGTATATTAGAATGTTGTAGGTATTGATACAATGATCATTTTGATGTATAGAAAAAGGTCATGGGTCCAAAGGTCAAGGTCACAGTAGCAAAACAATGCCAAAATCGTTAATTATCTTGAAAACTGTAAACATTTTGTATAGGCATGTATATTAGAATATTGTTGGTATTGATGCAATTATCATTTTGATATATAGATTATGGTCATTGGTTCGAAGGTCAAGGTCACAGATGCAAGTAGCAAGTTTCATAAATATCTAAATATCCACATCAGAGTTATTGCTCCTTAAATGTAGTATTTATTGTGTTTTTGTGCTGTTAACGGCCCAGGTGAGCATTACAGGCCCTATTGGGCCTTTTGTTTTTCATATTCCTCAGCTTCTCATATATTTGAGTGGTGTTGTTGTTCTACACCAATTCTTTCAAATTTTCTCCTTAAACTTTTAGGCCAAATAGAACCAAATTTGGTGATGAAAATCCTAGGTTGATGCATATTAAAAACTGTTTTATGTTTGTCATGATTCTCTGCAACAAAGGACAAAAATATATATCCCTCTTCTAAAAAAAAGGATCTAGCCAAGACTTTATACATTTATTGCCTTTGAGAGAGTGAGATATGAATATTTGTTACCGTCAACAAAACAACATTTAACATGCGGCAAATATATCACTCAGTGGGGAGGCCACCTTGTGATATATTCTTCCACATGTCAACTCTGACCCGTGTATTATACGAGAATATAACATGGGTAAATGTTGATCATTTCCATTTTGACATGAGTAAAATGGATTGAAATAAACATGGCAAGCTCTTTCTCTGGAAGTACATTTATTGTTAATCGGTACTGTTTATTTGCAAAAAGGTCCATTGAAACAGTTCAGCTGTTGAAACTACCTCCCTTGAAAAAAATGATTTTATGAATAACAATGAAGTCACAACCATTGTTCGCAACACATAACATGCCATCTAGAATGAGTAAAAGAGTATGCCATAAAAATTGAAACAACCATGAGTATATCAATTATTATACCATAGCTGGCTTTCTTTATGTTTTATATGAAGGAAAACATGGATCATGTTAGAATTGTCATTATTCCATTGTTAATGTAAAATTGATTTAATTTTGCGATTTTCTATTATTAAAGCAATGAATTGTCGGACACATGTGTTCCAGTTTTAAAATATGTACTGAAAAATGGTAATACAACCACATATGAATGGAGGACAGGTACAAAACCAGACAAAATTGATGAAACAGCAGTGGTTATAGATGTCAGTGATGAGAAAGATGTTACTGATAATTTAGATGCTGTAAGTGGCTTCAGGATATTTTTTTATATTTTTTGGTTGTTAAGGTCCAGTCTCTATAAGTAACACAATTTTTAGGCAATTTATTCCAAATTTCTACCTATTATCATTTATTTTGCCTGTCATTGTTCTCAAAAACAATTTAACAGATCTTAATGAAACTTTACAAAATCAATATTTGGTGGTGTAGATGGGGTGTTGATGATTGCATTTCCCAGTTTTGGTTTGTTTTAGTGACACTTTGGAAAGAACATTCCATTTCAGTTATAACACTCAATCATTCAGTCCTACTGTCCCAATATTGTTTCTGCTTAATGACTTCTAACTCTATGAATTGATTTTAATCAAACTGGCTACAAGTGCATACTAGATGGGGGATGTTTGCTTATAAATTAAGGCGTGTAGGTCAAGGAATAACGGCAGGGGTAAATATTAGATTTCTGGTTAGAATTTATATTTATTTTTATTTTTAGATTGATTGGGGCGACATTGGCTCATCAGGAGACAATTTGGCAGAATCAGCCATTGATTTTGGTGAAGATATAGACTTTGACATTGGTGATATCACCATAGAAACGACTGGTGTTGGGGAAGGGGGAGATAATCAGGTGAGATGTTTTGTGTTATAGTTTTAATTTCTGATTTTCGATTGTTTATATTTTTAGAGAAAAAGTGCAAATTTTGAGAAAATATGTTTTAATCAGTTAGTTTTGAAATAAATCATTTGAATTTTGGTTTACAGGATTATATTTACATATCTGTATTACATCATGTACGTGTGATATTTTATAATATGAAACTCTGTTTAAGACCAAAAGTAATTACAGGACTAAGTCCTATAATTACATTTGCTAAAATGACGTCAAGCCTTTCTGCTTTTGCCTATACGCGTGATTGTCATGCAAACTAAACTAATCAAAACATGCTAGCGCACATTATTATGTTTGATTTGCATGGCATGTTATAGCACTATAAACACCATTTCTAGACAGTTCAATGGTTAAATATAACTTTACGGTTTTGGTGTATATTTAAGGGTTGACTGATTTTTTTTAAGTTAAAAAAGTGCAAACTTTGAAAAATTTTGCAACTTTATTGACAAGTTTTTCCCTTTTTTTACCCATCAAACAATTAAACTTATGTAAATTTGGCAAATGACAATAAAATTTTGATAAGTATTGATGTCTTAAAGGCATGTATTTTGGGCAACAAACACAAAAAATGATATTCATTTCTATAAATCTCAAACTATCACCTTATTATATGTAATATGTTATGTTACAGGATTCCGCTAATCTAAGTATGGTAGAACACTCAGGAGAAGATAATGGCATTGATTGGAGTGATACAGTTATTGTAGAAAAACACAAACCAGATTCAGGTTAGTCTATATAAACCCGAGAAAAACAGTATATCATCCCTAAACACCCGAGGAAAACAGTCTATATAGAGAACACTCAGGAGAAGATAATGGTATTGATTAGAGTGATACAGTTATTGTAGAAAAACCTAAACCAGATTCAGGTTAGTCTATATAAACCCGAGAAAAACAGTCTATATCAACCCTAAACACCCGAGGAAAACAGTCTATATATAGAACACTCAGGAGAAGATAATGGTATTGATTGGAGTGATACAGTTATTGTAGAAAAACATAAACCAGATTCAGATTACCGTAATCCTTCTATGTATTCGGACGAATTTTAATAATTTCATTTTCAAGTGTCCGGGAATTTAGAGGAAATATGAAAATTATACACTTGGAAAAATGGGGGTGTCCGAATATTTAGAGTTGTCCGATATTTAGGAGCCGATAATATGTCTCGCTGCCCTACCGGTAATGCAAGACACTATCAACGACGATACGCACATGAATATCATCTATAATATCAATTTTCAAATAAAGTTCATGTTGAAATTACCTTTTGTGTTGTTTATTTCACAAAAAAGTCGTTTTTTGAAGTGTTTGTTGACCAATAGTCATGATCCAATGTGTAATACACATCGAAGGACGCCATTTTTTGTAAGCAAATCGCGTGATTTTTGTCAGTAGTTCCCACCATTTGAGGTTCACCGTTACCCCACTTCATCTTCTGTCACTGTCTACGGTCAAAATTTTTATAATTAATTATAGTCAAGAATATTTTTCAGCCAATAAATTCCACATTTTGTACGATTAAGAACAAGGACATGTATGAATGGGGTTCGCCGTGATCAATATAGCTTTTCTTTAAAAATCGATGTTACCACTCACAGAACACAATAGTTTACAAATACATTGTTTTAACTCACATTTCAAACAATTTTAATCTTAGGAAAAACAATAAATACATCGTAATGTCCATCTTTCCGTTTTTAGACAAATGAAAGTATCAGAGGATCGGGAATTCCCATAGTTGACATGATTGAATCAGAAGGGATTCCACAAGTTTCTCATCCAATGAAATTCATTGATAACGTCACTTCCTGAAAAAAATGTCTTTGATGTTGGATTTGTTTGCCGACAGAACTTCTAGTCTCATACGATGTTTCTTAGCCACGATTTTTAATTTCAATCAACTTTCACTTTCAAAGAATATTAAAACACTTAATACAGGTATGGCTATATTCAGCTTACATTAAAAACGTAAATACATCGTAAAATACTTGCCCTCAAAGTTACAATCATGACTCCATCACGCAAATACACAACGCAACAAACACATAAAAATAACAAATTCTAATGTAAATTAACAACAAAACAACAACATTTTTTCTTGTTTTTATTAAATATTAATTATAAGCGATATGTATTGCTTGTTCCGGGTGAATTCCAGCAAAATCGTGTCCGGATTTAGAGGCAAAAAAATGCCGTCCGAAATTAGAGGAAATTTGAAAATTATTGAAATTTCAAAATTGGGGTGTCCGAAAACATAGAGGGTCCAAATACATAGAAGGATTACGGTAGTCTATATAAACCCAAGGAAAACAGTCTATATCAACCCTAAACACCCGAGGAAAACAGTCTATATATAGAACACTCAGGAGAAGATAATGGTATTGATTAGAGTGATACAGTTATTGTAGAAAAACAAAAACCAGATTCAGGTTAGTCTATAAAAACCCGAGGAAAACAGTCTATATCAACCCCTAAACACCTGAGGAAAACAGTCTATATATAGAAAACTCAGGAGAAGATAATGGTATTGATTGGAGTGATACAGTTATTGTAGAAAAACAAAAACCAGATTCAGGTTAGTCTATAAAAACCCGAGGAAAACAGTCTATATATAGAAAACTCAGGAGAAGATAATGGTATTGATTGGAGTGATACAGTTATTGTAGAAAAACACAAACCAGATTCAGGTAAGTCTAGGTTTCCGACCATTCCATTCAAAATCGCCATTGATAACAAATTTCTTAGAAATTCTTTAAAAACAAAACCTTTTATAGCAAAAACAAATGCCTATATTTATACCACCCTACAAAGGGGATTATATAAGAATCATCTGTCTATCCATCTGCCCATCTGTCCATCTGTCTGTCTGTCCGTCCATGTAAAATTGATTACTATTTAATGACCATCATGAAGCTTCACATGAATAATGTTCATGATCCAAAAGTGTGTCATGACCTTGAAACTAGGCCATATCAGAAAGGTCCAGGTTGCAGGAAAACATTAAAGCCTTGCAGATGTTTTGGGTGGGGGGATTAGGCTCTCTAGTTTAAAATTGTGGACAACTAGTTAATCTATTAAATCCTGAGAAAAAACAGTCTATAAAAACCCAAGGATAATAAGATATAAAAACCAGAAGAAAAACATGAAATCCTACAATAGAGTGGATTTGGCATCGACTTATGTTTAAGGTACCTACCTGTAAGTCTTCTGTTTCTAGCAGAAGAGGCTATCACCTGTTACCCGTCTTTGAGACCATATTATTATGTGCTAGCTTCCTGGGGTCCATTATCATTCCATTCTCTCTGAACATAATATCCATCTTATATGTTTTGTCTAGATACTGTTGTTTGCTTAGCCATTTCTGAACATTGTTCCCATGCATTAGGGAAAACTCAGGGAATTTTTTTTCAAGGTCAGTTTCAAATCATCTTCTACCTCTCCAAAATTTCCACGTGAAACTCCACATGTTGAGACTGGTCCTTTTTTCTAATTGGGAAACATTTTTTCAACATCATCAGATTCACAATGACCATAATCTTTTTTAACAAAAAAAAATTGAAAAATGTATTTATTGAAGTCATAAAAGATATTTGAGTTTGAGTTGATAACGGATCACCTAAAGAAAAATGTGTGTAAAAAGGAAAAACATAACAGTTTTAATCACTTAAAAAAAATAAATATGGTGTGGCCTAAATTATAAAAAATAAAATGGTTTGCATTTTTTCTGTTAAAAGAAATGGAGTTTCCACTTTAAGAATTGCTCTTATTTATCTTCTTGTATCAGTTTTACAGAATGTAATGTAGCAAATCCAAAGTAATTTAATTTTGATTCTAGATGTATAAATTATTTGGGGTTTTGTTTCTTTATGTATGATGTATGATGCAGGAAACAGAACCAGCTTTGGAATTTGAAATTTATGTTGTCAATCTATTGTATGTCTATAGAATAACTATTTTTGTACAAAACCATGTTTTAATTTTCAAAATGCAATTTAATTGAATAAAATGATTAAATTTTTTATTTTAATTCTAAATTTGAAAGACTATTGTCTACGTGTTCAACTTAAGTGAACTTATTGATCAAATTTTAATCAAGATTAAAAATTTTTTAAAACAGTATAAAAGTTTTTAAAAAACTATTTTAATTTTCAGATGAAATGAAAATATCACTTGATTAAGTGTTGGGTAAAAAATTTATGATGTTGCTTGTATTTGTACAGTTTGAAGTTTGTTGAATTTTGAAGAAAACTTGAGGCATAGTTTAAAGTATCTAAATTATGATTAAACTTTGAATCAAAATTAAAAAAAACCAGAAAAAAAACAAGGCAAATTATGAATTAAAAAAAAAAAAAAAATCGACCACTCACACAAGGTCCAATCTTTTTTTAGGGATGAGGATGTATTTGTCTCCCAACCCCATTCGACCACTCTTACAAGGTCCAATCTTTGTTAGGGATGAGAATGTATTTGTCTCCCAACCCCATTCAACCACTCTTACAAGGTCCAATTTTTGTTAGGGATGAGAATGTATTTGTCTCCCAACCCCATTTGAGGGCGCGGTGGCCTAGTGGATAAGACGTCAGTCTTCAAATCCAGGACCTCTCACCGCTGTGAGTTCGAGTCCCGCTCGGACCACATGTGGGAAAGTGAATTTTCCTTGCCGTTGGCCTTTACTGATTCACCTGGTATCAGTATAATGGACTGGGGGAGTGGTACCCTTGTCTGCGGCATACTGACTCTGTGAGCTAGCACGGTAAAGTCGCCCTGAGTGCGCGCTAGTACAAGGCAGACCATATAACACACTCGCACTTCACATGCATGCACAAAAATTGTTCATAGATTAATCCATAGAGATTAATTAAATAGTTCTCGTCGCGAATAGCTGAAAAATTGCTGATGCGACGTTAAGCAACATTCAACCAACCAACCAACCATTTGACCACTCTTTTGTTAGGGATGAGGATGTATTTGTCTCCCAACCCCATTTGACCACTCTTTTGTCAGAGATGAGGATGTATTTGTCTCCCAACCCCATTTGACCACTCTTTTGTTAGGGATGAGGATGTATTTGTCTCCCAACCCCACTCGACCACTCTTACAAGGTCCAATCTTTGTTAGGGATGAGAATGTATTTGTCTCCCAACCCCATTCGACCACTCTTACAAGGTCCAATCTTTGTTAGGGATGAGAATGTATTTGTCTCCCAACCCCATTCGACCACTCTTACAAGGTACAATCTTTTTTTAGGGATGAGGATGTATTTGTCTCCCAACCTTATTCGACCACTCTTACAAGGTCTAATCTTTGTTAGGGATGAAGATGTATTTGTCTCCCAACCCCATTTGACCACTCTTTTGTTAGGGATGAGGATGTATTTGTCTCCCAACCCCATTCGACCACTCTTACAAGGTCCAATCTTTGTTAGGGAAAAGGATGTATTTGTCTCCTAAGAGACTTAATTATAACTAAGCATGTTTTGATTTGACAGGAGTAGAAGGCTGTTTTGGAATAAAATTCTTCATCAGTAGTGCTTGGACCAAAATTGTGGAAATATAAATATTCTTTATATATTGAAATGAAAAAAATAGAAAGACCAAAATGTATTTTACCAAATCAACCTAAAGCAATATTTTGAACAATTGAGTTTTGCTTAGTTTTGAGGGTTTATAAAATTTAAGAAGCAGGTGATTTTTATGAACAGTTAATTTATTTAGTTACTTTCATTTTTTTCTTTATTTCCTGTGTGTTTTGTATTTGTACAGGTGAAGGTGTAGCTAAAGGAGAAGATGCTCTTTCAATTTTGGACAATCCTAAAACTAGGAACTTATTCATAGATGATCTGATGGAGGTAAAATTCTTTATATATATAAATTATGTGACTTGATGTGACATTTTTGTTAGAGACAAACATTTTAGAATTAGCTGTCATTTTTTCCTGGGTCATCAAGTAATGAACCAGATTTTAAAACTAACAAAAATGATGAACTGCAAAACAACTCATTTTAGATTTGCTAGTTTAAAAATCTGATTCATTTTCTTCATAATTAAGAAAATACTTTTCTTAAAACCACTATAATTCTGATTTTGAGAATAAAATCATTTTACATCTTGATATCATAAAAACCATTTCATGCATTTTAATGCCCAGTTTGTACTATGCCCTAAAAAGATGCAGGATTTCCTTTAATCATTCATGCGCTTAATGTAATACCATGAACATCTGGAGTTATGTATTAATGAACCAAGTTTTCTAAACAGAGTTCATTGTAAGCAGTAGGCGATCAGTAAACATCAGTGTTTTCTCCAGATGATTTTAAGGATGAGGCAATTCGATTTGGATTTTGCGTTATTTTTGATGCAACCATTTTTGTAAAAGTGAAATCAGTTACTTTGTTTTTGGAAAAAAAGATAACAACATAATACCATGTGTTTATTTCTTTTGAATTTATTTAATCCACTGCATGTTACATGGCTCAGTCAACCATTGGTGGTTAAAATGCATTTCCAATTTATTAAAAATGAGGTGACTCCTGCCTCAAACCATGTTGGTTGCTTTGTGTTATACAAATGCTTGGTTAAAAGTACATGTAATCATTATGTGAACAAAGCACTGTGATGACCATGACTTACCATTCTAATACTTTTTTTCCAATAGTTTACTGGCAGGTATCATCAAGTTGTCGATTTTACTGGCAGAAATATTCTATTTCTCTCTCTTAATCAAAATTCTAGTGTTTTTAAAGGCCCAGACCTAAGATTCAAGGGTGTTTTTAAAGAGAAAACTCATTTTCAAGGGTTTACAACTGTATGAACAATGATAATGCTAAAAGAATGACAGACTGGATGGCCCAAAGCCAAGTTCATCCAGACAGCCAAAAGTTGCTGTTAACCAAGTTTTCAATAAAATAGGCTTAACAAATATCAACTGAATGCGGAATATTCTCTTCATTTTCAATTTTAAATAAACTCTTAAATTGAAAAATGACCTCCAGATTTCAGGGATGGGGTCCTCTGTTTTTAACAACTGGTGAAAACACTGAAGTATTGTAGATATTGTTGAATGATATCACTTGCCTACCATATATGTATTTATAATAATGTCCTTTAGAAGATTTATACAACCCAGTCAAGATTCTTTCACTAAATATCATATGTATTGAGAGTGATGGTTTTGAGATGGTTGACAGAACCACAATATGTTAGGAAAACCACTGAGTACACTATGTTTCACTAAATAAACTGACAAACTTGTAAACAGAACCTGCCCCCAGTGGGATTAGAACCTAGCTAGTGAGAGGCACTGTGGCCTGAAAATGTGTGTTTTAAAGCTATAGGCAACCAAGTCCCGGTTTCACCATCATTCCTTAGCTAAGATTTTCCTTAACTTAAAATTAGCAAATTTTGACAATTTTTTTGGAACTACATATAATTTATGTTTTCGCCAATAACTGAATACAATTGTTATAAGATTGAAATCTTCAAAAGGACACCTTAAATGACTCAATATCCTTAAACATGTTTAAATTAACAAAAATCATTAAAATTTGAAATTTTGCCAAGTTAAAGATAAGGAAAATACTAAATTAATTAAAAAATGAATCTTCAAAAGGACACATTAAATGACTTAATATCCTTAAACATGTTAAAATCAACAAAATTATTAAGGTTTGAAATTTTGCCAAGTTAAAGATAAGGAAAATACTAATTAAGAAATGAATCTTCAAAAGGACACCTTAAACATGTTAAATGACTCAATATCCGTAAACATGTTAAAATCAACAAAATTATTAAGGTTTGAAATTTTGCCAAGTTAAAGAGTTAAGAATTGAATGTTGAAACTTGATTCTGAAAGGTAGGTCTAGCTAGAGGCTAGTTTTAGCATCCAATATTCAGGTTTTTTGATGGACTAGATGTAAAAGCAAGCTTGGTTGTTCTCATAACCCAGTGGTTAAGATTTTGTTTTGTAACAAAAGGTCCAGGACCTTATGCCTTAAATTTGTCAGACCAACATCAACATTGTTACAGGTCCATATACAATTATGTTATCATAAAGAAAGGGATGCATTATCTTGGAAAAAAACCACAGTCTATTGGACTTTTACAGTTTAAACATCAAAGGGCCCAAGGTGAAATTACTAGTTCCTGGACCTCAGACCTGGAGAATTTTGAACCCTGAAACAGCTCTTGTTTTACCTTAAGCTTGAGGCATGACCTTAGACCTGAAGTTTTTTTAAACTCTATTAACAACTCTTGTATTATTTTCAGCTTGAGGCATTTTTGACTCAGAGACTTGCTGAAGTACAGAAGAGTACAGATGGAGATATCATATCTACTAGTCAGTTTCAGAACGCACCCACCTCAGTACAAATTGATACAGCAACACTTAAGTCAATGATAAAAAAGGTCAAGGACATTTCTGATCAGTTTACAACAGTCAAAATGCAGCACCTTATGTTAATCAGGAACTCACCAAGGTATGTATGTTGTAACTGGAAGGAGAAAAATGCAGGGCTGGACTGGGGACTGTTATAATTATTATAATTGATCTGGAAGTCATGTTTTAAAAATTGAAAATGTAGCCCAAGTTTTTTATTTTTTTTTAAAGTCTGGATGAAAATGGTCCATAAAATAACAAATTTTTGAATTGAACACTGATTTTCAATGCATGTAATTGATCTTCATTGAGGCCACCTGTACATGCTGTGTGCTTGAAAACAATTCATAAGAAAAATATTGTTATTTGACTTTTTAAGGAACATTTTGAAACACAATTTGCAAAGATTAAACTTAAGAAATGATTGTTAAACCTACGACCGCTTTTTAAAATTCATTACTGAAGTTTTATCTTATTGCTATAAGACGTGTCTGTTGCTCCCTCATAAATAAGCCCCAATATTTCTTCTTTATGAGTATTTTTCTCTAATTAATTATCTTGATAAAAAGATAGAAAATGATATAATGCTGAATCAACAAAAAAATATTTATGCTTTAAAGAAATCATGTAAAATAATATTACATCTATTTTTCTGGATTTCGGTATTTCAAAGTTAAAGATTAACAAGTTCTTAGAAATAAATCATTTTTATTACTTAAAAACACCATAAGAATTGAAATAAAAACTCTATAAAACATTTGAGAAGTTGTTTAGTATTTTTTGTACTTAATCATGGTTTATAAAATGGCATTGAATTTCTTATTATAATGGTAAAGTTTGGTTTGTTGTTACATACTAAAGGTCATACATAGATGTCTTCAGATGATTTCTTAAACATCAAGTCTAGTTCACCTGTTATCCACCTGGTCCAAAAGATGATCTAGTATAATGTTTAAATAAAATGGACCATATAAAAAGAAACATTCACAAAGAAAAAAGATTGGCAATTTTCACAGTGACTCTTTTTACCCAGTATATATTATCTCAGTGAAATTTTTTTATCTCCCTTGGTAGGCTTTCCCCACAATGGATACTGTGAAAATTCCTTACGGCCAAATATTTTAGAAGATCAAAACAGTGAAAGTCTCCTACTGCTAATGTTTCTTCTGATACAGTATTATGTTTGTTTTGCCCATCTGTCCCATCTGTATGAACAGATTTATCACAGCCTTGTCTGTTCTGTATTTCTTATATTTCTCAATTGATGACATCTAAAACTACATTATAATTTCAAGTAGAAACCACTGTTAGAATATCAGAGTGTATTATATAAGACAGATGTTTAGACAACAAGGATAACCACATCTTTTTTTTTTTTTTTTTTTTTGAAAAGTGTGTTGATTTTAACTTATTTTGAATAACACTGTGGCTGCCAAATTAAATTTCAAAGCAGGGTTGACATTGCAGAATATTGATTTTCAATGCAACGTTGGTGGTGCCAATTTGCATTCACAATGCGAATTAATATGATATCAACAATAGGTTATGACGTTTTTAAGTCATATGACCTTTTTAGTAGATAAGTTTTTAATCTCAATATTCAACATTTGCAATTATGCTTACTTTACAAAAAGATTATATTGCTAAGTATATCTTAGCCATGTAATTAAGTGTTCCCATTTTCATTGATTGGACATATGTGTCCCTGTGGAAGACACATATGTTCGAGTGACAGGCTATCGTTAGAGAACACATATGACCCTATGGTAGCAAGAGGGTTTAATAGAGACATGATAGAGTAACTCTTTCAATACATCTTAATCCTAATAAAAAGCTTGACTTATCTTGAATCAAGTTATCCATATTTGAGATACAGAGACTTTTGTAATAAATGCCAGTCAAAAAATGAGTCTTCAATCGAAGAGAGCATTGTGGTTGTTTTTTGGTATCTATGTTAGACTCTAAGGTAGACTAAGGGCCATAAGAACCACCTGCTTTTCAAGGCCAGTAAAATTCTATCCCAAAAGTAGTTTATTCATGTTATTTGAACCTCTATATAAGGGTCACCTGCCCATACAGAGCACTTTAATGGTTTTGTTGGATTGCCTTTATAGACAGGGTTGACTGTATTAACAGGTTTAAATATGTTTTGAATTTTCTCTTTCAGATATGTTGATAGATTAAAGGAATCTATGAAACAGACATTAAATTTAGCAGATAAGATGATATTTTATGAGAAGGACATGGTTAATAGACATAAACAGTCAGTAGAGGAACAGAAAGAACTGGAACCTAAGTTAGATATAGTTGTACTGAGAACCAAAGAAATGCAAAAACAAGTAAGTATAAATAGTAACAGACATAAGTGTATTGTTTGTATTATAAAGGGGCCAGGTTTTGGCATTATTAAGATGATAAATACCAAAGAAATGCAAACAACAAATCAGTATCACTAGTACTATTAAAAACTAGAAAAAGCCTCAAGCCACAAGCCCCCCCCCCCCCCTCCCCTACCTAAGGTGTAACGGAAGGCACAAGCCCCCCCTCCCCTACCTAAGGTGTAACGGAAGGAAGGATGGACACACGGACAGACAACCCTATCACTATGTACCCCCACTTTTTAAGCAGTATAAATAATGCATGGTTGGTACTTTTAGGATATACAGTAAAGCCTCAATGCCATTTTGACGAGAACACAAGAACAGATTTGATTCCATTGGGAACAATTGTTCTTCACAAACATTTGGTGGATCAAATGGTACCCATTTTTCAGCCAGATTTTTACATTTTAAAATATTGTGAAAATAAATAAGATGACATGATTGTCTCTCTCTATGTCTGTGTGTTTGTGTATGTGTGTGTGTATCACAATAGATGTTTGGTATTGATTTTTGTAGCCTATGCATAATTATGACACCATGTGTTTATTCAAAGACATAGATTGAACATCTTTAATTAGTTATTATTTTCTGTCATGGTACACATAGCATGTGAATTACTTGAAGCTCTTCATTGTCATCAGGGCATTGCAAAGCACTTTGACTTACAAGTCAGTACTGTAATTGTCTGAACATAACTAGATATTCTTGATTTGGATATAAGACCCAATGTTCCTCCTTCACTTGCTCATCCATACACTCATATTTATTCAAGATAAAAAGTATGATATGTAATTGTGACATATAATAAAAAGCAAATCTGAGCTTCCTTTATTTCCTAAAATGTCTTGGAATTTTGCTTAAATCTGGAGTTATCAAAAAACCTTTGGTTTTGATATAAGGATATTTGTAACAAAAATAAGCAGCAGTTGATGCCACTTTGGGAAATTAATTATAGTATTATAGGTAAGGGAATGGTAAAATTTCAGGAAAATGTTAAAAAACCAATTTCCAACATTTTTGTGAATAAATCATTAACTGTTTTGGGAACTATTGAATACAAACATACCAATCAATGTCCAAACCACAATCCAAAAGCAAAGAAAAAACTTTGAAAATGGCAAATTAAGTTAAACATGTGAACTTTGGACAGGGAAGAGAAGCTGGATGCCTCTTGCTGAGCTAGCTACACCTGCCACATGTAAAATAGAGATTGAGAATAAAAGGAACATGGAATTATGGGACATCAAATATATACTGTAAATCAGGAATTTAATGTGTCATGAAATTAATGCCAATTGCCGATTTTGCTGTGAAATGCGTATTTAAATTAATGCGATTTTTTTTTTAAATTCTAGAAATTACTTTTCCCATCTTTTATCTTGTAAAAATAACAAAAAATGTTGAATTATTGTCTTGTTTATTATTCCATAAACATGTAAGAATCATACATTTCGAGTAGATACTACCGTAGTATTTATAAAATAATCAGGGTATAGCTTACAAAGGGTAGCGACGGTAAATGTTGATGCAACTATAACAGGTTTTTAATCATTAAAAAGCAGGGGAAACGCCAAGAGCAAATTGTGTTTCGGTTTTGTTTTTTGAAACCTTCCGCGGTCGAAAAAACGGGATTATTTTTTGTCAAGTGTCCGACACCGGAAAACAATCGATCACATTCAGTTTCGTATTTTAACGGTAAAATTTGCATGTATGGGTGAAAACGCAATATAAGCACATGTATCATAAACTTAAAATTTCGTATGTATTATAAAATCTTAGATGACATATCATACTTATAAAAAAATTCGCGATTTTCTGACGGCACCCGATTTCTCTTGAAAATCGGCACGAAATTCAACTCGATTTTTAAAACTTGTACGTTTTTTGTACCATGAATATTTCTCTTTGAAATTTTGACATAACATTACAATACTATTGTTATTTATTTTCTTAAAATATTATACCTGGTGCATAAAGTGTAGATATCTGAAAAAAGCAAAAAACCAAGAGCCTCCATTCGTCGTCAATGAAAACAAAAATGGCCGCGAGCTTCAGTGTACAGTAAATTCAGTGTCGTGTTTGAACGGTAAAGTTTGCATTTATGGGTGTGAACGCATTATAAGCAGATTTGTCATGAACTTAGAATTTCGCAGTATGAAAAAATCCGAGATGACATGCATACTTACAAAAAATTCGCGATTTTCTGACGGCACCTGGTTTCTCTTGAAAATCACTGTTCATCAGCATGACTCAATTTTTAAAACTTGTACGTTTTTTGTAACATGGCTTTTTTTCTTTGAAATTTTAACATAACTTTACAATACTATTATTATTTATTTTCGCAAAATATTATACCTGGTGCATACGGTGTGGATATCTAAAAAAAGCAAAAAACCAAAATCCTTCATTCGTCGTCAATGAAAACAAATATGACCGCGAGCTTCAGTGTACACTAAATTCAGTGTCGTATTTTAACGGTAAAATTTGCATTTATGGGTGTAAACGCATTAGAAGCAGATTTTTTATGAACTTAAAATTACACATGTATGAAAAATTCTGGATGACACGCATACTTGCTAAAAAACCTCTATTTTCTGATGGCACCTGATTTCTCTTAAAAATCACTGTAGCCTAATCAGCATGAAACTCGACTCGATTTTTAAAACTTGTACGTTTTTTGTACCATGGTCTTTTCTCTTTGAAATTTTGACATAGTATTACAATATTATTTTAATTTATTTTAACAAAGTATCATACCTGGAGCATGCGGTGTCAATATCTAAAAAAAGCAAAAACCCAAGAGCCTTCATTTGTCGTCAATGAAAACAAATATGGCCGTGACCTTCAATGTACTCACACATTGTACATACATCTGAAGTAGTGACGTCAATATCGTGTTTCGCTTCATCACACAGTCATGACTGTTGCATGCATTATCGATTTTTCTACCTACATGCACTGTCAGCTGTCCAGCATGTTTACATATTGCGCTGACTTCTAATCGTTACATGTTGCAGGGATCCTACCATTTTGAGGTCCAAAATATAGGAAAAATGGGAATGTGGCATCACAATTATAGGAGTTTCCACTAAAATTATAGGAATATTTTTAAATAATTTGCACAAAAATATATACATTCATGGCCTCTCCTACAGCCATTTCTGTTCCCCCTTTTACTAACAAACATAAAATATTGGCAACTGCAATGTATACTTACTGGTTTAAAAATACATAAACGTGAATGTTGTTTCATATATGTACTAAATGCAAGAAAATGTCCCCATTCTGAATTCCAGTAACAAAAATATAACAAAAGGGTAATAAATTTATAGGAAATACAGCCCAACCTGCCCTCAAGGCCACATCTATATAATGGTCACCTGCCTATAAAGGCCAGTATAATTATATCCTAATTGTTCTTTATTCATATTACTTGAACCTGTATACAAAGGTCACCTGTCCAATAAGGCCACTTTTACTGGTTCCTTTGGGTGGCCTTTATAGACAGGTTTAACTGTGTAGGAAAATATAGAAATGGTAGGATCTCTGATGTTGACCTCCACTCAAAGCAATATGTCTTGCTGGTCCAAATAATCAGCAATAATGTGTGTGTGTGTGTGTGTGTGTGAGAGAGAGAGAGAGAGCATGTGTGTGATGGGAGGGTAGGATTTGAGGAATTTTAAAACTGCATGATTATGTACAACAAATTTACCCATTACAAGCCATATGTGTTATATACATGTACATGAGTAGTCTACTACAATATTTGACTTATTTCAAACCAACACCAGAATATGCAGGTGTGCAATAAAGTATTTATAAATTGAAAATGAAATGCATACATTAAATAATTAGAATGCTGCATCAAAACTAACCAAAGATAAATCTCATTTTTTTAAATTTTAAAATTAATTGTACATGTGAATTAGTCATGGACTTGACATTTTAATGAGGGAAAAAACATAAACTATATTATGTTGAGGCAGTGCTTATGAAAACAATATTCATTAACTTGGGGTTGAGCTTAGCTGTGGATTAACATCTTTAGACATTGCTTCAATATTTCATGTCACAAAATTTCATATACATACATGTATGTGTAATTTCAGTGTTGAATCATGAATTTTATTCTTTCCTGATCATTTTCAACTTATGAGGGTTAATTTGAGGTTGAATGTTACACAAATGAAAGTGTAAATAAGATTTACATCAAAAACTTATTATAATTCCACATCAATTTAGTTTATTTTAATAGTTTTAATTTTAATACTAATTTTACCAGTCTAAAAATGGGTTTTATCATAATTATAAATGAAAAAATGCACAAGTCATGAGTTATCAGTGAAAACTTGTTAAATCCATGGACTGAAACAAAATCAGCAAGGAATAATATAACATACCAGATGTGAAATAAGGTGTTTGTTGCTGAATAAGAGAAAGTTTATAAGTGCCTTACATTGCATGTGCCAACTGATCATGCACCCTAGTTGCAGGACTTCTGTCCAAATTTCACAAAAAGTGAAATCATTTTTCATATTGAAATAATCAGTATGGGGGATCTTTCTCTGGTTCCATACTTGTTCATCATCTGAATTAAATGACAACTTATGATGGGCCATGTTAGCTTAAATTTGAATTACTCTGGCTTTTAAGTCAACATCAGATGATGGACACATGTATTGTTGTAGGTATGGTATGTCTATGTGTTTGTAACTCACATCTAACACATCTGTCAAACTAAATTAAGCAAAGTGACTTTAATGACTTGGCTCATGATCAGTTGTGGGTGTTGAATCAAGATTATAATGGACAATTTGCAATGTTTTAGACCTATCTGTTTATGGTTTAAGTTAAATTATAATTTCATTTCATTATTTAGCAATTTCAATTATTACATTAGCAAAAAGATGCTGTCTCCTCTAAAGTTTTAGAGCAAAAAAGTAGAGCTGTCATGTGCTACTGAAATAATATAATTCAAATGTTCTGACTTTGAATGCATTATTTTAATAAAAATTCAAAATCACTTTAATCAGCACATGACAATTTCATAAAAATTCAATAGTAGCACATGCCAGAGCTAATTACAATAAAAATAACTTAGTAGCTTAGATCATAGATGTATACACACTGTATGAGTCCAGTTTTTATGCAAATTTTCAATTTGTATAGGATTTCAAATGAATTTTTTTCTGTTAAAATTTGATTAAACAATTAAATGGGACTGTATAATAAACCATGAATTCATGCTTTGTACCAAAGTAAGGAAGGCGGGGTTTTTATTACATTAGAATTTGAAAAAATATATAATTAAGACCAGTGCCAATCTTGTGATGAAATTCAAAATGTACATATTTATGAATTTAGAGCTAAATCTAAGTTGAAAGATGTTCCTCATCTAAGGAATATTTTATGTAAAAATCCACACTCCTGGTAAATATTTTGAGTAAACCCATTCCCCATGTATTTAAAATAAAATAAATAAAATAAGACAGTTGAATGTTATTTAACAGCCAAATAAATTGAAGGCCTACAAAGCATCCTGAGTACATGCAGGCCAGTGTATTGGTATCCATGCAAACTTCATATATTCAGTGGTACCACAAATCAATCCTGCATGTTATATGGTGTAAAAACCATGACTACCATGTACAAAATACAAAAGGATCATTCGGGAATGCAAAAAATAACTTTGAGGCGGTGACGGCACTTTTCTAAGATGGCTGCCTGAAAGTAGACCCAAATTTCCGGCAAAATCGGCTTGAAGTGTGAAGAAAATTACTATTTAAATGGTAAAACTTACTTTATTTCAAGCAAATAAATCCAAACAGCGTCTCTGGACTATCAAATTTACACATGGTGTACCAGGAAGCTGCCGTTGCATTATTTATGGGTCAAATGAGCCGGAAAAGGGACCGACCCATGATCACATATCCGACATTTTCATCGATTTTTTCGACTTTAAAACTTGTACGTTTTTTGTACCAGAAAATTTAACGGTCGAATTATACATCAAAATAAACACGGGAAAAAGTTCTTTCCATCCATATTAAAACATCTTTGGTGCATGAGCAAATGATTGAAAGAGATCACATTTTTCAAAAAAATAATTTTCGATTTTAGGCAAGTGTCCCGCATTCAATCGGTATTTAAATGGTGAAATTGCCACCAAATTAGAGCAAATCTGCCTTTAATCAATTACAATGTCCAGAAATTTTAATAAAATGCCATGTGTTTCAGTAAAAACAGTCGGCAAGACAAATATTTCATTATTTCCACGCCTCGAGTGTATGCCGTTTTTGGTCATTTTTTTCACCCCTTCTGCGCGTGCAAACTTGTTTAATGAATCAATGCGTAGGCCGGGTTGGCGTTTCCCCTGAAGGGTGGTTTCTCATTGTCACAACAACGAAACACATAGTAGTTTGTTTAGAAACAAACTACTACAAGTATTACGCTTGGGGTTGGAGTAGAATTGGCAACACAAAGAAGTTTGTTTGGTGCATAAAACGAATGTCCCATTTCACTGTAAGTCATTGTGTTTCAAACATGGCAATGTTTTTATATTCCCAACAAGAAAATCACTTATATCACTAAATTTTCGACAATTTATGAAGAGATTAATAATACTTTACACCAGAACCATGGCGAATTATCATCAACTAACAGAGGAGAGGAGTTCTTATAAATGAACCAGGATTACAACTTCCGGTTCAAGGGAGATAAATCAATTTACATTGAATTTCTCGAAATCAGAAAATTAATGCGACAAGAAATAAATGCGATGAAACGGGCTTCGTATTTTTCGCATTAATTTCTTGCTCGGATTTATTTCTTGATTTAAAGTACATGGTAATTTAAAGTACATGATACTTAGGTTTTTGATCATGTTCTGCAAAAAAGTAAAGCATATGGACAAACCTTTTTGATATCATTGTTTTAACTTGACTGACATTGACATGATTAAATATGAAACAAGAACCAGCTAAACAATTTTATTTGTATTTTTTTCAGATGGAAAGTGAGATTTCGAAGAAATACAAAAACAGACCAGTGAATATAATGGGAGAAATTAATTTAATATAAACAAAAAACTATGTAACAGGGGAAAAAACTAAATAAAAATGAAAAAAGATCAAATTACTGTAAAAATATCAAAACAACAACAGCAGCAAAAAACCTGTTAATGTTGGTTATATATATGATATGACATGATTAAAAAATGGAGAAGTATTATATGTTGGTAAGATGAGGATTATGCTAAATGTGAATCAGAATGGTAAAAATCATGAAAAATCTGAAAAAGTCATAACTTGGTCCATTTAAAGGTGATTGTTTTAGAGTTCATGTCAGTAAAGCAAAAAGGAAGCCGTTTTTGAATTTGCTAAGGTCATGAGAACTGTTTATTGGTTATGGGATTTTTTTTATTTGGATCAATTGGAGAGTGTAATGCACATAGAAAGAACCTTTAAAAATAAGACTTTTTCCTCACTTTTATGAAGTAAAGAAGACCTTATACTTTAATTGAATCCATCGAAGCTGTCCCAACATTTTAAATTATAAGCTCACATGTGCTAAAGCTGAAGTGGAGCTATTCAAATCTACCCATTGTCCATTATCATATATAAAGTTTTACTTAAGTGATGTCTTGTCCAAAATTAGAGAACTAATTTCAAACAAACATAATAAAAGAGTTTCCTTTGTGAGAGCTCTTTCAAGTTTGGAAAGCAGAAAGATGTCAATTTATAAGCAAGATCCCAGAAACCCTAAATACAGTGTAGTAAATCTTTTTTTACTTCTTAATGAATTACAATGACTAAAAACTTGAAATGTCATATACCGGTATAGCATCATTGCATGAATCCTTCTTTATTTTGGCTCGACTTCCTATGAGGTCACATTGACCTTAAATATTTAAGCCTTTTAAACATTTTCTGAACATGTCATGAACCTACATGGACAAGCTCTTATATACTTGAAATTTCATCAAAAGCATTAGTTTATGAATCTCTATTACTATCATGAATTTAGTCGACTTTAACATTCATTCAATATCAAAGCTACTTTAAACAATTGTCATCACCAAATTGCAGATAATCTTGGAAACTTAAACAAATTATATTGTCAACATATCATAGCACAAGTACAGAAAGTACATGTATTAAAAGTTCTGACATTAACCTTCAAACTAGAATTAATCAGATTTTGGAGATAATTTTAAACAGTTCCGAGTTTCGCATGTGAGTTGTGTAGGTAACATGGTGCTCTTGTGTTATGTGCATGCCATCAATGCTGTTTCTGAGACTCGGATAAGTGGCTTACACTAAATGGTTTGATGACCAAATATACATGTATTTGTATTTGAAAATGAAATTTGTTTGTTTGTATATGTGATTCATATGATTTAAATGGTGATGGGAATCATTTTGTCAGCTCACCTGCACAGATTTTCTGTCGCACCAAAATTGTTAGTGTTAATATTATTGCAAGGATCAGGGTACAGTCACTCGAAGCCCTCTTAGCAGTAATGAATACTTAACACCAATACAGCCAAAGAGCAAAAGTTATGTCATCAGAAAATTACTATTTATTCATTCAAAGCTGTTCCATCATATATCACATTTAAAATAAAGAGTAGTGCTTTGTTACATTGTCATTAGCTTATATAAAAACCATAAGGCAATGTAATAATGACTTACTTGTTGATCAGAATGCCATATATTTGATGGAACAGCTTCGGATGAATAAATTTTTATTTTTTTTGATAAGGGTGTTATTTGTCATAACTTTTGCTCCGTTGTTGTAAATATTATTTAGGATTAAAGTATTTATAACTATTAAGATAGCTTTGAGTTTACTATTCCTGGTTCAGTGTATTGTTAAAAGATTTTAGAATATTCATTAATGATTACTGTGAAATATTTTTCATGTGCAAATATTAAAAAAAAAGAGATTCAGTGTGATTAAAGCATTGTGATGGCCCTGATGCGCAGGTGAGCTATTCTGTTATTTGTGGCAGCTCTTATTTTCATGAAATTTGCAAGTGTAATGAAAAAGATGAATTATTTATTATTAAAATTACTATGAATATTTTAATTTTGTTTTTGATTTTTTTCATGTACTATTCAAATCAAGAACACAACTGAACTCAATGTTAAAATCACAATCCAAATAACAAATTAAAAACTTAAAACATATTGGCAAATTAGGTTTAACATGTGAGCAACCACCAAGAGAATGAGGTTGAATTCTACAGAAGAGTAAACACCTGTGTAGCTAGCTATACCTGCAACATAGAACATCAAGATTGACAATAAAAGGAAGAAGGATTTTATACATGCCGTCAATTATTGGATACAGAAACATTATAAACTAGGTTTTACCGTTATAGATTAATTAACATGTACACAAATTCTTGTTCTACTTGACAAAAGCCGATGCCCCTGCACGTCCAAACAATATATATTTACATATGTGTTGTTTGATTGTATAAAACACTGTTTAAGACTAAATTTAATTATAGAAATATAAAACCTATTGCTGAAGTGTCGTCACTCATTTTTTTAGTATACCTATACACGTGACGTAACTGATTGGCAGTTCCATAAATTGGATTGGAAATACATGTTGTACATGTTTTGAAAGTATTTGAAGATTAAAAAAACAAAAATAGATTGACAAAAAAAAAGAAAAAAAGCGAAATGTTAACATAACCAATGAACTGTCTATGCATGGCGTTTATAGTACTACTAGTATATTTTCCATTGCCGTGTAACGTAAAGTCAATCAAAAAGCAAAGTAAAAACTTTGAAGCTAGCAAATTAGATCTACGTAAAATACCAGGGAAGTTACGCCGGATGCTACGGAAGGGTAACCACCTCCTATTTAAATACCTACATACGCCACTTGCGTAATCAATATTGGAAATAAAAATAACGTGGAACTATGGGGCGTCAAATATAGCCAGAATAATCTTCGATACTTGTCAAAAAATATGGATGACGGCTTAAAAACTTTTTTAAAGGCATTGATAACCCGAGAATTGCAATATCCGTCGTCTCAACAATTGATTTATATGCATTTTGCTTCGTTGTATAAACTCCCCGTAAATTTTAAAAGTGAACAGGCTAAAACAAACATTTAAATCAGTGATTATAAGGCATAGGATGGCTTCTAGGTTTAAAGACAAATCCACAGCCTAGTGATATTGTTATACAGTGCTACCGAATTATCCTCGATAGTCGACCTGTCGAAAATTTAACACTGAACTGACAATTTGGTACCGAAACTCGGTCGCTGAGGGGGAGGGAACCTGGCAGCTTTAAGTTGCCGAAGAACCTAATGAGCTGCGGCACTATAGTTAACATTTGACAAGCATGTGCTCTCAAAGATAATTCAATGCAATGGAACATCACAAATGGGCCAAATAATACGAAACGGTGACCGAACAACACAAACAAGAGAGTATTGGTTATTTCTTTTCATTCTTTCGTTTTTCGTCTCTTTTTTTATTTATATTCAATAATATTATTTGATTTGCATGCCATATGTTATAGGATATTTTCTTTAGAAAGAATTGACTGATTATTGCTCTAGCCATATTTTTGACTGAAAAATGATTCATTTTTGCAAATATTTAGTATACATTGCGGCATTTGAAGTCTAATTTGACCTGAGTGCATATTTTTCCGATAAAGGGGCTCATACTTGGCAGTTGATCCTTTAAATAAGATGTACAAAAATAGTTTCCCTATTTTATTAGCGACCTTATTTGTGCCAATTAGCAAAATTTAGTTATTAATTTAGACCAATTCAAAAAGGATTTCTATGGGGCACCATTTGCTATAATTACTACCGAATAAATGATGGTAGTTTCATTTTGGAAAATGACTTAAATTTAGCAATCTGACCACTGTCATTTCCTAAAACGATAGTGATACAATACCAAATTGTCAACACAAATTAAATAACCCCTGCCCCACAAAATTCCAGATATTCAGATACATATATTTTATATGGCAAGCATGGCGTTGACACAGAAAACTAAAAACAACAAACATGCACCATAATCCAAAAGCAAAATACAAACTTTGAAACTAATAAATTAAGCTAAATCTGGGAAGTGAGACAGGGTGTTCTAGAAGGCTGTGTAACCATTCCTATTTATTTCTAAGGAATTCTTTAAAAATGTAACGCATTTAAGTAAATTTGTGAGAAGTACTGTAAAATGTACTACATTTTCACAAATTTTGAAAATTTGGCTACTAATAATTAAAAATTTGTGGACAAGAAGGGTAAGCACCTTCTGTTAAGCTAGTGACACCAGCCACGTGTGCTGGAAATAAAACAATCGTTAAACCATATACAACAATAGAACATAAATAAGAGATTATATGTACTGGCTTTTGGATATTGTCAAGGATATATTGTTATCTTATCCTATAAGTATGATGATTATGTTTATAGGTAAAAATTTTATATGCAATTTGATACAGGTACGGTAATTCTATACTTAATCGATTGATCGAAATTTACGTGACAGTACGTGGGTGTTAAACATGAAATTCATTAACTTTCTTTGATTAAGAGAATAAAATGAATTTAATGTCCAAAAATGTCATAACAACCATTTTGGTTAGGTTATTAGAGTACGCATTTAAACAAGTTTTGGATCCATCCATACACTTCCTCGAAAGTTGTCTATTGTAATATTTGCTTAAGAGAAAGAAGTCGACCTGTTATTCTTCCTGACATAAAAAGGTATTTTCACATTATTCAAAGTATGGAAAAATATTTGCTTTATCTACAAACTTTAGTACTTTCATTGGTTTTTTTTTAATATTATTTAAGGTGTCTGGACATTACATCAATGTATGGTATGATACTCGAAATTCCATACCTTTATAACAAAATTAAAAAAGGTAAAGTGTAAGAAATTTCATGAAAACGCATTTCCTATACTACTATTGTATATGCAAAGTGCAAATTTTCAGATAATCATTAAACAGTCTACATATAATGGTTATATAAAAATGTTTAAAAAATATATAAGACGCTTTCCAAGATGACTTAGGGACATTGTTTTAATGAGTCTGACCTCTTAAAAACAGATGACAAACCCACCGAACCACCTACGTAGAGCATCAGAGTAGGACCGCCATTAATTAACGTTATCAGACAATGTACGAGGTTTTATTGGTTGAATAAAAAGGGTTTTACGCCTGTCAAGAATATTTCACTTAATTCGAGACGTCACCAGCTATAGATGAAGTGACAGAAATTTTGACCTTTGTAGTGCGCTCAGGGCAAAATGAAGGGATGATTCCTTAATGTGTCACGCCTGTCGTGATACGGGGCGTCAGTTATTTATATCTGATTTTCATTTCATTCCTAGTGCGTGGCAAAAAAACAGCCAATGTTTATTTCCAAGTTTTAGTCAAACTCCGGTCGGGATTTGAATCCTCGAACTTTCACATATGAGGAAGGCGTGTAAGGAAAGAGAGTACTTATAGATTGAAGGTTGTACAGGTCATTTCAATCATTAGCGTGGCTAGAAAAAATGTTATGTGCAACTGTATGTTTTATTTCAAAGTCATTACAATGAATTGACTAAAGTATTCAGCGTTTATGAGTCATTTGGAAGAGCAGATGATGCTAGACTGTTGATTTACGTCAGGTTACAGTGAAAAAATCCAATTGATTTAACTGTTGACATGACTCATTGATTTATTAGGATTGTATACTACATTCCTTTCATAGTTCAATTTTGTTTTTTGATCATTTGTATTGTAAACCTAGACTAACTTATTGAATTACATGGTAATTTACAGTAGATTAATCAGCTCTAATAAGATATTCCAGAGACGTTTTAAGACCATTAAAACACTTTTGATGGTGCAAACATTTTAATTCAAAGAATAGTATCCAGTTTGTATCAATGTAAGTTCATATTTTATCTATGTTGAGACATTTTACACCAAATTTATTAATCCCTTCTGAGATTTATCATGAAGTTAATCATCATTAGAAAAAGATATCGGTATAATTATATGAAATAGTGTAAAATGATACAAATACCCACGGTTAAACAGTAGGCTGGTTACAATTTGAACGGTATATCAGGTGATATCTTTGCTCACTTTAAAACATTCGCAATTACTACTTAACTGAAATTGATCTTACCAACTGCACTGGCTTTTGCAATAAGATTTGAGAAGAATTTTAATAACACACACGAAGGCAGATGACAACTGTTTGGAACTGGGGATACTTCTTAATACTGTCAGGTAAATATATATTAAGAATTAAGGACATTTCCTTGTGTAATCCGTTATATCAATTTTCCAAAAAAAAAGTTATGGTTAATAATTGTACGAGGAAATGTTCAAATTAAACCTTGTTTACTCTTGACAAAAAAGGTTTTTACAACAATTTATCATTCTTCTTAAGTAGTTGAACTTACTCCGTGAAAGAGTGGTCATAATAATCGGCTTACAGACTAAAGCGCCTCTTTCCGTTTATGTTCGAATGCTATCCAGTGAAGATCCTTGTGTTAGAAAGGTTGTCAGTCCGCTTGACGAAAGTCGTTAGTTTTCTCTGGACATTCCGGTTTCCTATACACATCAGAAACTGATGGCTTCGATTGTGTTGTGATAAGGTTTAGCGAATTCTTCGTATTTTGGCATTCTTAATCAATCTTAAACATAAATTTAATCATATTTAAGAACCAAATTGTATCAGTAAATCTAATTAGTGATAGCAATAATATGATATGTAGATGGCAAACGAACTATAAATGAAGAGACATCACGAGATTACAAATGCACGAGAACAATACAGTCATGTTGAAAGAACAATTTTGCAATTTCCCCTTTTTCAGTCACGTGCGTATAATGAAATTAAAGTCATTGTTAATAATGTTTCTGATAATGAAATTACATAATCACGTTCAGTTTCTGAACAAAGATTGTTACAATATCGGTCTCTTTTCAAAGTTGAGAATCATATTAACACTAATCTTGTATTATTACCAACATGCCACTTTAAAGTATCATTTTTCTCAAAATACAAAAGCAAAACTTAAAATCATTATCTTGTTTTATGTAATCAGTGTCGAAACTATGATCCTACATTCTCTTCTTACAGCTTAAAAGTATAAGAAAAATACTTATAAAGTCATGTAGGTCACTGACGTTTGCGTAAAATGCATGTAGTGTTATAATCATTGTGAATAATATTTCTGAAAATGAAATAACATGATTACGTTTAGTGTCTGATCAAAGATTGTTACAATATCATTGTCTTCCACGGTGAGATTATATCAAAATTTATTATTATTACCAACATGTCAATCAAAAGTATATTTTCACAAAATACAAAAGCAAAAACTGAAAAAAACTTGTTTTATGTTGCCAGTGTTGAGACATTATCTTCTTAAAGCCTAAATGTATACGAAAAGTATATAAAAATACTTATAAAATCATTTTATAAGAGAAATTCTGCAATTTCCTTTTTAGTCACCGATTTGCAAAAATAATATTGCTCTAGTCATTGAATAATATATCTGAAAATGAAATTGCATGATCATGTTCAGTTTCTGAACAAAATTTGTTACAATGTCGATCTCTCTGTAATTATAAAAATCATAATAACATTAATTTATATTATAACCAAACTGCCACTCAAAAATATAATTTATCTTCAATATACAACATTAAAAACTCAAAACTATTTTGTTTAATGGACCTGTGTAGGGAATTTGATCTATCTTTCTTTTCTGAAAGCATAAGAACTTAAAAACATGTAATACGACTATTTCCTATATAGTCAATATAAAGACTATAGATTAAGACCATAATCATAACTTGACGACTTTTCTTCTAACTGATTGTGTTATAATTATCTCAGTATGACGTCTCTGTATCCTAGATTATCCTGAATATCTGAATATACTTTTAATATCCTACTGTTCACGTTCTTTACATTTGCAATTTTGATAACACACGTGGCGGGAGTAGCTTACTGAACAAGAGATATATATACCCTTCTATGCAAACGACCTCACATTCCTGGTGAAGTTTGAGTATTTATCTAATTTCTCAGTTTTGAAAGTTTTTACTTTGCCTTTGGGTTGCTTTTTGGACATCCACTGTTATGTTAGTTTCTGTTTTCTTTATGTTAAAGATGTGAGCACGGATAATGGTTTAACTTACAACTTCCATTTTTCATTAAAATATTTTCTTACTGATATTAGTTAACGGCAACAGATAATAACTAAATGGTTTCGATGGGGTAAAATTGAATTAAATTTTGTATTCTAGTATTCTGTAATGACCATAATTAAATAAATAATTTGTTTTAAACATGAGATGGTTTTAATGGATACTAATGCATTGATATAAAATGTGCAACGTGTGGTTGCCTGAACAATAAAAATAATTTATATTTATACTTCGCCATAACTACATTCTTATTTCCCTGTTATCTTGAAAAAAATATACAGATCGATCCAAAACATTTGCTTCTCCTCCTAAATTTGAATATTTTGATTTTCCAACATGTAAATTGGATTTTTTATTCTTATTATTACTACACCTGCTTTAAATTTAGACATATTTCCCATATCTTAATGATGTTAAACTGTCGTTTTTAAATGCATCATATATGGCAAGAAAGTTTATATGAAAGTAACAACTATTCTCTAAAAATTATTCTTCTAAATTAAAGACTTAAAGATTTCGGTAAGTAACAACTCTTCTTGATAATAAAAGGCCATGAACTTAAAACTATTTTAGCTTGTGAAGCTACATATTCTTTGTATGGACACTTTCTTATGAATATTAAATAAATATAAATATGATAATTTCTGATAAATTAATAACAGTGAGTGAGTGAGTGAGTGAGTAAATTAATAACAGGAGGTGCTTCTGGATTACCCGGTTTACTACCCTAAGGAAGTTCACGTGTTTTAATGAACTTGTCAGTTTTCAAAATTTTACTTTGCTTCTGGATTGTGTATTATATATCTTAAATGGAATATAATGGGTTTTTTGAAATACAAATATGCGGTGAACATTTAAATAATATGAACAAATTCCAGTTATATACCAGTCTATGTCCGAACACCTATCTCAAAAGCAAAGTAAATCCATTGAAACGCCAAATTAATTCAGACACATAAACTACTACCTAGGAAGTTAGACCAGATGGTCCGGAAGGTTAAGGAACTCTTTTTAGCTAGCTTAATCAAAATTGAGAATGAAACTTTTTCAATTTTTTACATCACAAATAAGGAGCAAGATCATATTTTCAACATTTTTTTGTGAATTGGACTAAAACATTTAAACTTTTTAATTTTTAATACATATCCGTTTGCTTGGATTTATGAACTTTCGATTTTAAAGTTGTTGGTTGCTGAACAAAACCTCATTATGTTTAAAACGGGTACACTTCAACGTAATAAAGTCTTGATTTTACGAATGCTAGTACTCGACATATTGTTGGAGATTATACCCTTGCAAAAAGCAAAAAAATTGACGAGAGAGTACATTCCTTTTTAAACTTATTTATGCTTTATTAGTTTGGTTTTGTGTTAGACAATGCAAACACGGCGTTAGCAAGTTGTAATTCTTTTGATTAACATGCGTTTACTTATGGCAAGGGTGTTCAAGTTCTTTAATAAAATATAAAACAATCAAAAAATGCTTTAAATATCGTATCATGTAAAAAGAAATCTCAGTCAAATCGACCAATGATACATTCCATATTGTCATTACGTTCTGGAAACTAGATAAAATCCCAGCCCCGAATGTATAAAAACATTTTATGAAAGTGTTTAATAATAATAATAATAATAATAATAATTATACGAAGTGTGTATTTTCGAACAATTGGCAGATGCGTGAGTGTATTCATACATTGTCATTCATAAATAACTTTACAAATTTATATTTACCATATGTTTGTTTACATTATAATCATCATATCAGATTCTTTTCATACAATTGAAATTTTGAAGTTTTTCCTTTATTTGAAAATGATATCTGAATGATCTAAATGTATGTACTAAAGTTGTTTTTATTGAAAATCAATTTTTTTATTTTTCTGAAATTTTGGCGAAAATATAAAAAATACATCTTTTAAGATAAAAATACTTTTTTAGCTGAAAAACGCCCAACCTAAGTCTTATAAGGTTTTTAACAATTTAATCTATGAGATTTTGAGTCTGTCATGATAGGGCCATTTTTAAAGATGTATGATAATTTATGGAGGATAGTGTATATCATTGAAAGAATACACATGGTGTAGTAATTTCTGGGCTATTGTACATAAACGTATTTGTACATACACTTAATTACTTTCCGTTTCGGATTAATATTTTGAATAAAAACGTTCATTATTTAAAACATTTGATCAGAATCCGCATATATTAGCTAAAAGTTATTTACTAAATAAATAGCTGAAAATATTATTGTTTATTTTAATTATTTATTAATTCATTGAATAATATTTCATTTATTAGCGTAATGCTTTTGCATATTTCTTTATCTACAACATTTGAATAATAAAACCTAACTTGTCAGTTCCAAAGCTTTTGCTTTGCTTCTGGATTGTGATTCATACATGGATTACTATGTTTGTTTTATATTATTACTTATGGTGTCATATAGGGAAGGCTATGGATATACAGCATGAATTAAATAGCTTTTCATCTCAAAAACACAATTATAATTCTTCAAATTGCAAGAAGGCTTCAGCTTTTTATCATGAAAACACCCGTTCAACCACAAATATATCGTCTATGTTCAAATCAAAATCTAAAAAGCTAATTACGAATGGCCTATGCCAAATTAAATTGTGTTTAGTAAAAATTACGATACTGGGCTTGTTGAATAAATACTGCTGATAATGATATCTATCTACGTAAGAAAGGTAAAATAACCCAGAAGGCAATACATAATATTTTCAGACAATCATTGGTAATAAAAATGTTGTTCTGCTTTATGAATTTTTTAAATTCACAATAAAGTAAACTATGCTTTATTGTACAATGTATTGTTTTAGTTGAATTTCATAAAATTTTATAAATATTTTAAATTTCACAATTTTGGTCCGAGTACTACGGATGAAGAATGTAATTCCGAAACGGCCGTCTAGTGCTGAAAAATTGAAAAGTTGAGTAATAGTTACCAATGCTGAGAATCAGACAACCTCAATGCACCTAACTGATATAAAGTGCCTTAAATAGTAATCATTGGAATTCGAAATTTTAGTACTCCACAAATAAAGTATTTTATTAGATTGTACTATATATTTCACGGATATCAAAATTCATTAATCTTTGGGTGGATACGTTATGTTTTGTAAAAAAATGATATTGAATATTCAACGTTTATGATCCATCTATACATATCATAAATAGATATTATAAGTAATTTAATATATAGGTATGCCAAAGGTTAACCAAGGCATATAACACAAATTAAAAAGTAATTTCAAAATGACAATATATGTGATTTGTTTATCGATGTAATGTTCATATACATGACATTTGGTATTTAGTGTAGCTAGCTAAGCAGGACCTGCTGTCCCTTAAAGAGCACCTGTCCTCGCATACAAGTTCACGTGTTTGAATCAGCGAGTTTTCCATTTGCTTTGGGATTGTGATTTGGACATGGATTGGTGTTTGATAGTTCCTATCTATAAGGAAACAATACAGTACAGCTATTTCAAATCAACAAACAGATGTTGAATCAACAGCTTATTTCGCCCAAAGCTATTACTTGACAGTAGTTTGGCAGGAGCTCCATTCTATTTCTCGCAACATTTTTGCCACAAACTAATGATATATCGGCCTCTCGGAAGCCCAACTTTGACTCCTTTTACACTTTGCGGGAGGAGCTACCTAAACAGAAAGTCCTTACCCATCTGGAGTACTTGGCCTCACTACCCTAGTGAAAGTTTATGTGTTTTACTTCAATTGCCAACTTCAAAGGGTTTTACTTTGCTTTTGGTTTGTTACTTGGGCATATCTTGGTGTGCATCATTGAATTGCCTTAACCATAGAAAGTGTATCGACTTTTGGAAAAGATTTTCTTATATGCATGGTAATGCTACCTTAAACGAAAACTGCATAAAACAAGGAAGCAATGGTAGTTAAAAATTGATATCTCTGACGATATGTTTTTTACGGAAATTAGACGGAAACTTGATATAACAAAAATGATACCCTCTGAATTCCGTTATATCAGTACATTAAGTTGTCTTAGTGCGTTTTTATCCTGTGCTGTTATTTACTAATTTAATTATTAGTATGTTGTTTAATTCGGTAGTAATAATACACATGTTTTACCTGTAGATGACTTTATTCAATTTTAATTTCAACATATCCTGTCATGCCCACTTAAAATATTTAAAAAAAAAGATTATACAGGAATATACAATATATTATTATTTTTTTATACAAAAAAGAACCTGAGCGAAACTCCTTGAGGTTTAGGCGAATTACCATATATGCTTAACTTACATTAACCATAGCATTTTAATAAAACATAAACATACTGGTCCATGTTCAAATTACAATCCCCAAGGAAAAGTAAAAACTTTAAAAAGCGGCAATTAATTAAAACCAAACCCGTACAAGTCCAGCAGCAGATTATTCAATCAACTATAAAATGTCGGTACATGCATTCCTTTGCACATAAAATAAAAAACAAACATACTAATCTATGATCGATACACAATCCAGAAGCACGATAAAACTTTGAAACTGACAAGTTAGGATAAACACGTGGACTTTCACCAGGGAAGGGTAAGCACCACCTGGGCAGCTACCTACACCCGCAACGTGTGTAATAAAAAATTAGTAAAAGGAACACGAAAGTATGAGACGTCAAATATATCCAGAGCAATCATGGACAAGAAAAGAAAAACGAAAAACGACTTTGTAGCACTTATGATACCGATCCCACAATAATAAATCAATATGTTTACCCCGGCAGGACTAATTAATTATACTTATTTAGAATCTATTGTTAGCATACAATGTATATTATTGCCTTTTTGCACATGAGCAACATAGATGGCTTTTGTGAGAATTTCTCAAAGTGACAACAATTTGAATTACTTTTAATTAATTATATCAATATTCGTGATATGAAAAAAACTAACAATGCGATTCAAACAACAAAAACATATTAGATTGCTATAAAGTTATGATGTTGTACAAAAATAAATATTTTATTGTTGTAGGTTTATATCATAAACGCCTTAAATATATAACATTATGGATACAAACAGGATATATATTTCTCGCATTTGTGACAGATTAATCTCACGGGATAGGTGGTTCGATATTTTTTCCATATCGCAACCTGCGTGAGCACGTGTAGGGTATCTCAGTGCAACAGTGACTACTTTTTCAATAAAAGTAAGGGACGTAATTCATGATCCGAGGGATATCATAACATATTAAAGCTATTTCTCTTAAAACTGGTTTCTATCACTTTCTAATTCTATTTTATTTTTATTATTTGTTATAAAAATTATATCAGTATATAAAAAAGAAATTGTATATTGTTGTTAGTTTTACTAGCGTAGGCTCACATTTCTGCTCCGAGTAACACGATATTGATGATTATACATCATTACGTCAAACATGTATTCATCCGCTGGAAACATATTTGCTTTGTAGTGGGGAAATTTCAATGCCCTTAGGCTAAGATTAGAATCTATATTCGAGAAAAATACTCATTTGGACCGAGATAAGGAAATTTTAATCTCGTGGTCAGACATTTTCATCTCAAACGGCTCGACTGGAATTTCCTTATCTTGATCTGAAACTCTTCATACATTCTCTTTATATCTAAAATATAGTTTGCGAAAAAGGCATTAAGATATATTGGTATCGTTCATTTACATTACCAAACTAGAATTTTGGTCCATTTTATCTGATGGTAGAATATTTCTTGATTTTGTATATCTAGTATAATATTTACTTCGATACAAAAGATTTGGACATGTCTGGAACAGGGGTCACATGGTATACAAACTCGGGCCTATACCGTCCACTCGGTCTGAGATCAAATCTATATCTCGCACCATGTTCTCATACTTTTCCAAAAATTGAATGATAACTCATTTTATTTTCTTACAGGAAGTAGCTCAAACTGCTAATGGAATTGGCAGTTACTCGGGGCAGAAACCGAGTTTTAACAAATACGTTTGCAAAGCATTAACATAACCATACTTGTGTCTTTATTTTTAATTACATATTCCAAGAAAATCGGACGCTTTCATTTACAAACTAATGATTACGTGAAATTGATCTTGTATGAGTATAAGGTCATTTTGTGATGTAAGGGACCGTAAAGTTTAGGGTATGTTTCTTAACAAATTCAAGACGTATCTTGTATATATATGTGCAGTACTCTAAATCAATCATATGCTTACACACAGTTGACCTTCACCAAATGGCGGCAGTAGTATTATCATTGGCTTTTCTGTTTGTCAATGGTACATTGACCATCGGCACACAATCATAATAATATTAATAATAATAATATATTTGTATGCATGCTCCGTGAAGTTGCGTATATGTTTTTTATATATTCCCACACAAGCCACTGTCACACAAGTCCATAGAATGTCATGGCTTAGATAGGATTTAAAAAAAATCTGAGTTTTTACTTTGTTAATTTTTAAAAAACAAACATACTAATCCATGTAGGAGCCACAATCCAGAAGTGAAGTCTATGTTTGTACCTTCATAGTGAACTCGGGCCAATGTGCAAATGCGGATTCAACCCCCGCTGTGACACGGAAATCGGTTTTTAATGTCTCTTTCTATTGTATCTTCATGATAATGAAGTCACAATTTTTAGTCTTAATCAGACACACGCTAGGTTTCAAACCCACGACCCCCTGCATACGAATCGAGAGCTGTACCAACTGAGCGTTCGTAGTGGTAAAACCTCTCACACAACTAACTGTTTTAACTGTTCTTTACGAGACCTATCAGTACATTTGGGTTACTGTAACACCGCCTACGCTAATTTTGTTTAGATCTACAGATAATTATGCTGAAGTGTTGGATAACAATTTCTATCTCACATTAATATTAATTGTTTTTTTTTTTTTTTTTTTACATTTTATTCTTCTTAGGCACCCACATGATCAAAGAATAATATAACTTTCTTAACATTATGCCTTGAGGGGAATATCCTTTTGAAAATGATAATATAAAATTAACTCTTAGTCGATATTTCGGCTTTACGGCCTTTATCAAGACACTAGATAATTTAGAAATGTACTACATTGTTCCTTTCAATTTCACCTCCATTTCAGAATAAATGAATAATAACCCTAAAAATCTTAGGAAATCGTATGTTAGTAGGGAAAAAAAATCAGATTTAGCCACTCGTAGTGATAATGAATTTGCCATATTCCAATTCTTTAATGTACTTACTTTTCCGGATCACCTGGCCTCATTTTCCTGTGAGAAATTCATATGTTTTATTTAATTTGTCAGTTTTTAAAGTTTTCACATTTGTCGATTTAATCTTGACAATAAGATTTACAGAAATTCCTATGGGGCCTTATTGTGCAGTTTAAAAATAGATTGATCATACAAAACATATTATTCTAGCGGTGTGCTAATCTCGATAATACAATAGCGCTAATTGAATTCCACAACCAAATTAAAAAGAACCATAACGCACAAAGTATTAAAGAAATTTACACTTATACACGTCCACGTGAAATCACCGAATTATAATTTGCGCTTAAATCGTACACACTTAAATTGATTCATTTAGAATATACCATATATCTTTGGAAATAAAGGTGTTTTTTGTTTTGATTTTTTAAACATTTTTACAAAAATATGAAATAGACAAAGAAAACATCCATACACACTTTATTTCACCACTTTGTACAAATATCTGCAATTATATTAAACATAAAATTAATTAACTATTTTCTATCGCCTATTCTATGTAACTTGTTGTTAATGGTCTTCATTGTCTTGTTCCTTTTGTGGGTTTCTTTTGCTGGAATACATTCAATTCAGTTGCAACTTATAAGCTTGGGCAGATGATTACGCATGTATCTTTGATTCTACAAAATGTACCTATTCATGGATCACAGGGTGTAAATAAAGCAAAAGCTACTATCACAGAACATTATTTCGTCATTTAATCCAGTGACATTCCATAGCCATGGCTTTCATAATCATCGGTCAAAATATGGTTGTTTTATCTTTATAGCATTTAAGTCGCATATTCTTGGAATATTATTTTCGTATTAAGCGTAAAGGGTATTACGTAAAACAAAGGGAAATCGTTAAAATTACTTCTATTTTGTAACTTAACATTTTTGTGTTCATTATGCTATTTCTTTAAAAAGTATATCATATATTTGCATGTTAAATTTCTTTTATATTATCTGTTGTAGTGAATCTGATTGGGCTCTTCTCTACTACAGAGGCAACATGTGACTGTCCACATGAATACTGTATGAAAATGCCAAACAGACCAAAGCGATGTGAATGCTGTATCTATGTGTATCTAGGGAAGCGTTCGTCTCAACCAATCGATCGTTATCAAGACACGGAAGCAATGCAGCCAACCAAACGATTCTGGCCTCCATTTGTAGGACCAGTCTTAAAGGAACCATCGCTATCAAAATTGGAAGATTATAAAAGATACCAGGATAAACTAAACGATAAAGCATTTGTAAACTTAGACATGTTTAATTCAAAGCCTTATCGCGAAGTTAATGACAAGAAAATGACACCATTTTACTTGAAGAATGCAAATCACCCAGATGTTGACGGAGTTCCCTTTTCAGACTCCTCTTTCATATTTGGTTTTTCTGTTGATGATCCACGGGATTCACGATCTAATTAACAACTAACATAAAAACATTAAGAATTTAGCACTTGTTTTTGGATGACTATGAACATAGTCTATTGGGATCTTATGTGGATTTCTTTAACTAAAATTGCAAATTTTATTAACTGCATTCTCACAAGTTGTCAGCATTGCTGAATTATCCTTGTCTAGAACATCATGAGTAATTCAAAGCCATGTAATACGATCAGATGTTCTTTTAAACCGCCTAAACCACTCATAATCCAGTGCAATTAGAATTTTTATGTTCTATGTTTTGATGTCGGTCAAATAATAAGCTTTATTATTCTGTTTCTTAATTTTTATTTTTACTGACTGATACTAAAAAATTCTTTAAAATGAAGATGTGATGTATGCGATGACTGGTTTGACACATTGAAATAATATCATTGATAGTGCAAAATATAAAAAATAATTATGTTTTATGTAACATGGAAAAACATTTAATATGAAATATTTATATGAAAGCCTTGAATATGTATCAATTAGATATGTTTTAAATGGACATTGCAAATATCAATCTTGGCGATGGAATTCAAACCACGGATCGCTACGCAAATAACTTCTTTTATTGCCCCTTTGTTGCTACTTCGTTGATAGCTGTCGACGTCTCGTTATAAGTGAAATGTTTTTGACTAAGACATTAAACCCCATCAAATCAAACAATCAAGCTATCAATAAATCCTTTCTGCAGAGACTCCTGATGCTTCAAAACAAATAATATTGTTTTGTGTTGTCACCGTAAAATATACATGAATACTTCACAGTATCAGCAAATAATGTCAAGATAAAAGGAATAAAACAAAATGCATATTTGAGACCACTGATTATAATAAGAACGACTTTTTAGAAAAGAATAAGTAGATGGCATACGATTGGAATATTTGTTTTCACGAAAGTACAAAATAGAAATTACATCGGCAAATTGTAAATGGTGTGTTGAATATATATTATACCTACAATTGAGAAACTTTAAGAGACAAGAATTTTAAATTGTATGAATAAATAAAGACTGGAAATAATTTTGACTATTTTTGTTTTGTTTGATGCACGTATTGATTTCTGAAAACCTTGTCTGAGCCTTACAAACTTACTTGTTAGCTTTGTTATATCAGTGCATTCCGCAGATGGATATAGGTCAGATTAAACTCGTAATACGTGAACGTGTTTGACTGGGGCATGAACCTTTATACTACTTCGTTACTTTAAGATTTTAGTTTTTAGTTTAAAAATGCGCAATGAATGCCTGCTACAATTAAACGCAGTGTATTGAATAGTTATTGAGATTTACCACTAATATTACGAATTTTGATCCAACACTTCGAACGGTCTTACCTACAAGGACAATTGTCAAACATAATCAGGTTGAGAAAATGTGTTTTTTACACAATTGTTGAAACTGCCAATCAGGTTTGTACACTCAAAAATCAAATACAAACATGTCGACAGTCATGATAATAAAGAAACAAATTGAAAAATGCAAATTACATGTAACTTAATGACAGCATTTTACAAATTTTGGTATACCCTATATTGCTAGTTGTCACAACTAGAGTTGTGTGTGTGTGGGTTTGGATAAATGACTTGTGCAATTCAAATTATGTAAACTAATTACATAATACAATTGATTTAAATAACAAAGATTTATTAAAAAAAACAAATAAAAGAACATATATATAGATAAAAGAAATACATAAAAAGAAAATATATAACCCGCAATAACTGCTCTAGTACAGTACTATACACCAAAATGTTCATATGTCAAAACACAGTCCATATATACATGTACACATCACATGTCTGACCATGTCATCCATTACAATTGAATTGTTTATACTGTTCAACATTGTCCAACACATGGCACATACGGTCCACCGTAGACTTATAATCACAACGGTATAGGTATAAACATCATTACGGCACAAAAACACAAACCGAAGGTATACATAGAAACACTGCATGGAACCTTCAGAAAATACTTTTAAATACCCTCTGGCTTTTCATGGCATATAACCAGCACATGTTCAACAAATTTACACAATGTTCATACATTGACACTTCTTAATATATATTTCAAAATTCTGTACGATCCCTAGCTGGTCATCTACAATTACACAAATACAGGGACTTTGTAATGAATATTACAAAATTTGGAAAATGCTATTGAACAACTTAAAATTGTGTAATAAATATGAATTTGCATGAACTCATGCCAACACTTGAAGTACATGTGGAAACCTCATTTTACAAGCAGTTAACTCAAGGTTTTGACTTTGAATAATTATTATGGATATAATAATAAAATTGTTAAATAATAATAACCTTTAATTTTCACCTGTTCATTATAATTACTGGTAATTTACCCCCTTAATATCAATTCTATTTATAAAATGATAAAAACAAAAATACCATCAAATTAAAAATAATAATAATAATAATAATAATAATAATAAAACTTACTGCTGTCAATGCAACTCTCCACCCCAAATTTCTCCACATACTACCACACAGGTACCACACAGGTATAAAATGGCTGAACCACACAGGTTATAAAATGGCTGAACCACACAGGTATAATTGTTTTAACCACACAGGTTTAAGTCTTAACCACACAGGTTTAAATGTTTTAACCACACAGGTATAAAAGTTTTAACCACACAGGTTTAACTATCTATATACTTTAGAGCCACACAGGCAAAATATTTAACTCAAATATCAGACCATTCTCTCTTGACCATCCACACAGGACCTTCTCAGCACATGGTCTGCTACCAACTCTCACCCCACAGCATGGACAGGTAAAAATTGACCATATAAGGTAACTAATTTGCATAAAGTCTTGCACAACAATGACCAGCTGGCAGTAGATCTACACCTGTTTCACTACTACCATAACCTACATATACCCAGATTAAATACAAAAACAACACAAAGTGTGACAAAACCTCCCCCCTTAAGTACAAAATTGAAAATTTGAATATTTTGTCATGTACTTATAATACTAACCTTAACTGTAACAACACAAATGCAATTACCTATTGCAAAAATGATTATGTAACTATATTACATGTACTATAATACAAACCTACTGAACATGTCGACTTAGGAAATCTGCTCCTACATTATCTGGTCCTTTAATAGCCTCAATTCTGAAGTTATAAGACTGTAAATGAAGTGCCCAACGCACTACGTAACCTACCATTTGAAACCTTTGCTCTCTGTAAATATACCAATGGTTGATGATCTGTCTGCAAAATGAATGTTCTACCATATAAATATACCTGAAATTTCTGAAGTGCCCAAATAATGGCTAAGCATTCCTTCTCAATGACTGAATATACCCGTTCTGCAACACTTAACTTGCGGCTAGCATAAGCAACCGGATATAACTTACCATCATGATCTTGTAGTAAAACACCACCTAAACCATACTCCAAAGCATCTGTCCGTAATACCAACTGTTTATTAAAATCTACTAACCTCAAAATTGGTGAATACATCAGCATCTTTTTGAGATTCTGGAACGCATTTTCATGCTCTGTACTCCACTCAAACCTATTTGGAACTCCTTTCTTAGTTAGATCTGTTAAAGGTGCAGCCACAGCAGCAAAATTTGGTACAAACTTCCTATAAAATCCAATAAATCCTAGAAATGACCTCATTTGTTTCTTTGTTTCAGGACGTGGTGTATCACTTATCGCCTTCAGTTTGTCCTCATTTGGTCTGATGAAACCACCTCCTACAGTGTGTCCTAAGAAATCTAAATTCTGATATCCAACTTTACATTTTGACGGTTTTGCTGTTAAATTCATGGATCTCAGTCTCCTCAACAACTCCTTAATCTCCACAAGATGTCCTTCCCAACTACTTGTGTGTACCAAAATATCATCAACAAAGCTGTTCGTATGGACCATATCTCTCAAAATTAGTCTCATCATACGATTGAAAGCAGCTGCAGAATTTATCATACCAAACGCCATTACCTTGAAACGATATAAACCATCAGGTGTAACAAACGATGTCAAGTCTTTGTCCTGTTCACGCATTGGAATTTGCCAATAGCCTTTACATAGATCTATTTTTGTAAAATAGCAACTTTGACCAATCTTTGCAAAAATCTCTTCCGGATCTGGCATAGGTTCTGCATCAAAAACTGTAACTTTGTTTAAATTTCTGAAGTCTAGGCATAGACAATTGGATCCATCTGGTTTCTTCACTATTACTATAGAACTTGCATATGATGACTCGGATGGTTCAATAATGTCCATCTGTAACATCTGCTTGATCTCATTTCTGACTACATCTCTCATTGCGTATGGAACTTGATATGTTTTATTTCTGATAGGATCCTCTGTTGTCAAATTAATCTCGTGTTGTACCACATCAGTTCTACCTGGCAAATCTGACAATACATCACTGAACTCGTTTAACAACTTTCTGACCTCCTGCTTCTGTTCTGTTGACAAACCATCATTCACCTTAACATCATCTACTGTCTCTGTAGCTTTAAGTGGAACTATGTTTAACAATGGATCATTGTCTGATAACGTCTCATCTGGTTCAGTGTTAATAATGACACAACTGACTACATCTGGAACTGTTGACACTGTTTAATTTCTGTCTATATACTTTTTAAGAAGGTTAGCATGGAAAGTTCTAATTTTACCATCTTTGTCAATACGATAATCTGCTACACCCACTCTACCTGTCACAGTATACGGCCCTTTCCATTGCATGAGTAGTTTATTCTTATCCGTTGGTAGTAACAACAAAACTTTGTCACCTATCTTAAATGACTTCCTCTTTGTTCTATAATCAAAGTACTTCTTGTAACGTGCACTTGATTTAACCAATTTTCTCTTAGCTAGTTCACATGTATCTGTCATTTTGTCCTTCAAATCTAACACATATTGGTAAGTACTTTTAACATCTGGTTCACTATCCTCATTAGTCCACAATTCACGTAATATTGTCATTGGTCCTCTGACTGTCCGTCCATATACTAACTCAAATGGAGAAAATCCAAGACTTTCCTGCGGCACCTCTCTATATGCAAATAATAATGATGGTATGTATCTATCCCAGTCTTTTGGTCGTTCAGTACTCATCTTCCGTAACATGTTTTTGAGTGTTCCATTGAACTTTTCTACCAAACCATTACATGCTGGGTGATATGGTGTTGTTGTGAGTTGATTAATGGACAATAATCTACCAACTGCCTTCATAATGTTTGATGTAAACTGAGTACCCATATCTGACAATATCTCCTTTGGTATACCAATCCTAGTGAACATTTCGACTTAGGAAATCTGCTCCTACATTATCTGGTCCTTTAATAGCCTCAATTCTGAAGTTATAAGACTGTAAATGAAGTGCCCAACGCATTAACCTACCATTTGAAACCTTTGCTCTCTGTAAATATACCAATGGTTGATGATCTGTCTGCAAAATGAATGTTCTACCATATAAATATACCTGAAATTTCTGAAGTGCCCAAATAATGGCTAAGCATTCCTTCTCAATGACTGAATATACCCGTTCTGCAACACTTAACTTGCGGCTAGCATAAGCAACCGGATATAACTTACCATCATGATCTTGTAGTAAAACACCACCTAAACCATACTCCAAAGCATCTGTCCGTAATACCAACTGTTTATTAAAATCTACTAACCTCAAAATTGGTGAATACATCAGCATCTTTTTGAGATTCTGGAACGCATTTTCATGCTCTGTACTCCACTCAAACCTATTTGGAACTCCTTTCTTAGTTAGATCTGTTAAAGGTGCAGCCACAGCAGCAAAATTTGGTACAAACTTCCTATAAAATCCAATAAATCCTAGAAATGACCTCATTTGTTTCTTTGTTTCAGGACGTGGTGTATCACTTATCGCCTTCAGTTTGTCCTCATTTGGTCTGATGAAACCACCTCCTACAGTGTGTCCTAAGAAATCTAAATTCTGATATCCAACTTTACATTTTGACGGTTTTGCTGTTAAATTCATGGATCTCAGTCTCCTCAACAACTCCTTAATCTCCACAAGATGTCCTTCCCAACTACTTGTGTGTACCAAAATATCATCAACAAAGCTGTTCGTATGGACCATATCTCTCAAAATTAGTCTCATCATACGATTGAAAGCAGCTGCAGAATTTATCATACCAAACGCCATTACCTTGAAACGATATAAACCATCAGGTGTAACAAACGATGTCAAGTCTTTGTCCTGTTCACGCATTGGAATTTGCCAATAGCCTTTACATAGATCTATTTTTGTAAAATAGCAACTTTGACCAATCTTTGCAAAAATCTCTTCCGGATCTGGCATAGGTTCTGCATCAAAAACTGTAACTTTGTTTAAATTTCTGAAGTCTAGGCATAGACAATTGGATCCATCTGGTTTCTTCACTATTACTATAGAACTTGCATATGATGACTCGGATGGTTCAATAATGTCCATCTGTAACATCTGCTTGATCTCATTTCTGACTACATCTCTCATTGCGTATGGAACTTGATATGTTTTATTTCTGATAGGATCCTCTGTTGTCAAATTAATCTCGTGTTGTACCACATCAGTTCTACCTGGCAAATCTGACAATACATCACTGAACTCGTTTAACAACTTTCTGACCTCCTGCTTCTGTTCTGTTGACAAACCATCATTCACCTTAACATCATCTACTGTCTCTGTAGCTTTAAGTGGAACTATGTTTAACAATGGATCATTGTCTGATAACGTCTCATCTGGTTCAGTGTTAATAATGACACAACTGACTACATCTGGAACTGTTGACACTGTTTAATTTCTGTCTATATACTTTTTAAGAAGGTTAGCATGGAAAGTTCTAATTTTACCATCTTTGTCAATACGATAATCTGCTACACCCACTCTACCTGTCACAGTATACGGCCCTTTCCATTGCATGAGTAGTTTATTCTTATCCGTTGGTAGTAACAACAAAACTTTGTCACCTATCTTAAATGACTTCCTCTTTGTTCTATAATCAAAGTACTTCTTGTAACGTGCACTTGATTTAACCAATTTTCTCTTAGCTAGTTCACATGTATCTGTCATTTTGTCCTTCAAATCTAACACATATTGGTAAGTACTTTTAACATCTGGTTCACTATCCTCATTAGTCCACAATTCACGTAATATTGTCATTGGTCCTCTGACTGTCCGTCCATATACTAACTCAAATGGAGAAAATCCAAGACTTTCCTGCGGCACCTCTCTATATGCAAATAATAATGATGGTATGTATCTATCCCAGTCTTTTGGTCGTTCAGTACTCATCTTCCGTAACATGTTTTTGAGTGTTCCATTGAACTTTTCTACCAAACCATTACATGCTGGGTGATATGGTGTTGTTGTGAGTTGATTAATGGACAATAATCTACCAACTGCCTTCATAATGTTTGATGTAAACTGAGTACCCATATCTGACAATATCTCCTTTGGTATACCAATCCTAGTGAACATTTCGACTTAGGAAATCTGCTCCTACATTATCTGGTCCTTTAATAGCCTCAATTCTGAAGTTATAAGACTGTAAATGAAGTGCCCAACGCATTAACCTACCATTTGAAACCTTTGCTCTCTGTAAATATACCAATGGTTGATGATCTGTCTGCAAAATGAATGTTCTACCATATAAATATACCTGAAATTTCTGAAGTGCCCAAATAATGGCTAAGCATTCCTTCTCAATGACTGAATATACCCGTTCTGCAACACTTAACTTGCGGCTAGCATAAGCAACCGGATATAACTTACCATCATGATCTTGTAGTAAAACACCACCTAAACCATACTCCAAAGCATCTGTCCGTAATACCAACTGTTTATTAAAATCTACTAACCTCAAAATTGGTGAATACATCAGCATCTTTTTGAGATTCTGGAACGCATTTTCATGCTCTGTACTCCACTCAAACCTATTTGGAACTCCTTTCTTAGTTAGATCTGTTAAAGGTGCAGCCACAGCAGCAAAATTTGGTACAAACTTCCTATAAAATCCAATAAATCCTAGAAATGACCTCATTTGTTTCTTTGTTTCAGGACGTGGTGTATCACTTATCGCCTTCAGTTTGTCCTCATTTGGTCTGATGAAACCACCTCCTACAGTGTGTCCTAAGAAATCTAAATTCTGATATCCAACTTTACATTTTGACGGTTTTGCTGTTAAATTCATGGATCTCAGTCTCCTCAACAACTCCTTAATCTCCACAAGATGTCCTTCCCAACTACTTGTGTGTACCAAAATATCATCAACAAAGCTGTTCGTATGGACCATATCTCTCAAAATTAGTCTCATCATACGATTGAAAGCAGCTGCAGAATTTATCATACCAAACGCCATTACCTTGAAACGATATAAACCATCAGGTGTAACAAACGATGTCAAGTCTTTGTCCTGTTCACGCATTGGAATTTGCCAATAGCCTTTACATAGATCTATTTTTGTAAAATAGCAACTTTGACCAATCTTTGCAAAAATCTCTTCCGGATCTGGCATAGGTTCTGCATCAAAAACTGTAACTTTGTTTAAATTTCTGAAGTCTAGGCATAGACAATTGGATCCATCTGGTTTCTTCACTATTACTATAGAACTTGCATATGATGACTCGGATGGTTCAATAATGTCCATCTGTAACATCTGCTTGATCTCATTTCTGACTACATCTCTCATTGCGTATGGAACTTGATATGTTTTATTTCTGATAGGATCCTCTGTTGTCAAATTAATCTCGTGTTGTACCACATCAGTTCTACCTGGCAAATCTGACAATACATCACTGAACTCGTTTAACAACTTTCTGACCTCCTGCTTCTGTTCTGTTGACAAACCATCACATCATCTATCTACTGTCTCTGTAGCTTTAAGTGGAACTATGTTTAACAATGGATCATTGTCTGATAACGTCTCATCTGGTTCAGTGTTAATAATGACACAACTGACTACATCTGGAACTGTTGACACTGTTTAATTTCTGTCTATATACTTTTTAAGAAGGTTAGCATGGAAAGTTCTAATTTTACCATCTTTGTCAATACGATAATCTGCTACACCCACTCTACCTGTCACAGTATACGGCCCTTTCCATTGCATGAGTAGTTTATTCTTATCCGTTGGTAGTAACAACAAAACTTTGTCACCTATCTTAAATGACTTCCTCTTTGTTCTATAATCAAAGTACTTCTTGTAACGTGCACTTGATTTAACCAATTTTCTCTTAGCTAGTTCACATGTATCTGTCATTTTGTCCTTCAAATCTAACACATATTGGTAAGTACTTTTAACATCTGGTTCACTATCCTCATTAGTCCACAATTCACGTAATATTGTCATTGGTCCTCTGACTGTCCGTCCATATACTAACTCAAATGGAGAAAATCCAAGACTTTCCTGCGGCACCTCTCTATATGCAAATAATAATGATGGTATGTATCTATCCCAGTCTTTTGGTCGTTCAGTACTCATCTTCCGTAACATGTTTTTGAGTGTTCCATTGAACTTTTCTACCAAACCATTACATGCTGGGTGATATGGTGTTGTTGTGAGTTGATTAATGGACAATAATCTACCAACTGCCTTCATAATGTTTGATGTAAACTGAGTACCATATCTGACAATATCTCCTTTGGTATACCAATCCTAGTGAACATTTCGACTTAGGAAATCTGCTCCTACATTATCTGGTCCTTTAATAGCCTCAATTCTGAAGTTATAAGACTGTAAATGAAGTGCCCAACGCATTAACCTACCATTTGAAACCTTTGCTCTCTGTAAATATACCAATGGTTGATGATCTGTCTGCAAAATGAATGTTCTACCATATAAATATACCTGAAATTTCTGAAGTGCCCAAATAATGGCTAAGCATTCCTTCTCAATGACTGAATATACCCGTTCTGCAACACTTAACTTGCGGCTAGCATAAGCAACCGGATATAACTTACCATCATGATCTTGTAGTAAAACACCACCTAAACCATACTCCAAAGCATCTGTCCGTAATACCAACTGTTTATTAAAATCTACTAACCTCAAAATTGGTGAATACATCAGCATCTTTTTGAGATTCTGGAACGCATTTTCATGCTCTGTACTCCACTCAAACCTATTTGGAACTCCTTTCTTTAGATCTGTTAAAGGTGCAGCCACAGCAGCAAAATTTGGTACAAACTTCTATAAATCCAATAAATCCTAGAAATGACCTCATTTGTTTCTTTGTTTCAGGACGTGGTGTATCACTTATCGCCTTCAGTTTGTCCTCATTTGGTCTGATGAAACCACCTCCTACAGTGTGTCCTAAGAAATCTAAATTCTGATATCCAACTTTACATTTTGACGGTTTTGCTGTTAAATTCATGGATCTCAGTCTCCTCAACAACTCCTTAATCTCCACAAGATGTCCTTCCCAACTACTTGTGTGTACCAAAATATCATCAACAAAGCTGTTCGTATGGACCATATCTCTCAAAATTAGTCTCATCATACGATTGAAAGCAGCTGCAGAATTTATCATACCAAACGCCATTACCTTGAAACGATATAAACCATCAGGTGTAACAAACGATGTCAAGTCTTTGTCCTGTTCACGCATTGAGATTTGCCAATAGCCTTTACATAGATCTATTTTTGTAAAATAGCAACTTTGACCAATCTTTGCAAAAATCTCTTCCGGATCTGGCATAGGTTCTGTATCAAAAACTGTAACTTTGTTTAAATTTCTGAAGTCTAGGCATAGACGATTGGATCCATCTGGTTTCTTCACTATTACTATAGAACTTGCATATGATGACTCGGATGGTTCAATAATGTCCATCTGTAACATCTGCTTGATCTCATTCCTGACTACATCTCTCATTGCGTATGGAACTTGATATGTTTTATTTCTGATAGGATCCTCTCTTGTCAAATTAATCTCGTGTTGTACCACATCAGTTCTACCTGGCAAATCTGACAATACATCACTGTACTCGTTTAACAAATTTCTGACCTCCTGCTTCTGTTCTGTCGACAAACCATCATTCACTTTAACATCATCTACTGTCTCTGTAGCTTTAAGTGGAACTATGTTTAACAATGGATCATTGTCTGATAACGTCTCATCTGGTTCAGTGTTAATAATGACACAACTGACTACATCTGGAACTGTTGACACTGTTTGATTTCTGTCTATATACTTTTTAAGAAGATTAGCATGGAAAGTTCTAATTTTACCATCTTTGTCAATACGATAATCTGCTTCACCCACTCTACCTGTCACAGTATACAGCCCTTTCCATTGCATGAGTAGTTTATTCTTGTCCGTTGGTAGTAACAACAAAACTTTGTCACCGATCTTAAATGACTTCCTCTTTGTTCTATAATCAAAGTACTTCTTGTAACGTGCACTTGATTTAACCAATTCTCTCTTAGCTAGTTCACATGTATCTGTCAAATTGTCCTTCAAATCTAAGACATATTGGTAGGTACTTTTAACATCTGGTTCACTATCCTCATTAGTCCACAATTCACGTAATATTGTCATTGGTCCTCTGACTGTCCGTCCATATGCTTACTAGAATGGAGAAAAACCAAGACTTTCCTGCGGCACCTCTCTATATGCAAATAATAATGATGGTATGTATCTATCCCAGTCTTGTGGTCGTTCAGTACTCATCTTCCGTAACATGTTTTTGAGTGTTCCCTTGAATTTTTCTACCAAACCATTACATGCTGGGTGATATGGTGTTGTTGTGAGTTGATTAATGGACAATAATCTACCAACTGCCTTCATAATGTTTGATGTAAACTGAGTACCCATATCTGACAATATCTCCTTTGGTATACCAATCCTAGTGAACATTTCGACCAAAGCTTCAGCTACTCTTTCAGTTTCTATCCCCTTTAATGCAACTGCCTCTGGATATCTTGTACTGTAATCGACTAACGTTAATATATACCTGTTCCCTCGCTCTGTTGCTGGATATATGGGACCAACTAAATCAACTGCAACACGTTCAAATGGTGTTTCAATTAATGGCATACGACCTAATGGAACTTTAGTAATCTTACCTTTTGGAAAAGTCTTCTGGCATATGTCGCAAGATCTACAATACCGTGTCACATGAGACTGAATACCTGGCCAATAGAAATTAGATAATATTCTGTCAGTAGTTTTTCGTACTCCTAAATGACCTGCCATGATACCGTCGTGTGCTAACTTTAATACAACTTCTCTGTACTGTTAGGCACTATCAATTGGTGAAATATTTTATTATCATCCACTTTAGGTGACTGAAAACAACGATATAACAAACCTTCTTCATGTGAACCATGACACATTACTACTTCCAGTGATTTTTCTCTTACCTGACTTGGTTAACTCTCTATACTTTGCTAAAGTATCATCTTCTTGTTGTGCTTTCTTAATATCATCTACACTGATACCAACATCTATCGGACTGACTACTTTCATACCTTTAAATTCTGTACTCTTCTTTTTCTGACTGCGTGTTTCTACAGCTTGACATTCCTGATCTACTACTTTACACTCTGTCATTTCTGATACACTCACCTTGTTGTCATCTAGTGATACACCTGTATTGTTTATCTCCCAGTCTGGATCTATATCCTCCATATTTCTAACACCTGTAATATTTCCAATTATTAAGTCATACACTGGATTATCTACACAAAGTGCCACCACATTACCTGCATAAAATGGAGTATTAATATTTATGCTGGCTTCCTTGAAATTTCTGACTGTACCATCTATAAGTACACATCTTTGACTGTTACCTGTTAGTTGACTATCCTGTATTAAACTAGATTTTACAACCACACCACTGCAGCCAGTATCCCTAAGCACTTTTACCTTAGACCCCTCTATATACCCTGTTACTACTGGCATGTTACTACAACCTTTACAAACACTTCCAATTACAGGTAACATATGCCCACATTGTAACTTAACTTGACAATCTTGAATACAGCATGATTTCAACTCATCTGATACTAAACATGCTGAACCAACTTGTGCTTCTGTATTAGGATCACCACCAGAGCTATTATATGGAATATCATAGCCTCTACCATGACCTCTACCTCTATTACTACCTTGACCTTGACCTAGATAACCTCTTCCTTGACCTTGACCTAGATAACCTCGTCCTTGACCTTGACTTGAATAACCTCTCCCGTGACAGTTTTGATATCCCACCTGTTCTAACATGCCTGCAGTATTATAATTTCTACCTCCAGGCACTTGCCTACTTGTACTTAAACAATCTCTGGCAACATGCCCAATATTGCCACACTTATAGCACCTTCTGTCACTCCTGCCTTTGTCTGAAACCCCTCTGCCTGCTAAATCTCTATTTTGCTGACCTGAACTACTAGTATTTTGAGAAGTGTTACTATTTTGTTTAGGCGTAAACATTTTGTCAGATATAAATGATGTAACACCATGTGCCTCTATATACTGTTCAGCTAACTCTGACATCTCCTCCTTATTTTTGGGCTTTCTCTCTCTCAAAAACATACTGAGTGATTTACCAGCACTACATATGAACTGTTCTCTCAATAACAAATCAACTAAACCAGCAAAAGTACGGGGAGTTTTAGATAAATCCATCCATCTAGTCAGATAATTCTCAAGACGAGCAATAAATTGTGATGGACTTTCACCCTGTTCAGGCTTGCTAGATCTAAATTTATTTCTAAAGCCTTCCTCGGTTAACTGAAACCGTTTAAGAAGAGCCACCTTAACTGTTTTATAATCTTGTGCATCTGCAGGTGGTAGACGTGAATACACATCAAGGGCTTTATGCTGCAACAAAGCACTAAGATTATTTGCCCATGTATTTTCTGGCCATTTAGCATTTTGAGCAAACCTCTCAAACCGTAACAGATATGCGTCAATATTATCTCTCTGGTCATTAAACATTGGTAACTTAGGTAACTTAGCACCTACGTGATGACCATGACTCTCACTTGCACTCATACTAGCATCTAACGCACTATGTGAAGTCTCAATCTTAGCTTTCTCTAACTCAATCTCCTTGTCTAAAATACTCAATTTATGTATTGCCTCTTTCTCAGCTCTCTCTGACTCTTTCTCTAATAAAATAATTTAATTCTGTTGCTCTAATTTCTTAGCCTCTCTCTCTCTGCATTTCTCTCATCTCTCTCTAACTGTTCTATCTCTCTCTGTCTAAAATACTTTTCTTTGTTCGAACATATTCAACTAATCGATCACCAGTTAAACCTAACTTTGATCCCTCTTCAATAAACTTACTGGCATCCATTTTAACAATATAATGAAAATACCAGTTAATATTGGCAAAATCACAAAATATGTCACAATAAAAAATATTCAATCAAAATATTAGTTCACATAACCTGAATTCACTATAATCATTAATATTTTATCCCATCCCGGACGAGCCCCCAAATGTCACAACTAGAGTTGTGTGTGTGTGGGTTTGGATAAATGACTTGTGCAATTCAAATTATGTAAACTAATTACATAATACAATTGATTTAAATAACAAAGATTTATTAAAAAAACAAATAAAAGAACATATATATAGATAAAAAAATACATAAAAAGAAAATATATAACCCGCAATAACTGCTCTAGTACAGTACTATACACCAAAATGTTCATGTCAAAACACAGTCCATATATACATGTACACATCACATGTCTGACCATGTCATCCATTACAATTGAATTGTTTATACTGTTCAACACTGTCCAACACATGGCACAACAGTCCACCGTAGACTTGTAATCACAACTGTATAGGTATAACATCATTACGGCACAAAAACACAAACCGAAGTATCCATAGAAACACTGATGAACCTTTAAAATACTTTAAATACCCTCTGGCTTTTCATGGTATATAACCAGCACATGTTCAACAAATTCACAATGTTCATACATTGACACTTCTTAATATATATTTCAAAATCCTGTACGATCCCTAGCTGGTCATCTACAATTACACAAATACAGGGACTTTGTAATGAATATTACAAAATTTGGAAAATGCTATTGAACAACTTAAAATTGTGTAATAAATATGAATTTGCATGAACTCATGCCAACACTTGAAGTACATGTGGAAACCTCATTTTACAAGCAGTTAACTCAAGGTTTTGACTTTGAAATAATTATTATGGATATAATAATAAAATTGTTAAATAATAATAACCTTTAATTTTCACCTGTTCATTATAATTACTGGTAATTTACCCCCTTAATATCAATTCTATTTATAAAATGATAAAAACAAAAATACCATCAAATTAAAAATATAATAATAATAATAATAATAATAATAAATATAATAATAAAAAATAATAAACTTACTGCTGTCAATGCAACTCTCCACCCCAAATTTCTCCACATACTACCACACAGGTACCACACAGGTATAAAATGGCTGAACCACACAGGTTATGAAATGGCTGAACCACACAGGTATAATTGTTTTAACCACACAGGTTTAAGTCTTAACCACACAGGTTTAAATGTTTAACCACACATGTATAAATGTTTTAACCACACAGGTTTAACTATCTATATACTTTAGAGCCACATAGGCAAAATATTTAACTCAAATATCAGACCATTCTCTCTTGACCATCCACACAGGACCTTCTCAGCACATGGTCTGCTACCAACTCTCACCCCACAGCATGGACAGGTAAAAATTGACCATATAAGGTAACTAATTTGCATAAAGTCTTGCACAACAATGACCAGCTGGCAGTAGATCTACACCTGTTTCACTACTACCCTAACCTACATATACCCAGATTAAATACAAAAACAACACAAAGTGTGACACTAGTAGTTATCACCCTTTGGAGTTTTCGATAGATAATTCTTTTCCAGAGTAAATCTCTAAAACCATACATTAGACATTGACAAAATCAGCAAGCATTTTCTTAATTCGAGTTGGTTTGCCAGTTGTTTTTTTTTCAAAAGGCATCTACTCGGGTTAATTATAAGCATTTTTCTTACTACTGCTGCTGCTTTGCCACTATTTCCATAACAATTGATGTATGATTTCGGATACAAACTCTGGATAAAAAGCGGGGCGGATAAACGTTATTTTAAAAGGCGCAAGACAAGTTAATAAACAGCATGCAAATGTACTTGAACCACATTGATGGAGTACAACCATGTGCTCATTGTGTTACAAATTTTGAATAGCGTTTTGTGATGATTGATTGAATGGAATTTGACGTTCCAGTAAAGAATATGCCACTTATATCGATAAGACACCAGCTATCGGTGAAGTGGTAGAATTCGTTACCCTTGCATTGCGCCTAAAGCAATTAGCAGTGCCTCGACTAACGTGATACGGGGCTTCGGTTTCATGGTCTTTTTAAATGAGCCTGTGACTTTTATTTCTTAATTCCGAGTGCTTGTCAAAAGAATAGCCACTGCTCAGTTTCAATCCTTGGTCAAACCCAACTTGGGATTCGAAACCACGACCTTTCACATACGGAGGTGCTTTTTTATGCTATGTTGGTTTGTGGAACCTGTATCTTATTAATGCAAATCTGAACGTTTTTGTTTTCATAGCACCATGGCAAGTTAGTGGAAAAACAAAACAATATTTAGCAGTAATAGTAATAATGTTGTACGTCAAAGCGGAGTATCTCACTAATATAGAAACGACTATTTGCTGAAAAAACCATGAACCACCAATCTTACTCTCAATAGATTTTACGGAAATGGGATATAAATATGGCCAGTGAGACTCACTGCATTATATAAACAAGAAACAAACATGCCTATCCATGTTTAAATCACAATACCAAAGCAAAACAAATCTTTGAAACTGGCAAATTAAGTTAAAGACATAAACTTTGACCAGGGAAGTGAGGGCAGGTGCTCTGGAAAGGTTAAGCACTTTTTGTGTAGCTAGCTACACACAAGTGTAAGGTCGATATTTTGCATAAAAGGTAACGGAACTATTAGACGTCAAATATACCCAGGGTAATTTTAGATACAGAACCTGACTTTACAATAAAACCACCCTATAACCAAGTCTTCTCGTTTAATCAAACTGATATTATAACTGTACTATATATTGGGCAGACAAGCTGGTATGCACTTAATACAATCAATATAACCAGAGTATATGCGGGAAAAAGGTAACCTTTGATAAATGTAACTGAAAAAAACTCCATACCAGCTTCTGTCCGAGGAATAGGATTCGATCCCAATCAGTGACATATACTATGATACTACACTAGACTATACGGCTACCAAAACTAAGTTTTTGCAAGTACTCGAACCAAATCAACAATAGCCATGCTACATGTTAGAGAAGGTGCATTTAGCTGAATATAATAACAATATAATTTAATCCTTCTTTGTTTCAAGCATTCTGATCGGTCATACTTTTCAGTTATGTTTGCATGAATGCATTGGCTCTTAGTGACATCTTATTATGGATGACACACAGAGGTATTTGAATTCCTACGCCATAGCAATGCTATTTGTCACTTGCCACGGCAATATTTTAATTCAAATTGTTGATTTGTTGTCGAAAACAAATTCTATGAATTGAATTCTAAGAAATAAAGTTATCTTTACTTTTTGTATTGAAGTATTGAAGTATGAAAGAATTGGACATTCATTGCACACGTAAAATAATTCGCGAAAATGTGCAAAATGTCCGATTCTTTCATTCTTCCATAACCATGATAACAAAGAAAAATTAATTTGATTCATATAGTGAAACTTAACTTTTAATTACCCGGGTTAAAAAAATCAAACTGTTACCTTTTAAAACAACTAGTTGTGATACTTGGATAAGTGTTGGCAATCGCATTTTCGCTTATTGTTTACATGTTGAACTTAATTTGTCAGTTTAAAAGTTTTTACTTTGAGTCCGGATTTTGATTTGGATATGGATTGGTATGTTTGTTTTTACTTTGCTTTGGGATTGTGATTTGGACATGGATTGGTATGTTTGTTTTTACTTTGCTTTGGGATTGTGATTTGGACATAGATTGGTATGTTTGTTTTTACTTTGCTTTGGGATTGTGGTTTGGGCATGGATCGGCATGTTTGTTTTTACTTTTATTTCGGAAAAATTTACTTTGATTTTGGATTGTGATTTGGACATGGATTTGTATGTGTGTGGTTTTTTTTTACTTTTAAATCAGAATGTGACTTGGGGATTGATTTGTTTGTTTGGTTTTACTTTGATTTCAGATTGTGATTTTGACAAGGATTACTATGTTTGTTTTTTACTTTTATTTCGGATTATGATTTGGACATGGATTGGTATGTCCGTTTTTACTTTTATTTCAGATTATGATTTGGACATAGTTTGACATGGATTAGTATGTTTGTTTTTGATTGTTATGTTTGTTTTTACTTTGAATTCGGATAATGATTTGGACATGGATTGGTATGTGTGTTTTTAATTTTATTTCAGATTATGATTTGGACATAGTTTGACATGGATTAGTATGTTTGTCTTTTACTTTTATTTCGGAATGTGATTTGGACATGGATTGGTATGTTTGTTTTTTTACTTTTATTTCGAAATGTGATTTGGACATGGATTGGTATGTTTGTTTTTTACTTTTATGTTGGAACAACTATGATTTCAGATTGTGATTTGGACATAGATTGGTATGTGCGTTGTTTTTACTATGATTTCGGATTGTGATTTGAACATGGGTTCTTATGTTTGTTTTTGCTTTGATTTCGGATTGTAATTTTGACATGGATTCGTATGATTATATTTAATCGATTTCGGATTGTGATTTTGACATGGATTGGTATGTTTGTTTTTATTTTGATTTTTGATTGTGATTTTGACATGGATTGGTATGTTTGTTCGTCGTATGTTCGTTTTTACTTTAATTTCGGATTGTGATTTGGGCATGTATACGTTTGTTTGTTTTTACGTTGATTTCGGAATATGATTTTTGACATGGACTGGTAGGTTTGTTTTAACTATGCTTTGGAATTGTGATTTGGACATGGATACGTATGTTTGTTTTTATTTCATTCCGGATTGTGATTTTGACATGGATTGGTATGATGTTTTTACTTTGCTTAGGGATTGTGATTTTGATATGGATTGGTATGTTTGTCTTTAATATGATTTGGGATTGTGATTTGGACATGGATTGGTATGTTTGTTTTTACTTTGATTTGGGATTGTGATTTGGACATGGATTGGTATGTTTGCTTTACTTTCATTTGGGATTGTGATTTTGATATGGATTGGTATGTTTGATTTTAATATGATTTGGGATTGTGATTTGGACATGCGTTGGTATGTTTGTTTTTACTTTGCTATGACATTGTGATTTGGACATGGATTGGTTTGTATGATTTTACTTTGATTTCAGATTGTGATTTGAATATGAATTGGTATGTTTGTTTAATTTTGCTTAAGGATTGTCATTTGGACATTTATTAGTATGCTTATCTTACTTGATTTCATATTGTGATTTGGACATCGTTTGGTTTACTAGTATTTGTTCTACTTGGATTTCGAATTCGGTTTGGACATTGATTGGCATGTTTTTTTTTATTTTGATTTCGGATTGCAATTTGGTCATTGAATGATATGTTTGATTTACTTTGCTTAGGGAATGTGATTTAGACATAGATCGGTACGATTGTTTTTATTTTGATTTCGGATTGTGATTTGGACATGAATTGGTATGTTTGTTTTTACTTTGATTTCGAATAGCGATTTGGTCATTGAATGGTGAGTTTGTTTTACTTTGCATAGGGATTGCGATTTAGACATGGATCGGTATGTCTGTTTTTACTTATTTTTCGGATTGTGATTTGGACTTGGATTGGTATGTTTGTTTTATTTTGATTTCGGATTATTATTTGGACATGGATTGGTATGTTCGTTTTTACTTTTATTTAGAATTGTGATTATGTCACGGATTAGTATGTTAATTTGGTTTTGATTTGTTCTGTATCCAGTATTAAATTTCATATAGAATTGTTTTTACAATCAGTTATATACTAATATTGCTTAAGGCCCAAATGTTATATTACTGTTCAAACCAATATCAATAGCCAAACTATACAAATCTTAATGGTATATATAATATTAGGATCAAACATGATTTTAGGTAATATTAAACTTATTAAACGAGTTGATTAATTTTTATGCAACGGATCCTCTCATCTTTCAGGTTAACATGTACTCATAATCCTAATATCTTAAACATTGACGAAAAACATCATATATTTAAATTAAGCACGTCATGATCCAATCCCCTTATGTTTATAACCTATTATTTCTTCATTGCACAAATTTCGATATTCCTCATAATTATTGAGATTTGTTCAAATAACATGTTTGCATTCATTTGATAATCAAAAATGTATCAACTAAACACTTAGGCTAACATCAAGGGGGTGGTTCAATCCTACAACTACATCACAAATTGTCTGTAATCATAGTTTGTTTCCCTTTGTTTAGCAATTTTTATTGTCGACATTTTATTCACAGAAAAAGCCACTAAGCACGTTTAATACACTGTCCTCCATAAATAATTTTAGAATTGTACAGTATATTTGCCATAGGTTTAAATAATAATCATTATAATTAATTTTGCTCGAAAAATTGAAATATTGAAGTTGTTCCTGTATGTAACAGTGATACTTTAACTTTATTATCTAAATGTATGTAATTAAAAATCAATTTTCTTAACATTTTCTGGAATTTTTGGGGAAAATATAAAGATTGGTGTGACGATTTTAGATTTGTTATGAAGACTAGTTTTAAACATGTGTGATAATTTATGGAGGGCAGTGTACATACACGATGCATGTGTTAGCTCTTTGTTACTTTTTGTGTACTCGTTTTCTTTATACATAAATTTGCCCGTCAATAATAATTATTTAAATTTATTATTTGAATTTTAATAAATGAAGAACCAGATTTTTGATTGGTACTACCTTTTTCGAAATAAATCACGACTGTATTGATTAGTTAATGATTGTTCGGGGCTAACAATGAACCGTCACTATAAGCAAACAACATTGACCCGTCCCTTTGATTTTAAATTTAAATATTCATAATGGACGAGCACATTTATGTATAGGGAATACATGTGTTTATTTAATGGAACGGAGACATTATGTTGTACGCCCAAATGATTTTTTTTCAACTTATATCGAGACGGTCAGTTCTGAGATGTTGGAAGAATCCAGAGTACTCGGAAAAACCCCTGGCAAATGACAAACGATTTTCTCGCACTAGGGTGCGACAGTGTTGGATTCGAACCTACGCGTAGATAGGCGCTGTTATTCGTAAAAGTTTTCGCCAATTGGTTCAACACAACCAAACCCAACACAACAACACCAACCAAACAAGAATTGAGTAAGACAAAAAACATAAACACAAAAATAAATTTTTCATTGGATATAACTTCAACAAAGGCACTTTTATTTAATTGGTTCCGAAAACAATTTGATTTTTTTTATTAGTTTATAGAAAGTACCATTACTTGAAATAACAAGAAACCACAATATATTTATAATTCACAGAATTTCCATATAACTATGAAAGTACATAGAGCAAATGTTTTTGATCACGTCTGAATGCTGTTCGTTGATGGCGAAACCAAATCTACTTCTAGAGACATTATACAAGTAGAAGTTAAACGAAAAACATGCTTAAAATATTATTCTAAGAACAAATTCGGAACTTTGTTTTGAGTGGTTTTAAACATGTGTTTATCTTATTGTTGTATTGCTTTGGTATGCTAAGCTACCATTAAAGTATATTTTGCCATTTTCTCGTTTTTCAGTTGCAAATTTCCGTCTTGTGGTCTATGACAAACATAAAATATTTAAACCGTTTGTGTTCTTTAATTTTACCCTAATATTGACATCAAAATAGTTATAAATAATCATCATGTTGTTTTTTAGTTGTGAATTCCCGTCTTCTGCTCTAATATATATTTTAAATTATTATTAACAATCCATGTATTTTACTTTTTTCTTGAAACTTGTTTGAATTTTTTAGATATATAACTTCAATATCGACATGAAAATTACCATGGCAACAGACTTTAATGGTTAATTTAGCATTAATTCAAATTTTCAGCACCAAATATTTCTCAACCTCTGATACACAATGGATTCTGATAAACGGCATTTCTAAAGATAATCTGTATCCCAGACATGCTACACTCTATAATCTCCTTGATTTTAGTAACAACCGGAACAGCTCCGATAGACTAGTGTACCTTTGGTTATTATCTGAACTGTCTCTTTCTCCAAAAATCATATTCACCAGATAATCGTTATTGTAAAGGGAACTGTCAGGTACTTCGTCGATATACGGAGAGATGTTCGATTCCGCATCATATTCGACCGTGTCTACTGTAGGTTCACCCGAACGCTTCCCAACAAATACAAAAACGCAACACTGACAACGTTTGTTGAAAGATTTTAACTTCATACACGTTGTATCTGGGCAGCTACATCTGTTGTTACCATCTGTCCCATACAATAACGTCCATACCACTGCAAATAAGTAAAACAAAATAAGGTTAGTTAAAAGATATTAAAAGTATGGTTAATCAGTTTGATGTCTCTGTGCCCTGGATATATTTGACGTCCCATAGATCCTTGTTCTTTTCACACAATTTTGATTACACACGTCGCGGGTGTAGCTAGAAAAACAGGAGGTGCTTACCCTTCCGGAGCACCCGGTCTCAATTCCCTGGTAGAAGTTCTCGTGTCTAACCTAACTTGTCAGTTCCAAAATTTTTACTTTGGTTCTGAATTGTGTTTCGGACATGGATTAGTATATTTGTTTTTTATAGGTATTTCATTTTGGCATCAATAGCTATATTCGACTGATGTAGTATCCGTTGAATAACACGCTCTTCCACTGGCTGATATTTCTTAACCTTATTTTTGAAGAATTAAGTCACGTATATAAACTTAACAGTTATGTTGTTCTGTGACTGCTATAGTGGTCTCTACGTGTCTTTTGTGTGTGAATAGCAGTCTTTTTAAAAACGACAACACTATTGAACACTTTATCGGTCGAATAATAAATTGAAAATTGAATAATTATATAGTATCAAAAACAAACATAACAATCCATGTTCGAATCACAATCCAGAAGCAAAGTAAAAACTTTAAAACTTATAAGTCCGGTTAGACACGTGAACTTCCACCAAAGAAGTGAGGACTGGTGCTCCGAAAGGGTAAGCACCTTCTGTTGAGCTAGCTACACCGGCACGTGTGTAATCAAAATTATGTGAAACGAACATTGAACTATTGGACGTCAAACTTATACAGGGCAATCCTGGACACAGATACATCAAACTTATCAACAATACTGTGATGACGACAATAAAACTTTTTGAGGGCCTTCATAAGCCTAGGCTTGTAATATCCCTGAGTCAATAATTTATTTGCAAGCAGCCTGCTCCGTTGTACAAAGTCCCTGTAGTGGGAAAAAGCATTATTAAATGGGGAAAAAATGATTGATCAAAATAAAAGGTTGGAAAATACAAAATCAATAAAAGTTTTACATTGTAAGTTTCTAAAGGCAATAAATGTGCTTTATGCCTTACATTTCCAGCATTTTTACAAACATTTCTTAAATCTTCAATTATTTATTTAGAAATCCAATTAATTATTTAAACAATGCATCTATTGCATCTTAGCATCCTAAAAAGGCAATTTGTCCTGCCATTCGATCGCGGAAACCATAATAAAAAAATCATATAACTTCAACACAAGATACTGACAAACATCCCTGCACTATGATCTGCGTGAGTGAAATTTAAACAAACCAAGATGGTTAGAGTCGCTGTGATTCGCAAGCAAAATGGTGTCAGAGAGTCCATGTATTAAAGAAGCTAAAGAGAGATAACTCTTTATTTACACGTGAGACTGTAAGTACATAAAATTTTATTAAAAACCCCCAATTTCTCATTTAATCCGATAAACTGTATAGAAAAAATATTTTGGAGAATAAAAACGTTTATGTCTCCTTGGGTAGCGAATTTATTATGTTGTTTACCAAAAAACGACAATTTAAGGAAAATTAAATTGCAATATGACATACATTTATTTCTCCATTTTCACCATGCTTTCTTTTTTGTTATAGTAACAATTATATGCGAGATAACCATTTGTATTTTTTATCTAACTAATATTATTTTCTTGATACAATCACGCCACAAAAATAAAATGATAATTTATATTTTCTTTATAAACTGAAACTTTAGTATATAACATTTTTTTTATTCTGTATTAACTATAGCTAATACTTTATATTTCTGAGTTGACTATAAAGCGTACGGCTATACTATAAAGCGTATATATAGACCATCTGTAAACCAGGTGCTTTATTTTATAACGAAAATAATCTCTTTATAAATATCAACTGTCTTTCCTTAGGAGTCATGGGTGTTTTTATATACATGATAAATATGTCTATTCTATATACCTGATCCAAATGAAACATAAGTCCAAATCATAGTTCCAAAGCTAAATAAAATCTTTTGAAACTAGTAAATTAAGTTAAAGTTTTAGACCATCTCCTGTTTTAGCTAGCCATACGCGTCACGTGTAAAATTAAAAGTTAGAAAACCATTGGACGTGAAATATATCTAGGATATTTTTTCGATACACAGACATGATACTTTTTTGATGATTTTTCGAGGGACATGACAAGTCTTGCAATATCCCTGTGTTAGGAATTGTTTAACCTAAGTTGTCAGTCTTAAAGTTTTAACTACTAGCTTTATATAGATTGTGAATCGAACATGGATTAGTATGTTTGTTTTTGATATGTAAGCAACTTGCTTCGTTGTATAAAGTTTCTTTAGCGGGAGCAAACTCTACCATAACCTATTATTTGTAAATCAAATACGCCATTAGCAGAAGAAGCAGGTAAATTGTTGCATAGAAAAGGAAAGTTGACAAAAGAACATTGTTTTAGGTTTCAGAGATTTTGTCAAATGTATTTGATTCTGTATATCTTTTATCGATAAAACGATAACGAGGTCAGATAGAAACAAGTATTTGTTTCATTTGATTGCAATATAACCTTCCTAGACTAAAGCAGTTGTAATGAAATATATTCTTACATTCAGCAATTTAGGATTTGGTAATTTTTTATAAGAATAATTATTTTAAATCTAAAATTAAACAATTTTATATTTTCCCTAGAAGGGACGCATGTTATGAAATATATTGTTTACATTCAGTCATTTAGGATTTGGTAATTTTTTTATTAAATGCACTAATATGAACTTAGTTGCAATTAGTTAGTAATAACGAGTCATAAAATGACATCTCATCGTCAAATCCTGTAAACATCGGTGATAAACAAATCCAGGATGAATATAATGTTATTCTTTGGGTCATATCCAGGTTGTTGGTAAACAAGTACCACATATAAACCCTGGCACTACACACATCACTAAGCACACACTATAACATCAACATCTGCTCCAGGTTCTAACAAAGCTAGTATTTTAACCATCACGTCTTGAGTTGTTCCAGTACACAGTCTGTTTGCACAACGTGGTACTGCATAAGTGATAATTTGATAAAAGTATGTGTAGTCGAGAGTCGAAGGAAAATCGGTTACAGCAAAAGTATTCGCTGTGAACCTAGAACCCCCTGAAAATTAAAACAAAACAGAGCGCCACGTAGGTTAAAATTATACTTCTTGTTAAATACATAAAATTCGAGTATATAAAACTTTATTATCAAACACAATAGATATCCTTTTTTATTCTAAAATATAATGATCATATCTTGTATATTTATAATACGCTTGCAATCATAATAAAAGTATAGTCTTAAACGGATAGATTTACATTAATTTGTGTCTGGAAATAAATAATGAATGGAGACCGCAATATAAAGGGTCGCGAAAACATCTGTTTCCAGCAATTATTTTTTCCCCCTTTTTTTAATGTAGGAGTTGCAAGATACCGAAAATTCAAACCGTATTCCCTATCCTTTTAGATGCTAGGTAAAATAGAAACGTAAACATAATCAAAAACAAACATACTAATCCATGTCCGAATCACAATCCAGAAGCAAAGTAAAAACTTTGGAACTGACAAGTAAGGTTAGACATGTGAACTTCCACCAGGGAAGTGAGGCCGGGTGCTCCGGAAGGGTAAGCACCTCCTGTTTAGCTAGCTACACCCGTCACGTGTGTAATCAAAATTGTGTAAAAGGAACATGGAACTATGAGACGTCAAATATATCCAGGGCAATCCTGGACACAGAGACATCAAACTTTTCAATAATACTTTGATGACGGCCATAAAACTTTTTGAGGTCCTTGATAAGCCTAGGCTTGCAATATCCCTGAGTCAATAATTTTTTTGCAAGCAGCCTACTTCGTATTACAAAGTCCCCGCAATGGGAACAAGCCCTACCATAGCGTATTAATTGGGAAACAAATACACTATAAGCAGGAAAAGCAGGTATATTGCTGCATAAAAAAGGAAAGTTGAAAAAAGTCATCACGTTTGTCATAGTTTCAAATGCAGCCCTTTATGTGCGTCACAATTCAGATATAAGTCTAAATATGAAGCAGAACTTAAGGAACCAGTCGTGTCTTTTATTTCAAGCTCGCTAGGACAGATGACACCCGCATAGTCTCCAAATTTAGGATTGTCAAGAGACAGAAAGTCATCTATATATCTGTACGCCGAGCCGAACGACCTGGCGACAGTCCTCTCTCCAGACCCAACAAGGCTCTGCATAAATTCTGCTACGTTAGAATAAAGAAACAAACCAGCAAGCAACGGCGCACAGTCTGTACCCATTGGCACACCGACCACCCGCCGAAAAAACCACACCAAACGCAACAAACATGCCATCCACCAAAAACCCCAACAACTTGCCGACGGCATCCTCAGTATATCCCTGTCCGGAACCCGAATGGCATAACAAATTATTAGCAGGTTATAATAAAAAACAAACATACTAATCCATGTCTGAATCACAAGTTAAAGCAAAGTAAAAACTTTTAAACTCACAACTTAGGTAAAACACGTGAACTTTCAGAAAGGAAGTGAGGCCGGATGCTCTGGGAGGTTAAGCACCTTCTGCTTATCTAGCTTCACCCACAACGTGTGTAATCAAAATTAAGTGATGACGGCCGTAAAACTGTTTGAGGGCCCTAAGCATGAAATTTCCTTGGGTCAAAAATTGCTTTGTAAGCAGCTTGCTTTGTTATATAAAGTCTGCATGGCGGGAACAAGCTCTTCCAAAGCGTATTGATTGGAAAACTTTAAAAATCCCAGGAGTTATTCTAAATGTTATGTATATATATTTAATCATATTTCAAGGAAGGAACAGAATATAAGTAAATAATTGTTTTATTAGAGGCACATGTGTAACACCTCCTAATGAAGTCCAATGCAAAATGAAATGCAGACTTCATTACGCGTTGACAATTTCGACGCCCAATGAAGTCCCAAGATTGAAGCTCCAGACAAAAAGTTATTTGGTATTACAAACTAAAATTATTCTCAAAATTGGACGACTTAATTGACTCCTCGTCTTGAGTCTCCATCTTCAATTTTGGATTTCATTAGATGTCGAAAATGTCAACGCCTAATGAAATCCGGGCTGCATTAGGCGTTGGACTTCATTGATTTAATGTCACTCTACTAATAAACAATTACTTACTTATTTTTTTGTTCAGTGATTGCTTCAGACATATGCATAAATACATACATATGTATATATCAGTTACATTAAATGGCTTTATATAGAAAGCGATTCACGATAAATCCGATCCAATGGGCCTATAAGTCACTTTAAATTAGTGTTTAAATTACATACGTGGTTTGGAAATAGTTTCTTTAGATAGTTTATATGTTGAAAGTATGGTTTTAGCTGATTGTCTAGCAAAGTTTCTTATAACGTGAGTAAGAATATCATTATTATGAAAAGCTGTAGTACTATAATTCAGGTGTCAATGGTTCGAAGCTAGAATAGTTTAATCAATGATTAACACAAATTTGAGACATTAATTTAAACCTACATATCACAGTTAAATCAATATTTGTTGTAACCGTTTGATGGGATATAGTTCATTTTCGACATTTTCAACATCAATATATCTGAAATTACATGTATGCAACATTCAAATTTGACTTATCAATTGTTATAGCTAATCAAGCTTCGAACAACTGTCCCAAGGTTGGCATTGGTGAACAAAAATATTTCTTAAGAGAAAAAAACAACAGTGTGATAGAAAGTGAATTCTTTTTCAATTTGATCAGAGTCTCATAAGATACACACTCTGTCACAAACTCTATAACGTCTTGTCTCAATTCGGATTGGCAATTTCCTACATTGAGATTACATTAGGATTGATCTTTTCAGTTTTATTAAATATTGTCTTTGATAGCTTCGTAACACATGTTCTACTATATAAACATGTTCTCAGTAGACGGAATCATTGCTTACTTTGGTCATGATAATAAGAAAGGAGTGGAATGGAGTAATGGTGCTTTACACTCCTGTAAAGATTCTTGACCTCACGGAGAAAAAACACCGATCAATTGTTAATGAACTGGTAAACCTTCTCACCCTAGTGGGATACAAACTAGGGCGTGGGTTTAAAAGCAATGTGATCCCTTTTCGCCTTAGACGAATCGGCTATCTAGGCCACTAATAACGACAATCAAATATTTTTTTTAATTTTTTGTTCGATTTATTTATTTATTTATCTTTTTTTTATTTTATTTTTTGTTGATGTTCCTTCATTTCAGAGTATTTATCTCCCTTACTTTTCTTAAAAAAGCGAAACCAAGTTAAATATCGGTTTAGTCATAACAAAAGTATGTCTGTTGTTTTTTTAATAAAAAAACATTTTTAAATTACAAAAATATAAATCACATGACAGATTGTATTTCACATCTACTGATACGCTTATAGCCGTGATTCGATATTTCAAGGCAAACAAGAAACTTAATCGTCAAGAACTGTGTCAAGAATTTTCAAACTACATATATAGTGCGCCAAGTTTGACCTTGAATTTGAATATTAGATTGGGCTAATAGAGTGTTCGATTTAGGTAACACGGTATGTTTAATTACCATAACCTCCCGATAACCAGTATTACTATTATCTAAAGTGTTATATCAGCTTTATATAGCCCCTAAATTTCACAATTTACATGTCCGATTAAATATTCAAATTAAAGGTCAAACGGCCAGGTCAAACTTCACACACTATATATGTAATTTTTAATTGAATACAGACTTACTTGTTTACTGCTTCAGATTTTAATTATTAAAATATTACAAAGTGGGAACAATCTGATACTAAAGGTCATGATTTTTTTGCAATCATGAAGCACGAAAGAGACCAAAGAAAAGTCACGACAGTCTATGACATCATGTTTTTTTAACAGAAATGCAGCAATGTCTTCTTAAAACAACTGAAAACATGATGTAAGACAAATCAATTACGTAGTATTTATTTATTTTGAGTCACGTTGAGGACATGACCATATGTCATTTACATTAATTAAACTAGGTAGCAATGACCGAGTTGTCTAAAGCGTGTGATGGAAGATTACATAAATTATTTCCTGATTAAGCTGGATTATAGTTACAGAGTTGTCTAAATCGTGTGCTGATAGATCACAGAAACTCTCTAAACCGTGGCGTTATTTCTATTTAGGCTGATACTTATTAAGGATATGTGCCTAAACTCCCCCGTGGAAGTTATTGTGTTTAACTTAATTTACCAATTGTTTTATTTTTCTTTAGCATTGTTATTTGGACATATATCGTTATTTTTGTATTTGATGTTGTTGTTGAAGATAAGTTTTCTTCTCCGAGCACTTCCAAAGACTATTTGACTTGATATAAATTAAAAGCATTTAGACTTTTGACTTACCTACGCCTCTTCACTTCTTATTGTGTACAATAACACATCTTTAAAGATAGAATGTTCAAACAATGTTAACAGGCAAAGGCTTAGACATGTCTTTTAGCAAAACTGAGAAATATCAGCCTGTTTATTTGCCTACACAAAGCTAACACCCACAAAGCGATTAATTTAAAAGAAGCTATGTTCATTTAGTCATTCTGTTTACTGCTATTTGACCTTTTAGGTGCTTCGAATTAATATACTTCTCCATGATATCTTAGCACGATGAACCCAACATTTGTACTTACAATTTTTTACTCGGACATTCCTCGTTTTTGAAACGTTACATAATCTTGATTGATTAGCAAGGAAGTTTAATGTCGTTTCGTTGTAACTGCTCTCAGGTCAAGTTTCAGGATAAATTATATATGCTTGCTTTTTATTTTAATGATAGAGGAGGAAAGGGTTTTCAAAAATCAGATAAACAGAAGAATACGTGCCAGAAAGCATCAATCATAACTGTTATCATATCGGGTTTGTGATTGGAGCTGTTTACCTAGTAAGTCTTGAAGTGTATTGAAGGCTTCAACATGCCAGGCATAAGGCATGCCAGACCAAAGAAAAGTCACGACAGTCTATGACATCATGTTTTTTTAACAGAAATGCAGCAATGTCTTCTTAAAACAACTGAAAACATGATGTAAGACAAATCAATTACGTAGTATTTATTTATTTTGAGTCACGTTGAGGACATGACCATATGTCATTTACATTAATTAAACTAGGTAGCAATGACCGAGTTGTCTAAAGCGTGTGATGGAAGATTACATAAATTATTTCCTGATTAAGCTGGATTATAGTTACAGAGTTGTCTAAATCGTGTGCTGATAGATCACAGAAACTCTCTAAACCGTGGCGTTATTTCTATTTAGGCTGATACTTATTAAGGATATGTGCCTAAACTCCCCCGTGGAAGTTAATGTGTTTAACTTAATTTACCAATTGTTTTATTTTTCTTTAGCATTGTTATTTGGACATATATCGTTATTTTTGTATTTGATGTTGTTGTTGAAGATAAGTTTTCTTCTCCGAGCACTTCCAAAGACTATTTGACTTGATATAAATTAAAAGCATTTAGACTTTTGACTTACCTACGCCTCTTCACTTCTTATTGTGTACAATAACACATCTTTAAAGATAGACTGTTCAAACAATGTTAACAGGCAAAGGCTTAGACATGTCTTTTAGCAAAACTGAGAAATATCAGCCTGTTTATTTGCCTACACAAAGCTAACACCCACAAAGCGATTAATTTAAAAGAAGCTATGTTCATTTAGTCATTCTGTTTACTGCTATTTGACCTTTTAGGTGCTTCGAATTAATATACTTCTCCATGATATCTTAGCACGATGAACCCAACATTTGTACTTACAATTTTTTACTCGGACATTCCTCGTTTTTGAAACGTTACATAATCTTGATTGATTAGCAAGGAAGTTTAATGTCGTTTCGTTGTAACTGCTCTCAGGTCAAGTTTCAGGATAAATTATATATGCTTGCTTTTTATTTTAATGATAGAGGAGGAAAGGGTTTTGAAAAATCAGATAAACAGAAGAATACGTGCCAGAAAGCATCAATCATAACTGTTATCATATCGGGTTTGTGATTGGAGCTGTTTACCTAGTAAGTCTTGAAGTGTATTGAAGGCTTCAACATGCCAGGCATAAGATGACTTGTACCACAAATAACTAAATAAACGCACACAAAATTTGTTTATATATATATATATTAAATATATTATATATTATTTTTCATATTATTGTTTCAATTTTGTTTTAATTAAAGGCGGTGATTTAAAGTGAGTATGAAGGATATATAAAAGTTAAATGGAATCTATTTTTAGCCCATGCCAAAAAATTTGTGGTTCATTGGACTTGCCTGTCTGTAGAATTTAGAATGAAGAAAAATAATTTTTTTTGTTATCGGTCTCCGTTCTTCCAAAATGTTTGGTCACGACAAGTTTTGCCTATTTTTCTTTGCCATGATGTAGATGTTTCATCATCATCAGTATGTTGGGAACGACGTCATACGTAAATCATGCCAATGTTTGTTTGTTCGGCATTTCCACCACTTGGACTGTGGTTGATCTATTGTTTGCTTTATTACATGAAAATCTGTCGAAACAGAATAATGTATTCAGTTGTTATTGATCATGGTGCATTTCATTTTGTCATTTCATACAATATCTATCTTTTTATATTTGCTTGCCGGATTCACATTTTGCTCGCCTGCGGAAAAATGCTTTAAAAAACACTTTCTTCTTAATCGCCAGCTGCTACGCGATGTGTGTGAACTTAATTAGGCCTGGGATACTTACGAAAAAATATTTTTTTTTACACTACGGGCGACATTAATGCCTTTTACGGCATGTTTTGTCAGGTTGCGTTACTTTCACCTCATTTCACTACGACCTTATAGAACATTATTGAAAATTGTGGGTAGTTTTTGAAAAAAATGAGTTGAAATTAAAAACTGCATACATTGATAAAGTCTGCAACCCGGGGCATGATATCAGACATATTAGACAAAATACACCAGAAAGCAGAAACCCGTATTCTTCGGTTTCAAGGTGAAAGTGCAAAGTAACTTGCAGCAATGTTTATATTGCGCAGCACCAACGTAAGTTAAAACTAAATCAGTTATTTTTTGTGCATAATACCGCTACCTTTTTTAAAACCACATACACATATATTGATAACGTTTTATCTCTTATTTGTTCTAATTTGGAATCCACGTTAATACCATCTATCAAGTGGGTTTAAAATGAAGGTATGGCTAATTGTTCAAGTTCTGATTTTCATATTGCAAAAGAGTCAGTTCCTCTGAACTGTTCTTGGGTTACATTTACTCAAGAAAATCACATAAAGCCAGTTTAAGACCGGAACCAATGGCGGAGTCATTACGTTTTACGCCCAAGTCAAGATTCTTTCACTCAAATCGAGGGTGTCAATTGAAGGATGTTAGACAAAATGGGGTGAAAACTAGCACCGACAATCGGCGAACGAACTGACAAACTTTCTCGAACTAGGTTTTTTCCACGATAAGGATTTGAATCTAGGCGGTATGTAACGCTTTAGAACGCTTGGACAAAGACACCCCTTTAGACAAAAGAAGGCGTGAACAAGTTAGAACGGGAATTACGGCAGGTCGGTTATGCAAAATTACATTTACATTTGTATTACAAAAATTGCGTCAAAAAACCATTTGGATGAAAAAGCAGTTATATGTATTCAATTAGGAAGTGATATATAGTGACATAATTTTCAAAATTGTCATGGTAGAGACGTTCTACTACAGATTCGTATGACCCGTATGGTTTTGGAGGATTCGTCGACTGCCATTGCTTGTGAACCGCTTTTTTCTAATGTGTGTCTAAAGCTCTGCGATGTCCTGGTTGCAACTAATAAGATCAAGTTTAGTCGTGAAGCAACCGAAAACACAGTTCTAAAGGATCTTTAAATGTGTGATTACTCGTGTTTCTTGTTCCACTATGGACTTTCTTACGTCCTGGAACGGTGTTTTGTATTCACTCCGTTACCTTTGAAGTTACAGTACAACTCAGAACACATTGACACTGAAGTTCCACGTTTGCTTTCTACAAACATATTCTGTTATCGATTACAGCTATCCTCAATGATTTGTTACGGTGTATCATGTTTTATAACGTTGTGTTACCTTCACCCAATTTTACTGAGCCCTACTAGAACCTTATTGAACATTGTGGATTGTTCTTGAAAAAGGAGTTGAATAGTTTCTAGCATAAATGAAGTCAGCAACCTCGGGGTATGATAACAGACACAAAGTGTTAAATTATCCCGTCATGTATATTAAAAACCTGTATTCCTCTATTTCAAAAAGTAATTTTGAAGCAAAGTTGATATTGCAAAGCATTGAGGTAAATTGAGAACAAATCAGTCATTATTTTGCGTATGATATGCAGAAAGTCATGACGTTACTAACTCTTCGAAACCACATACAGTTTCAAAAAGTGGAATCTTTCATATACAAATGAGGTTATATATACCTGTTAAAAGTTCTAAACTATGTGAATGTAATCTATCCTAGTGCACTTGAAATAAAAAAAAATCCGCTATTTAATAACAAAATCTTTACACAGTTCTTCAGTACATAGGAATAAGTTTTGGAATTTTTTGAAAACTTATCAAGTGTATATACTAATTTGGCCTCATTTAAAACTACATCAGGGTAATTAGGGTCAAGAAAGTTTAATACAATTAATATGCATTTTTTTTTTCAAATTATTACCTTGAATATACATGTAATTGCTACTGATTATACCTTTACATAACAGTGAAACATGTTTTAAAAGGACATCATCACAGGCAACAGGTATTAGTGTTTTTCCATGAGTAATCATTAATGTATATTCTCATAATGACATCGCATATGTTGTTGTCCTATAAGACGGTATAATTTTAACATATGTTGTTAAAAGAATCACTCAATGTTCAGAATTAATTTTTTGGAAAAAGAATTTATTGTTTCCTATTATCTTAGAAAATTATTATTGTTGTATTATATTTTGATATTTTGGGTGAGATTGTTTTAAATGATATTATATCCTTAGATTTTTTATGTACACTCAATTTATTAATTCGCAAAAGTCGAACGTGGAATTAAAATGTCAGCGGACAATATATCGTAATCAATGAATTTCAAAAACGATCTCTGCATTTACAATCATAGAACTTATGTAAATTTTGTTTACCGTTGTAATAGTTTTGATAGGTCTGGAAGTTATTTCCTACACGCAATATTATGTCAATTGCATATAACATAATAAAGAAATGGTTCTTAATTTATGACCTTAGAAGCACATACCACAAAATATCGTTCAAATTCTTTAATATTAACGCAATGATTGGGGTTGTTAATCTAGTAAAAACTATTCAAAATAAACACGACAATCCATAACCAAATCACATTCCTAACGCAAAGTAAAACCTTTGAAATTAACAAATAAGCTCAGGAAGAACCTAAAAGTTAGCTAGCTACACCTGTCACAATATTAATACGATACAAAGTGACCTTCAACTCGTGTTAAAAAACTCCCCAGGTACAGCACTTTAAATGTTACTTCAAACAATATAATTTACAGTGTGTTTGTTTTTTTTTGATGATTACATATCATACCAACTTTGATTTACAGCACTAGACGGTACAATAACATATTAAAATTGATTTTAAATGATAACATACAAAAAATATTTCAATATTACACAGGCTTGGTAATGTTATTCGCATCACGATGTATTTAATTTCTAATAAAGATTAAGTTTCTATATCAAAAAGCGATTTTACAAAAGTAATCAAAAGCTAAGTTCAAAACAGACAGTATTTCAAAGCAAAATCTATACACATCTAACATTTCTTGAATCGTTAAAGGCAAAATCAAATATGTAATTTCGGTAATATTAATGTTGTTGTGTTTTCTATTTCCGGTATAGTACATATGCCGTTGAACAGAAGATAGTTTGAATGATGCTGACGTAGAAGAAAGATTAACGTGACAGTGCAGGTAGATTAACCGGCCTCACCTCTCGGAGTTCGCGTGTATAACTTAATGTTCATCCCAGTTTCAGTTTTTACTTGTTTTTTGTAACCTTATATAGAGTTGTATCTCTTGACACACTGACTCCATCATGGGGTATCACGATAGATATAGTGTTGTCTTCATAATTTGTAATAATCTTTTTCTAAATAAATTATGTTCAAATGGAGAATTTGATCTGTACAAAAATTGAGGTCTAAGATAAAATGTTAAATACGAGTCTGAAATAAAGAAAAGAAAGCAACTGAAAATTGTCATTTCTCAACAGGTAGTTTGACCAAAAATGACAACATAATACAGTTGAATGATAAAACAGCCAACAAGACCAGAAAGAAAAGGAAAATTACCATTGATTATAAAATTCCTAACTTTGGACGGGTAATGATGTAATTATTCTGCCAACACGACCTCGATGGAGTGCACTGTATAACGTGTAGAACGGAAATACATATCTTCTGAATGTTTCGAATAAACTAGTCAAAAACAAACTGTACTTTATAGCAAAACTATGCAAATCGCACTGGGAATACAAACATGTTTGAAGCAAATAAACATACTCGAAACCAAAACATATATCTGTTTATATATTACGAAGCTGCTTTTAATACCAACAGCCAATACATAAACATACAAATACCTGAAATCTGTAAGTTACTCCTCACAACTATTCCATCGCCTTAAACTTCATCGTTAATGTCGAAAAATGAACTAAGTCAGTAAAGAGGAAGTAGATGTCTGACAGACATGAGATTGATTCTTGTGACATGGGACCACATACACAATTAATATGTATATCTTTATTTAAATTTTAAATGACTGTGTTAAGTATTGTTAAACAGTTATTAGGAAAACTGCTAAATGGAGCTATGAGACGTCAAATAAATCCGGGGAAAATCTGGATACAGAGACAATATTGTGATAACAGACATAAAACGTTTTGAGGGTCTACGTAACGCCAACAGGCAAGTAAGTTCTTAATTGTTATGTAATGTCTTGCCAGGTAATGAACATTTATTTTAAAAGAATCGTATTTTAATTTCAGTTAAATAAAGAATATTTTCAATTCACCTTTCATTTGTCCGCTTTTGAAAATAAAATAAAATGACTAACATATCATTTGCAAAAATAAATTAGGCAGACGTATTCACGGATAATAAAATATAATATTTCTATGATAAACATCTGTTATGTTTTTTTGTTGAACCAGTATCAAATCACACAAACATAGCGGTTCATGTCCATATCGCAATCATAAAAGCAAAGTAAAAAACGACGACAACTTTCAAATTTAATTTAACATGTAAACTTCCACAATAGAAGAATATGCGTATCTTCTTGAGCTGGCTACACCCACCACGCGTGGAATAGAAATAGAGAATAAACTAAACATAGAGCAATGAATCGTCAAATATATAAAGGGTACTATTGGATACAGAAACATAATGCTTAAAACAATATTGTGAAAACGGACAGGTCGTTGGTAAGATTGGGCTTGCAATATCACTCGGTCAACAATATAGCTACATCTGCCATGTGTGAAATCAAAATTGTGGATGAAGCATGGCATAACAATATTTGGCTGAACCGGTGGACATTTGAACATATATAAATTGCACATCATATTTGTGGGCGTACATACAGGATCCTTTTCTCCCGAAGGATTTTTATTTGTTTTTGATGACTCTCTAAATACACATAAGTTACACTAAACAATCATTTTGCAATGCATTTAAGGTAAAATATATATCTAAATTCATAAATTAAATGAGAGAAGATAAGTATTGCTGATATAAGTTTTAGCTGAAATACCCAAGACCACTTAAACAAAATTCTCCAAAGGTTATAGAGCTCGTTCTAATTACATATCATACCAGTTTTAATTTTACAAGCTTTTAAAAGTTTAGACGCCCTTTAATAAAATAATTGCATTAATATATATACATGTATGAAAGATCTTGCCGTTGCCCATATATACTATTGAATGGTTATTCAAAGATTTACTCATCGTTATAATTCGGTTACAAACATACCCGTTATTGGATCATGATTAAACGAGATTATAATTTATATAGTTAATGTAATTTAAGCTTATCAGGAAGCAATTTCAAATGATTATTTTTTTGTTTACAAACGTCAATAACAGAACTCTTTAACTTCATTGATTGTAACCTCTTTGTACAATTATTTTTGTGCAAGATTTATCATTTTGAAACAAATGAAGGAAGTGTCCTTTTTGATTGGTTGTCTCCCAATTCCATAAAGTGTTATTAAATTTTAAATAATAACAGAGTAATGGTAAAAGATAATGTGGTTGTTTATTAAAAAGATAAAGCAATGGAAACGCAATCTTAGGAAATACGTTATAGGTGTTTCGCAACAACCAAAATAGGTGAACCAGCAATGAACCATAATGAGTATACCTTATCTTCAATTACATGTACATGTACTGCAGGTGCCATATTTACTAACTAAAAATATTGAAAAATAAAGATATAATTATATTTCCAAAGACCTTAAATCATTAGTTGGAAGAACGAGCACCCTTGCAAAATGTAAAAAAATAAAATAAGTTATATATACTTTATTAATTTTACACATTATAGTTTTGACATTTTGCTTCTCAATAACAACACCTAGTCAAGATTGAAGATTCAATAATATAGCAATTGTCAGACAAAGTGTAGGAGAACTAAAATTGAAGATAGACGCATAGGTTTCTTACACGATTACAAGAGTGTGTCATATCACATTTTATCAGAACAACAGGAGAGATGGAAAATTATTACTTTACAGAGTTTAAAGGGAAGATATCAAAACATGTTTGTAGTATGCTTGTTATAGGAAAAAAGTGTTTTTCTTTTTGCTACTGAAGTATAACATAATTGGACATTTTGCACACTGAATAATTCGCGTACTTAACAAAACGAAAAATTCAATTCATGTTTTATAATTCAATTTATAGAATTTTTTCAATAACAAATCAACAATTGAAATAACAATATTGCAAGTAAAACAAGTGAAAAATAACATCGCTATGGCGTAAAAATTCTAAGGCCTCTGTGCGTCATCCATGAGGTGACGTCACTGAGAGCCAATCCATTCATGCGAACGTAACAGAAAAGTATGACCAATCAAAATGCTTGAAACAAAGGAAAATTATATACCAATAACAGAAACTATCCCTAACCGTTTGATCGCTTAACAATTTAAATATGTCAAATGATATATTTTAAACTTTCACAAATAAATATATGATAGAATGTAGACCATATTCAATTTTTGTCAAAATCTTTTTGAATTTTCATTCACTTATAAAATTATGTATGATAAAACATATAACAGTTGTTCAAACCGTGCACATTTACATCAAAAACAATCATACTAATCCATGTCCGAATCACAATCCAGAAGCAAAGTAAAAACTTTGGAACTGACAAGTTAGGTTAGACACGTGAACTTCCGCCAGGGAAGTGAGACCGGGTGCTCCAGAAGGATAAGCACATCATATAATGTAATATAGACAGAGTTATATATTGAAGGAGAATCTGTTTGTCGAAAAGAAATATAAATGATAAATAAAGATCTATGTGAGTGCAAAACTATTTTTGTTCCCTGAAATGCTAAATCAAATTTTGAACATAATTTTATACTTCAAGCGACGTTTTTCAAACGGAAAGATGATCATTTTTTTATTTTGTTACTTATATTTTCGTATATACATAAAATGTTTATGGTATAAATTATAAAAATTGTGATTAGGAAAAAGAAGTATTTGAAGAGTTTTAATTTTAATGGAAGTTTGTATAGACAGATGAGTTAGCGCTTGTAGTTGTCGGGCTTCAATTCAATTACAATATATTTTTGCTATGTAAACAAAATCTAATCAAAACGCATAGCAAAAACACCGGGATTGTTGTCATATGTTTATAAGAAAACAATTTCGGTGTTGTAATATTTCGGATCTAATTTTAAGTTAAATTAGCAGCTCATTTTAATTTAGTTGCATTTTTCAGTCTGTTGCAATTGGATATTTCTAGAAATTAAGCATTAATGACAGAACACTCAGTGCAATGTTGTAGAAGTAAAGAAAATATTTTTACCTGAGAAACACTTGTTTTATTTTTTGTGCATATTAAAATATAGATCAGGTAAATTAATCTTTTCAGCCTTTCACCACTCCCTTATCGTTTCGACATAATGCATTTCACAAAACTATTTATTTTTTATATTTCAAATACATAATGCATTCAAAATGGTCTTTACTAATTCGTTCAAGTCTCTGTATTAAGTACATCCGATTTCTAGACTGTTCTTCATAAAGTATCAATCTTGAAGATTTTGAAAATCTCCGTATAAAATTTAGGCTTACAATATATAGTTATCTCCCTTTTCTATTGCAAATGCTGCCGACATCTTTAACTGACAAAAGAGTCAACTTTCGATGAATTAGAATTGTTAGAAGCTTTATATTGATTAATTACAACTTTCCGAAAACAATAACAGGAAATATGTTCTGTTGCAGCTAATTAGAGGTTTAATTTATTTTTTCAAAGAATAAGTGGACTTTGTAAAAACCATGAATAAAAGTCTTGTTGAAATAAAATTCATTCACAATATTGGTCGAAGCACTACTAATGATGAATATTTCAAACGACTATCTAGTGCTGTAAAATTAACACTAGTATAATATTTAATTAAAGAAAAATTTAAAAACTCCGACTAGCACAAGGGAGACTTAAAGTATCACCTGACTGGCCAATATTTAATTGTCTTGTCTTGTTTCTTGTTATTTTTCTTACCTGACTTGTATTTTAGTTGTTTTGACTATTGCCAAGTACATTTCAGAAAAAAAAATTCTGATTGAAATTGATTTATGGTGATTGGACTATCGCCAAAGTATGAAAAAAAGAGAGAGCGTGTTAAAAATATAATGCAAGCACTACTGATGATGAATTGTATCCGAAACGGCCGTCTAGCTCTGTAAAATTAAAACTGGTATAATATGAAATAATATATCAAAGTAAACATTTTGTCTGACTGGTTTATTTAACATCTCTGTAAAGTTAGCATAAAATTTTTAAGTGAAGCAGGATTCATACATTATTCTATGTAATTCAAATCAATGCAGGACAGCTTATACAATTGTAGTATAAAAACGTTTTCCATTTCCAAAGAAACAAAAAGTATATCTATAAGGAATTAGCAAATGTTTCTAAAACAGAAAAAGCAGAACAAAATCATATACAAAATTAAGAAAACACAATTGATACCTGTTGTGAAGAGTGCCATATCCACCGCTTTCTTTGGCGAAAGTATCATGTCGATATGAGTTTATGACAAGTGAATGATTTCGTTTTGATAAATGATATTTATATATCACGACTGAAACTATACTCCTTAATAGTTGTACCACGCTATATCGAAAATTATTATGATTTACAAATAATTGCTTCTGAAATTGTATACTATTACTGAATATTTTCCAGACTTCGGTGTCAGTACCATGTTGTATCAAATTTTCTTTAACACTTTTAGGATAAAAATGAACATTGGGTTTCTTTTTATGTCGTTAATTGTACTTTAATGAAATTAATTGCTATCCGATTCTGTCTTTATGACCAATAGATTAATATGAAATTAAAGAGAACAAATCTCATTACTTATAAAACATATGTGATACCTAATACAAGAAAGTTTTTTTAAGAAGTCTCTTGGATAAAATTTCCGATAAAGTATCATCTTAAATAATTCAAAATAAATTTTATTCTTCTCCTACATTCGTTTTCCCCGAAAAAAGCATCAAATAATAATTTAATTCTCCTTTGTTTCAAGCATTTTGATTGTCATATTTTTCTGTTCGTTTGTGTGAACGGATTGGCTCTCAGTGACATCATCTTATCATGGGTGACGAACAGAGGCATTTGAATTCATACGTCATAGCGATGCTATTTTTACATCTTCCGGCTATATTGTTATTTAAATTGTTGATGTGCTTTTGAAAAAAATTCATGAAGTTGAATTATAAGAAATGAAGTTAATTTTTTTTGTTATGGAAGTATGAAAGAACGTAACATAATTCGTCGTCAGTGTTAAAATCTCCAATTCTTTCACACTCCCATAACAAAAGAAAAATTAACTTCATTCCTATAATGAGAACTTTGTTCTAATGTACCTTTAAAATCAAAGTGAATAATATAAGAAACTCTAGATCTCAATTAAAAAACCTCCCTCGTTTTTCAACCATTGTCTAGTGAATATTTGGGCCTTTAATTGAATTAGACTGTTATTAAAGTGTTTTTGGGTTTATATTTTGAGGATAGATTTATTAGTTCATCCGACCTCATATCCCTGGTGGAAGTTCATGAGTTGAACTTCGTTTGCCAGTTTTAAAGTATGTTTGTTTTTAATTTTTTTATTTTGATTTGATGTGCCAAATAATTTTTATTATAAACAGGTTAGATTTGTATACAATTTGAAGCAAAACACGCCATGGTCTAATAATTATAAGTAACAAACAAATTTGATATAAGAAATATATAGAAAAATGTACTTTAAAATAGCAAAAAAGACTACATTGATAAACAACAAAATATTTGGATTATAAGTGAAATATATGGAATTCTACATTTTGGTCCCAATTTTATTGGAATTTTATTCCGACACGGTCCTAGTGCGGCAGAATTCAAACTGGTTTTGTAATAATTAAATTCTGATATCTCTGCCGATGTAAATATTGTCAACCCAGAAAGCAATATATAACATTAAAATGTTATATATATTTTGTGCATTATAATTATTTTCCTAATTGAATAATTCCTCAAACAGAACTACGCAATGTTTATTCGTTCAAAGTAATACCTTAAAAAGATTTGATTATATTTTATTTTCTTATTTTAACATCTTAAAAAAATATTTAGATTTCAACAATTTTGACCCGGCACTACTGGGGGTTGTTGTTTAGAAACAGTCGTCTAATGCTGCAAAATAAAAATGGGTTTTAGTATTCATTGTTAACAACATCATAAAACATATTGCTTTTTAGTTCATAATAAAAAAAGAAAATTTACAACTGAAAACACAACCAAAAACAAACAACGATACAAGATACTAATAACAAGAAATAACTAGAAAGACAATGCAAGGAAAAGACAAATACAAACCACTCGCTGATTATAAAATCACCGAATTTAAACGGGCACTGGAGTAAATGCCTAATACTGTAGCTGTAGCACTTTTGGAGAATCTTTCACTATCCTACTTATATTTACAACCACTTGTTAATTAAAGCAAATAGTCTTTTATTTCACCAAAAAATGACCGAACAATCTGGGCAAGTTTTTGCAACTTATAAAACTTAAACATAACATATAACTTTTTTAGAAATACGAGTATATTATTGTTGGAGAATATATTACTGAACAGCAAATTGCTTCAAGGAAGATATTTAAGGAACATTTTTTGACAAAAGCAAAATATTCTGCATTATGCCTTTAATTTTGAACAAATATGATGTTTTAGAAAAATTGGAAAATTTAAGACAGAAACTGTCTATTTGCCTTAAAGCATGTTTTAAACATGCGTAATCGTTTATAATTAATTATCACAAACGACCACAAAGTGGATTTGAAATTTGTTTGTATCCTTTAACTACAATTGGAAGAGTCAGTTATAAACATACCTGTACGATTGATTAGTTAGCAGCTTGCTGCGATGTATACAGTTTCCATCGTGACACCATCATAGTAGTCAAAACCAAACATACTAATCCATGTCCGAATCACTCTCAAAGCAAAGTAAAAACTTTGAAACTGACAAGTTAGGTTAGACACGTGGGCTTCCACCAGGAAAGTGAGCCAGGTGCTCCGGAAGGATAGGTGCCACCTGTTTAGCTAGCTACACCCGCCACGTGTATATCAAAATTTATAAAAGGAAAATGGAACTATGGGACGTCAAATATATCCAGTGCAATTCTGGACAGAGAGACATCAAACTATCATCAATACTGTGATGGCGGCCATAAAACTTATTGAGGGCCTTGATAGGCCTAGGCCTGCAATATCCCTGAGTCAACAATTTATTTGCAAGCAGTCTGCGTCGTTGTACAAAGTCCCCGTAGTGGAAATAAGCTCTACCATGGCGTATTAATTGGGAAATACACCATAAGCAGGAGAAGCAGGTATATTACTGCATAGAAAAGGAAAGTTGACAATAAAAATTGAAGTCATCGCGATTGTCATAAAGTTTCAAATGTAGCTTTTCGGGGGCTTTATAATTCAGGTATAAGTCTGAAAAGGAAGCAGAAATTGAGGAATCAGTTGTGCTTTTATTCCAAGCTTACAAGGATAGATGACATTCACAGTCTCTAAATTTAGGATTGTTAAGAGACAGAACGTCATCTTATATATGTACGTTGAGTGATTTGGCGATAGTCTTCTCTCAAGGTTTAACAAGGTTCTGCATAATTTCTGCTTCATAAGAAAAAAGAAACAAATCAGCAAGCAATGGTGCACAGTTTGTACCCATTGGTATACTAATTGTTTATTGAAACATTATATTACCAAATACAACAGATATGTTATCTATCAAAAACTAACATTTTGTTGTTGGTATCTTCAATATATTTTTGTTTGGAATCCGTATGATGCTTGACAAAATAAACAGAATCCCTATTCAACACTAAATATTTGTACCTTGGCTTATCTTTTTGTAAAAGAATGACAAGTGAATAATTTCTTTAAGACGTTCTTTCAATTTAGAATGATGGATATTGGTGTAGAGTGTAGAAAAATCAAATGTTTTTATACTTTTTACATGAGATATGTATTAGAAGTAAGATGTTCAAGTAATTCCTGAGAATTTTTGAGAATCCACATTTGGTTGAATGCAGATGTTGAATATACTCTTTCTGAATAAGACCGAAGACCATTTTTGACGATTGTCAAAATTTGTGTTAGGGTTACCGATAATGATTTAGTAGTATATTTAGATGAGCCTGCTATATATCTTTCCTTGTAAGGATTTTTATGGAGTTTAGGAATCCAATACAAGCAAAGAAGGTCAAGATCTTCTTCTTTAAGATCGATACCGAAAGACTCGAGAACGCCCCTATGGTTGGAAAGAACTTTATCTTTGGTAAATTAGTTCTAGTATATGCAGGGCTATTCAATATGCTATCTAAACCAAGCTTAATAAGACATTCAAGGTAGAATCTTTCACAAACGAGAATAATTTTGTTGTAAGCCTTATCAGCTAGGACAACAAAATATGTGTGGTTTATGTCTGTTAGAATTGCCTTAAGTTCAAGATCCTTGGGTAATGAAGACGGTTTAGTACTCACAGACCCTTTAAGTTTGGCAATCCTAGTTTTAACGAAAGATCTTACAACCTTTGTCTAGTTGGAAGCTCCACATCTTCTAATTTAGCCCAAAGTCTGGCGTATTCTTCAACAGAATCTTTGACAAGTCTGTAATTCTTTCCCCAAGTAAAAGGTTGAGCTTCTCTATATTTAGGACCTTTTAAAAGTAAAGATCTTAATTTAGTACTCTCGATAATATTGAGATCACCAGTTATTACATGTCCATCTGGTCCATATACGGAGAAGACGAGCAAGAGCAGGTAGGTGGAGAAAAATTATGAAAGTTCAAACACTGCAATGTTTGTTAATAATTAAATGTTTTGGATTATTGTAGGAAAGAAAACTATAATTGGCGAGTTAATTTTAAAATAAGCAGGAACTTTAGATTGTACTTGTTTTATTTTGAAGAATATTGGAAATGTGTATAGGATAGAATGATTTTTGCCACAGAATGCTTAAAAATCTGGAACTTTTACTCAAACTTAATATTTTCATAGACTTGTCTACAAAAGCTGTTTCTGATTGAAAAATCGGAAACGAATTGACGCATAAAAATTAGTTTTCAGAAACTAGGGACATTTTCCTACAAGAATCAAGCTTCAAACCCTTTGGCTACGTTCACCCGGATTTAAGTGCATGATCTCTTGGACTATATGCCTTTGTTAGCATGATGTAACTTAAGATATTGGTGTTGAAATAGATATACCATGAGCAGGACAAGCAAATATACTTATCTATAGAAATAACAAGTTGACGATAGAAATATTGAAATCATTAAGTTTGTCAAATATCGTCAAATATGGCATTTCGGAAATGCATAATTGAGGTATACATCCATATCAAAAACAAACATAGCAATCGATGTCCAGACCATAATCAAAGCATGGGGAAAGCTTGCAAATTACTTAAACTCATAAATTGCCATCAGAGAAGTGAGGCTGGGTACTATGGAAGAGTAAGCACCTCCTGTTTAGGAAACTACACCCGCCAAATGTGTAAACAAATTTAAGAGTGACAGGAATATGAATAAGACCCTGACAGGCATAAGTTTGCAATATTCCAGGTGTCACAATTTGTTGGTAAGCAGCTAGCATCGTTGTATAAAGTCTCTGTAGCAGGAACAACCTCTAGCATGGCGAATTAATTGTAAAACAAATACACCATGAAAAGGAGAAGCAGGTATATTGCTGCATAAAAAAGAAAGTTCCAATAGAAAATTTGAAGTCATCACGTTTGTCAAACAACATCAAATATGGTATGATTTATTTCAAGGACTATGATAAATAACATCACATAGTCTCCACAATTAGCACGATTAAGTGGTAGATATATCTATGTCTAGATTTCATCTATATACTTTTTTATGAGACAAATTATTTTGTGATAGTCATCTATCTAAATTTGAGAAATGTTCTGTATATTAATATTAGCTATCCTATATGACATATAGAAAATATGTTTTCTCTCTAAAACTCAACCATTTTGTTAATTTTATAGGTGATGTTTGATAAAATAACCAGCATATGAGTAAACAAATTTGTTAAGAAAGACAATATTTTTCATCTACAATTAGACATTTTGTTGTACAATTTTGGTCCATGAAAAAATCAAATATTTTTTCTACGGTATAAAGTATTAGCAAGAAGAAGAAATTTTTAGACATTTTAGAATTCATTCGTAATTCACTTAATTTGCGAATGGCTAACTAACTAGTAGTCATCACTTGTTGAATAAGAATGTAATTGATTTCATTTGTTGTATTTACAATACAAGTTTCTCAACAATTTTGTTCTTCCTTATGAAAATTTCCTTTGCTGTACCACATTGAAATTGATTTGTCGCCGTGTATGTACCTGATGGAACAACCTGGGTGTCCATCCAATTAACGTTGACAATTTATTAATTTATGTTTGAAAATTAACATTTTCGTATTTAAATTGAAACAACAATTCGTAAAATTTGAATTATTAAATAAACCCGACTTTACAGAAGACAAACTATTTGAGATTTTAATTGCCGTTGGCCCATTGATATTTTCAGCTATGGTTTGTTTGCCACCAGATGCAGCTGCTGCCAAGACTGCACTTATTGACTGTTTTAAAAAGTGTTGTAGACTCTATTGTAGCTACGAACTGATGCCTCTGATCTATGTCCAGACCAGTACATGATTTCTCGTGTTTGAAATTCGTGGTCGCTCATGGCCTGAATTGCTGTTGCTTTCAAACTATGAGCAGTGTACCGCGTGGAGCAACCAACCTGCTTACAAATGTCGGGGAGAAAGTTTCTAAACGTGTTCTTTCCTAGTTATATGTTTATGTACCAGATATCTGTGGATTTAAAATAAGCTAATGCTTCTTTATTACTTTGCATGAAAAGCATTGTGCAACGTCAGTTTTATTAGAAAAAATTAAGGGGTTTTACGGGACATGATTCGCCGCCAGTGGCGTACATGCGCTTGTCGGAGAATTCTTCCTTGGAATTAAGGCCACCTTGATAGTTTTTTGTTGTGTCTCGTCAATGAGTGATACGTATTCATTATCATTTTCATCAGTATTAAATACAAAGGAATCTCTGTGCAATCTGTAATGGATTCTAACCCTCGACTGACAAAATTAATAGACAGAAAGTACCAGATACCCAGGCGTAATATTACTGGATTGTAGGAGGTGCTATCAAGGTAGGCAGAAATTTTTTCTCTAAATCGGGCTTTGATATAACCTCTTTGTGTTGGGTAGGTTTTGATTTCCCCATGGCCATATTTTGTTTTAAGTAACCATTTAATATTTTATTTGCAGTTTTAAATGCCGGGTCATGCACAATATCAACTTGTTGGCCCAAGTCGGACAAATGTCTGTTTATAGTACATCTTATGTTTTTAAAAGTGTTTTTGTGATATTCTGTTGGTGCCTTGTCTCCCGATCCTTTGCTTCCTTCTTGGGTCTTCGGTCGAACTTCGCAGTAAAATTGACCCTTTTGTTGTCCAGCTCCTCAACTGTAATTTTTGGCATGTCCATGTCGCTGTTAAACTTTTCATTATGCCAGTCTGAAATAATTATGTTTTATTATTATGAATAATAATTAAAAAATGGATAGCTTATGTAGAAAAAAGTTAGGACTGGTCTTAAATAATAAATTGTAAGCAGTCTTTAGAATATTTAAAATATGCCCCAATCATAAATTTGTACAATCAATGGTGGTAATAAGATGTCAGACGTGATGAATTAATTTGTCTGCATTTAATTTGTAACTTTGCATTGTATTAGTAACATCGACAATTTGGAATTGCATCTATTTAACCTGCTGTAACGACATAAACTTCATTTATTATTTCATTTATTATTTTAGTTTTACTGATATACATTGCAGTATTTTCACATCCCATCGTGTGTTTCTTTTTCTTGCATCGCTTTGGCTCACTTTTTCAAATTTTCTGAAATTATCTATTGACACATATTAAAATCACTTGCTAGAGTTGCTTACTGTTGCTGTTTCTATGGGTTCCGACTTGGATGGGGGGCTTTCAGCTGGTGGTAACCCAGGTCATCTTACCATGCCCAGTTCCCCTAAAAATGTCTGGTATTCTGGCGTTGAGCACATTGTTAATGCCCCAATGCCACCAATTGCTATAACTTCATCAAAATCCGAATCAAAGCCATCTAAAATGTCTTGAAAATTGGGATCTCTCACTCATAAGTCGAAGTTCGCAAATTCGCTTTCGGCCATTGTTATTCGATCCACAGACCGAATGTGCGGACGACGCATACATTCAGCAACATAACATTTATTTATTTAACTACATGTATTATTTTTAATATATACTTATTTATTTTATTTAACTTTTTTGTTTTTAATTTATCTTTTAAATGAAAATATGTTTTCAAAAGTCAACAAAAATTACGTTATTGCGAGATTTTATTTGTAAACAAAACCACGTGTGGAAACGTCAAAAAGTATGTTGTTGTTATTGATGATGATGTAAGATAAAAGTGCATTTTTATTTATACGCCAAACACCAGTGATAATGTCGATGACCTTGTAACCTCATAAATGGAAAACATCGGCATTTTTCCTACGATCCTTTTATTCCAAAGCAACTGTGTTCATTTGCAAATATCATGGAATATATATCGTCTAAGGAGTAATAATCAGTATTGTAAATATATAAGGTTGGTGTCAGAATATACTCTAGCAATCTGAAAACCATCTTTCTTTCACGACTCGCAAAAACTTTAGTAGAGTGTAGATTTATAAGTACCGTTAGAGGACACAAATATGTCAATTTTGTATGGATCTTTGTAAGGAACCGAACCAAAAAGCAAACACGATGATCCTTGTGCAACCCATATCTAAACAGACAAAACAAAACAATTGAATATCGAACCTAGTCAAACACGCTAATATCTACCAGGTAAGTGAAGTTTCCCACCAAGCCAACCACATCCACAACCTTTGAAATAAAAATTTGTACATAAGGAACATACAGGTCCTTCAACAAAATAAGATAATTCCGTAATTTCCATATAGAAAATTCACCCCCTTTTAATAATACTTTATGACAGTCTCCTAAAAAAGAACAATGACTAGTATAAAAGCTCAAGGTGGTTTAACACAATACTAATGTGACTGAAATGATTATTGGAAAAAGAATTTATTAATTTGAATAAATGAATAAGTTGTGTTTGAAATTCTGTAAGATTTATTCTTACAAGGGGTAAACTTTCTGTATGGAAATTACGGAGTGATTTTATTTTGTAGAAGGACCTGTATAACTATGCAAATGCATCCAGAACCACCGTTGACACAAATATCACATCCATAAAAAGTACCTTGATGACAGCAATACAATCTTTTAAGACCTGGTAAGCCCAGGTCAGCAATGTTTTACATCATTTTTTTTCATTAAAATGTTATCACACTGCGAAACACGCAAAAAGAAGGAACAGAAGGGATTTTGCCGCATAGAAAAGTAGACCATTGAAAACCTAAACCAATCAGGTTTGTGATAGAATTTCAAATGTTGCGTGTTTTTGGTGTCATAATCGAGGAATCATTCCAAATATGAAACAGATCGTGACAAAATATTTATTTTTATTCCGAACTAAGATTAATGCCATCCACACCATGTCCAAATTTAGGAATATGAAGCGATCAAATGTCATTTACAAATCTTTATGTGGAGTTGAATGGTTTGTTTTTGTAGAAGTTTTCACTCTAGATTTAAACAATGCGCTACGTAAAATCGGCTTGATAAGAAACAAATCAGCAAACTTTGGTGCATGATTTTTGTTCATTTCTAAAACTATTGTTTGTATTGTATTTTTAAACACAAAACATATGTTGTCTATCCAAACTTTTAACTCTGTGTTGTTGAAAATTGATTCCAATGAGGATTGGTAAGTTTTTCCTCTTTTTCAGATTGCTACAGACTCAAAGTATACCTTTGTTGTGAAAGAATTCATTGTTCTGGCATATTTAGATACTATCTAAACTAACCACTTTAATAGAAAATACAAGGTAGATTCCACTACAAACGAGAATAATGATGTTGAAAACGTTATCGGCTGGGCTAAGGTTTATTAAGGAATAGTAAAATAAATATATTAAAGCTCCACGCATGTATGGCATTTTGAACATGTATATTAGCCTGTCTGCATGTATATATCAAAGCGGAGGTTGGGTTAGCATGAAGAAAGTAAGAAATAAATTTTGATTTCTGCACAAAGCTCATTGTTTGTCATTTTGAATGGTGCGACAAATCATTGTTGTTTCATAGTAGATATTGAAAATATATTGTACTTTTTATGAAACATGTATTGTGCCCATTGTGGATATTGATAATGCATTCTATTTCTTTTGAAACCTTTGTTATTTTACAGAAAGAAAACTCAACACACTTTAGGTAAATTAAAATTAAAAAATTAAACCTGTCAATAATGAAGCTTATGTATTTGAACTGTATAACTTGGAAACATAATTACAATCAACATTGTGCTTTCTAAAGTAATATCATATTGCTTCAGGTTCATTTAACATTTAACTTGATATTTGAGAAATAGAAATATACATGTATTGTTTTGAAAATAATAGAAATATGACAATTTTTATGAGATGTTAACATTTTCTCTAATTCGATTACCTATAAACAATACACAACATCTTTATCTACATTTGTCTACAAAGGAATGTGAAATTAATATTATGTTATAAATAACAAACACATCGCTAAATTTCTACATAAAATGTTGTTAGAATTAAATTTTGATTTACAATAGACAAGATAAACTTGTAACTAATTAAAATGTGTACTTTACAGACACCGTTAAACAAGACAAAACAACAACGACTAGCACATAATGGCTCACTAATGATTTAGAAGGCAAATGCACCTTACCCTTTCTGTTTGGCATATGCAAGAGACTCTAATACAAATCAAACTTTGTAAAATCGCCGTCTTCTAATTTATTAAGAAAGCATCGCCCATCTTGTTTGTTACGCTGATATTTATATTGGAAGTTTAGTATAACTGGGATATTAACCTTGAATGCAAACTACAAACGTATCATAATAATATGAACAGGAATTCCATACATTTTTCACAAATGTATATTGTTTTGACATTTCCCCTCACAAGTCCATCTTTAAACTCTCATGTCAAAATGTGATACATGGGAATCATACCGCTAAATTTTTTTCGGAATACCTTTCATTGTTTCTGAAATAATTTCAAAAACCAACCTTTACAAGTTCACGAAACATGGTGCACTGAAGAAGAAAATGTTCAAACTAAACTTAAGAATTGCCTATTTAACCGATATTAATCTTTAACATAGCAAACGTTATCTTTTCGGTTTTACTCAACGAAGGCGCTTTATAACCGGATGAATACATATTAAATTTTATCCGAAGAGGTTTTTTCTTTAATATCTTTGTTTTTTCATATATATATAATCAACTTTTCTAGAAATCTTAATTTTAATGCAAAATCTTTCTGACAGTACAATCTAAATATTTAGTTGTATACACTCAACTTTACTCTTTCTGAATCTACGACTGATACTATCAGAGTATTTTTGTTAATTAATCATTATTTTTAAAAACTGCAAGGGCTCGAACGTACGCCCTTCAATACTTAATCGCCCAGCATATGATTGACTCTCGAACTATTCAGTTTTCTAGCCGGTCAAGCTTGATCACCTATGAATTTAATCGAAAAAGTGGAAAAACAAATGAAAAAATTTCGAAAACGGGCAAATCAAGTTAAAGATATGAACTTCTACGAGGTATGATCTGGAAGAGTGAGAACTTCAGTCTAGATAATTAGGTACATCCATCAAATGTGATATTAAAAATTAAAGTCTGATTCTACTTGTTTTTTATTTTCTTATTTTTGTAACACGAGTAACGATACTTTTCATTTTAGGGTTGTAACAAGATCCTTCTGTGAAATCAATCTCCGACGATATTTGTAACATAAACACATCTATAACAATCCTATATTATTTTGTATAATTGATTTTACGAGGAAACAGCTACGCGCCAAGGTAATCATTCTTACAAAGTTTCTTGCAATTATGGTAAAAAATGATAGAGATTAAATGTGAACAAAAATATTGAACGATAAAAACTGAAAGGAACAAAAATCATCGAAGCAGAATCAAACAGTATACACATCTATATTTTTCAATTGAAAGTTTCATGAATGTCTGAAAAAATTACAAAGGTCTTGTCCGGACAAAGTTTTGCGCTATCATACCATTACTCGCGAATAATGTAGTTTCGTGAATACATATATACGAACCAAATCCTTTAGCTTATAAAATCTTATAATGAATCTATTTCATTTCTATAAAGCTGTGCATTTACAGACAGTATTGGAAAAGAAAGTTTTGTTAAATAAATACGATTTCAAATGTCACAAATCATATTTGTAATATTTTAAACGAAAATAAAAATTAAACCATAAGTACCAAAACGTTCGTTTAAAACTCGTATGTATTAAATTCTTTTTTGTCTCGTTTTCCGAAACAACCATCTAGTGCTGTAAAATTAAAACTGGTATAATATGCGACTTGAGTCCCTGAACCGATATCTCTGCTAATGACTGGTGCCCCAAGGATATCACAAAATCAGGAGGCAATAATTGTGTAATTTTGTCAGAAATATATTGTCTAAAATTTCCGCAAGTTTAAATTTTAAAGTCCTTAAAAACCAAGGTATACTCCCTGATTTCCTTCGCTAAATCTGGTAAATAATATTTTGGTCTCCTTGGTAATCTTTTCGACATCTTGAAAACAATTTTGATTTCATAATTTTTGTCCAAGCACTATAGATGAGGGAATTGTATTCCAAAACGGTCGTCTAGTGCTGTTAATATAAAACTGATATAATAAGTATTTCACAATATCATTAAGTGTTTTTCTTTATGGCAATTAGTTCTAGTAGTGGAGGAAGAAAAAACTCACGTACCTCTGAAAAGCCAACGTAAGTACATGGAATGAATAAGGCTACAAGTCGATTTGACAACTAAGCCATGCTAAAAAGGCTGACATACATACAGGGAGCCATTGTATTGAAACTTGCTTTAAAATTAAAACTTGTGTATAAAGAAATAAGTAAACAACACAAATGCTAGTTTTACATTAATATAAAATTTTGCTAATATTGTCATTAACTTTACATTTAATAGCTGGGAATATATCAATTAAAAACAAATATATCGATCCATGTCCAAATCTCAATCTTAAGCGAAGTAAACACTTTGAAAGCTGACACGTTAGTTTCGATACCGTTTTTGCTATAACTTATTGTAGTTAAAATATCATAATAATGACATCTCATCATCTGGAACTAGATAATCCCAAAATTCCTGTGAAATCGATTGTTTTTTAAAACACCGAAATCGAATCTCTTATCACGAATACCTGGAATAATTTCAAATGTCGAATTACTAAATTTTATAGAGCAGTTAGAAATGGCGAAATTTAACTATATAACTGTAGGATCGAATAACAAGGTTCCATGTTTCAAAAGAAACATTTCACAGTTGGAGCATTTATTAATTTTTGTTGTCAAAACATAATTGTCAAATTTATTAATAAAAATATTGGAATAACATTTCAATCGTAGTATTTAAAAAGAATTCAATGAAAAAAATGTTTATCATTAATTTAAGGTCTTTCATATAATCCTCAAGTTTAATGACCGTCATCGTAACATCGTTGATAAGTATGATGTTCTTTTTCCAAAATTTAAATGGACATATTTGACGTCGAACTTTTCAATTTTTCTTTTATTCGTAATAAGTTCTCTTCCGGAGCATCGGACCTTTCTATTGGGTTGGAGTTCACGTTTTGAACTAAATCTATCAGTTTGCAAACTTTTCACTTTGCTTTTGGTTTTGGGATTTTGTTATGTAGACATTACTCTTTTTTGTAAATTTGTTTAATAAAAAAGTGACTATTTTCTTTAACCACTCTATGGATGACAAAAAAACCATTCGAATTGTTTTTTCTCAATTTGATGGAATTTTAAAGTTTTTTAAAAATAATAATCAGTGCCAAGTGTTGTGAGATATAACAGAATTGTTGTAGTCTCATAATTTTCTTGCTTACTATTATTTTTGTGTAACTATTTTGCTTATCATTACATGCACTTGATTATCTTTGCTGAAGGTCAAGAGTTTAAGATAATGTTCAAATTTAAAAGTTTTTACATTGCTTTTGGGTTGTGATTTAAACAAGGATTTGTATGGTGTTTTATTAGATATCATATTTTCAAATACCATGTATTGCCATATTTTTGTTTATTTCCATATATCTGTGGCGATATCTGTTATAGTTACAGACATAATCTTTTCCTTTCATGTTTAAAGCTACCAATTATATCTAAGGATACTAGTTATATTACATATTATACCAGTTTTAATTTTACAGTTATCAGTTATATTATTCTCTGTCCAGGATTGCCCTGGATATATTCGACGTCCCATAGTTCCATGTTCCTTTCACACAACTTAAATTACACACGTGGCGGGTGTAGCTAGCTAAACAGGAGGTGCTTACCCTTTCGGAGCACACGACCTTACTTTCCTGGTGTAAGTTCACGTGTCTAACCTGATTTGTCAGTTCCAAAGTTTTTACTGTGCTTCTGGATTGTGATTCGGACCTGAATCAGTGTGTTTGTTTTTAATTAGGTATTTTCTTAATTTTAAGTACATTCAAAATATAAAAGGTTTTCTCGCTTTCTGTCTGTGATCTTTTACATTTTTCCTTATTATCCACAGCGGAATATCATGTGTTAATTCATACGTGTTTTATATACATAATACATAGTAGTAGCTATTTTCGTGATACAAAGACCTTTCGGTGTGGGATCTTGCTTTTACTGAAAGCTCCTATAAGTCAATATTTTAAGGCGTGTTTATTATTACGAGGGGAAGTCAGAAAGTTAATAGAACAGCGTATTCAACCATGCGTAACACACACTTTTCTTTACTTATTTAGACAACACAACATTCCGCCATTTTAAACATATCAAGTTTATTTGTCACAACATATTTGTGTAATTCTCAAAAGCATTCAAAGTTGGTGACCATCAAACAATGATGGAAAATCACAGTAGAGGGATCAAATGCCAAAGAAATTCACGGCGAATTACCTAGGTGTACGGTGACAGTGGCCATGCCTATTCCACAGTGACAAAATTGTCAGTTGAGTTTAAACGTGGGTACACCTCACTGAAGGATGACCCACGGTCAGGTCGGCCAGCTGATGCCATCACAAAGGAAATTGTCACGTCTGTGGAGACCCTTATCATGAATGATCGTCGAATTAGGACATAGCTAGGGAGTGTGAAATTTCACATGGAAGTGTATACACGGTTATTCACGAGCATCTTGGGATGTCAAAAGTATCCGCAAGATGGGTCCCCAGAAACCTTAATGTGCAGGATCACTTCCAAAGACTCCAGTCAAGTCGGGACTTTTTTGGCATTAATAATGATAACCCGGAGAGCTTAAATTTAGGTTTAGTAACTGGTGATGAAAGATGGATTCATCATTGGGACCCAGAAACCAAAAAAGAGTCCATGCAATGGAAGCACCTTGGCTCACCCCCACCAAAGAAATTAAAAATCGAACCATCAGCTGGCAAAGTCATGGTCACTGTGTTTTGGAATTTTAAGGGTGATCTGTTAATCAATTATAAACCTGCTGGAATCTCTATTACTGGGGCTTGCTATGCTGATCTAATTAAGCAGCTGAAAGCTGCTATTAAATTAAAAAGGAGGGGGAAGTTGAGCCGAGGGGTATTGTTTCTTCCCGACAATGCTCCTGTGCACAAGTCAAGGATTGCACAAGTTCGAACAACTTAATCACGCACCCTACAGTCCCGATTTGGCACCCAGTGATTATTTCCTATTTAGAAATTTGAAATCCCGTTTACGGGGGATCAGATTTCCTGATGATGATATTATTAAGGCTGCCAGAGAGGCATGGTTTCAGAACCAAACCGAAGACTTCTATTTCAAAGGTATAGACAGTCTGAAAGAAAAGTAGGCTAAGTGCATTGGGGTAAATGGGGACTATATTGAAAATAGTAATAAAATGTATGGTTTGTTGCGGCAATATATATCCCGTTCTATGAACTTCTTGACCTTCCCTCGTATCTTTGATATATTTTTCTGCTCTTGTTTTGGAATGGACTAATGTAGATATTAACGATACATTGTAATAGCAGGAGGGCATTTACATCTAAAAGAAGAAACATAGCAACAGCGAAGAAAACAACATAACACGAGCTAATGATAAAATAAGACAATAGAAAGAAAATACAAATACTGAGCTTGAAATAAAAGATACCACTGATTCCTCAAGTTCAGATTCATATTTAGACTTATACCTGAATTACGACGCTCACGAAAGGTTACATATGAAACTTTATGACAAACGTGATGACTTCAATTTTTAATTGTCACCTATGCAGCAATATACCTGCTTCTCCTGCTTATGGTGTATTTGTTTCCAATACTCTATGGTAGAGCTTGGTAGGCCCTCAATTAGACATATATGGATACCTGCATGTAAATAATCCTCAGGCTAGGAAAAAGGTTCCGCAATTAAAAGATACATATGATCTTATTGATCCTTTTAGAGAACTATACTCTGACAAAACAAGGTTCACTTGGAGAAAAAGACATCCTTTTAAGCAAGCCAGTTTAGACTTTTTTCTATTAAGCTATTCCTTTTTTCCCTCAGGTTATTGACGTTAAAATACTACCAGGGTATAGATCTGATCATTCAATGGTTATGTTACAATGTAAATAAACAATTCTATCAAGGGCAGGGGGTTGTGGAAGTTTAACACTTCACTTTTAAGTGATCAGGCATATGTCGAAAAAATAAAACAAATAATTCTGAAAATAAAGAAACAGTGTGCAATGCCAGTTTCTAATCCTTAAAAATCTAGATAAAACTCAAAATTAACATATACAATTGTCGATATCGGACCAAGCGTTTTTAGAAGTTTTGTTTATGGAGATAAGGGGTCAGAGTATTTCATATGCTTCATATGTTAAAAAACAAAAACAATAAAGGAAATAACAACTTTTGAACGAACCGATAAATTACCAGAAGATATTTTAGAACATGTTGATTTTAAGAAATTAGAATTTGAAAATTTAAGAAAAGAAAAAAATGAAAGGTTATATGATTCGGTCTAGAGTTCAGTTTATTGAAGAAGGAGAAAAACCAAGTAACTATTTTTGCAATTTGAAAAACCATAACTATGTGAACAAAAGTGTAACAAAATTAGTTAAAGAAAATGGCTCTGAAATAACTGATCAAAAAGAAATACTAAATGAAATAAAAAGTTTTTACAAAGACCTTTACGCATATAAAAAAGTTGATAAAGTTGATCTCCATTGTATTGTTTCAAAATACGAAATTAATTAACTAAACAAAAAAAGAACAACTATCTTTAGAGGGTGAAATTAAAATTGAAGAAGCTTTTAATGTACTGAAAAATAATAAAAGTCCTGGGTCGGATGGATTCACAGCAGAATTCTTTACATTTTTTTGGAATGACGTTGGGGTAATTATTGTAAGATCACTAATAATAAATGAAGGTCATAGGAAAGGGGAATTTACATTAACGTAAAAATTTGGGATCATTACTTGCATACAAAATGGGGATAAAAATAGAGAACAATTACAGAATTAGAGACCCATTTCAACTTTGTTTATAAAATAGCATCTGGATGCATTGCAGAAAGATTGAAAAATGTCCTTGACAGATTAATATCTGAAAATCAAACGGGGTTTATAAAAGGCAGGTATATAGGGGAGAATATAAGACTTATATATGATTTACTATATCATACCGATACATATGATATACCAGGAATGTTATTCTTAATTGATTTTCAAAAAGCATACGATACAGTATCATGGGAATTTATGGTTAAAGTATTAAACTTCTTTAACTTTGGTGAATCTTTTAAAAAAAAAATTCTGTTTTTTATAAAAATATAAAATCGTTTATTGTTCAAAACAATATTTTGTCAGATTAGAGGAGTTAGACAAAGTGATCCAATTTCTAGTTATTTGTTTCTTTTATGCGCAGAGATATTGTCTTTCATGATACAAAATGAAAAAGGGATTGATAAAAATGGCGAAATGATACAACACTCATCCTTGACAGTACTTTTGAATCGGGTTTAAATATAAATCTTTCAAAATATATATGCATTTGGATTGGATGCAAGAAATGCTGTGGGGAAACTTTTAATCATAGGTTGATAATTCCTTTTTCTTATAAGTTTACTTAATTAGGTGTAACATTTTCAGTTGATTTAGAAGAAATTTGCAAAAATAATTATCTAGAGAAATTTACAGAATTGAAAAAAATCTTAAAGATTTGGTCATCTAGATTTTTGACACATATTGGTAAGATTGTAATCATCAAATCCTTGGTCGTTTCAAAATTAAATAATTTATTTATTACTTTACCAAACCCTTCTGATATGTTTATAAGAGATCTCAATAAAGAAAAATATAAGTTCATATGGCATGATAATGGGCGATAATATAAAATGTAATATACTTGTACAAGATTATTTTAAAGATGGGCTAAAAATGGTCGATTTAAATCATTCTATCAAATCTCTGAAAAAACATGGATCAGGCGATTAGTTAAACAAAATTAAAAATTTTCAAAATTGTTTAAATCTCTTGGATACGTAATTCATAAAATTTCATGTGGTGCATCAAATTACCATGAAACTAAAACTATCAATCAAAATAGGTTCTGGAATTAAGTATTTATAGCATTTAGTAACTTTAATGAAAAAAAAATCATGGGAAGAAGTACAACAAATGTGTATTTGGAATGATTGCCATTTTCTTATAGGAGGAAAACCTGTATATCTAAAACACTGGGCGAATAAACATGTATATTTTATTAATGATTTAATTGATAAAAATGGAAATTTCTTACAATTTACTATTTTTAAAAACATATTTGACATAAGATCCATTTTTTTAGAATACAACAGTGTGATTAGCTCAATTGCATCGTTTCTATATAAATATGGTATTACACAATACACAAAAACTGTCCAACGACCATTTGTTCCATATCAACTTAAAATAATTTTGAAATCAAATAAAGATGCAAGGGATGTATATAGAGGTTCATTATCTGAAACTGACAACTGTAAAAAACAAAACTCAAAATGGTCAAAATACTTCGTTATGCCTGAAACTAAATGGAAAAAATTCAATGTTCTACCATTTTTAACAACAAAAAATACAAAATTATAATGGATGCAATTTATAATTCAAAATAAAATAATAGGAGTTAATTGGTTTCTTAAAAAAATAACATTAAAGATTCTGATAAGTGTTTTTTGTAAATGTGAGTCAGAAAGTCTTTCATTTATTCTATTAATGTATATACGTACAAAAGTTTTTAAACAAATTAGAAGATTTCCTAAATTTAAGCTTCACTGATGCTATAGAAATAAACCCAGAGACAGCTAGTTTTGGCATTGCAATTTTTCTATGATATATAAACCTATTAATTTTATCTTGCTTATTGCAAGAGAATTTATTTTTTCTTCAAAAATGAACAATAAAAATTAAATTTTAATGTATTTAAAATATTTTTTAAAGATAATTTATCAATTGAAAAAATAATGCTACAAAAGTAAGGAAAACTTTTGATTTTTCATAAATATTGGCAAACTTTTCACGAAAAATTACTTTGAACATATACAGTACATATATGTATGTGAGTAAATAAACATTATGCCAAAAGAAAATAAAAAAAACATATTAAAAAAATGTAACAATCTAATGTGTGAAAATGGCTGATTTTGGACATTTTATGTTTGCTGTGAAAGTCATTGAACCTAACAAGGACATAAAGATGAAATACTTTACTTGTAAGCAAACTGATCTTTTTTGAGTGATGTTAGAAAGATATATTTTAAAAGTTTATTGAGCTGGACAGAACATTCTGAATTATACCTAATTAATGGATTTATGTATTTAAATCTTGAAAAATGGAAATATTACCAGTCTCACTGAAAGACAATGTGCCAATACAATATAAAAAATCAAGAAGGAAATAGAAGACAAAAATTAGTTGACAGTTTAATAAAGTTGATCAGACATATTTTAAGAATACAAATTAGATTTTAACCGAAATATATCAGAACAAAAATAATTTTAAATATGGCTACTAGGCTACTTCCCTACTACCTGGCATGGCTTTACAAAAGTGGGGGGTTATGGAATTACATGTAGGAAAATATAACTTACTACGGTAATTATTAGTGGGCCTGTTAAAATTAAGTAATACATAAAAATGGAATTGGAATATTATTATTTAAAAAAGATGCAATATAAATATCATGGATTATTCAATTTGGAAAATGATAAAAACAGGTAAGAGACATCACTTATGTTATTTACATTTTGGCAACCATGTGTTGGTATAACTTATTTCTTTCATAGTTGAGCCCCGGCCTTTCAAGCAAATATAAAGGGTGCTCATATCTATAATGTATGTATTACATATTATGAAAATATTATTAAATTTGATATTTTGTTATCGAAATACAGAGATTAATAAATATACATGTTAATACCAAGTTTTAATTGTAATTATGGAAATACCTGCATAAGGCTAATTTTATTAATTAACATTTCATACTCTCAATACATGTATCAACATCGTCGATTGTTACATCAACAAAACTGCTATTTGTGACAAGTGTTGGTTGGAATCTGTCTCATTATCTAAGAGAATGTATTTTTAAGTCAGAATCTTCAATTTCTGCAATCATTTCATAACGAGTTAGGTCATGCGATAAAAGTTCAAGCATGCTTTTCCCAGAACAAACAAGTTTGTCTGACATTAGCTGCATCACGTTGCTGTCGTCCGATTGTTTATAACCATACCGCGTCAAAGAAACGCTTACAAGACATGAGCCATGTTTTTTTGTATATTTTGTTGGATATTTTCATTGATAATATTTTTTATCAAACAAAAGCAACTTTTCCATATAAAATAAGAATATTTTGAAATCTTGAAAACTTTTAACTTGCACTTACCCCTATTTGGTTTTCAGAAGCGCTATGTGGTTAGCCATTTTGTTTTTTTTTAATGAAAAGCTGTAGGAACATTTACACGCGCCCATATTGGCTCAGTTTTTTCATATTGTCCTAGTGTTTCATATTGGCCCAAGTTTATTCATATTGACACAAGTTTGTGAATTTATTGGCAAGGTTGCTTTTTTACGTATTGTATCAGTAACACATGTTTTTATTAATAATATATATTACTACCTGAGATAACAATACCCTCAGGAATGCTTAGTCCCCTAGTAGAGATATCAGTACACCTCATGCATATACATAGGTATTTTATATGAATGACCTTGATATTGTCTCGCATTTATTGAAAATTGTCGATACGAGGTTAAGTAACATTCATTTCAACCTTTAAATTCGATCTGGTTAAATAGCTACACAAATACTTGAAGTTAGGTGATATTAACACTAATAACATATAAAAACTGGTATCAGACATTATGAGAAACAATAACATACACAACAGCGTAAAACACTTTTATTTTTGACATCTCATTGTCTCCATCATCACGACTTCTGTAAGTTGATTAGTAATATGTTCCTTAAGATGCTTTAATTGACGAGAAGGTGTTTTGCTTTCATGATGTTATTGCGTAATTCTTTGCGTATCTTAATATAAAACCGTGAAAATCGTGAAAGGTCATGTAGTGATTCGCATTTAAATCTCCGTTTCCATCAGAAATAGGTTTCTAAACATGTCCAGGGCTACAACTCAACATTCTGGTACTACATCTGACCAAAAGCCTATATAGTTGCGTTAAAATGCCGTTAAACACAGACATACAGTTAAGATTTGGCAAGTGTATGATTGTACAATCATTATATAGTTTGACTTCAAACTAATTGCAACAGAATATATTATGGTACGAAAATGCTCTAAAATACATAAAATGATTATGGTAAAAATATACTAAAATCTAGTAAGGACTTTGTATTTCTTATGTGGGTTTTATAAACAAGGGAGCTAACTCTTGTAAAACAGATACAATTTTAGTCCCTTTATCATATAGTTTTTGTTATTTGAACAAAATGTAAAGCAAAGAAACTGGAATTAACCAATCAGAATTGTTTTCATATATACATTTAACATTTTTGAGCTGATTTATATTTAAAGTAATAGCCCATTTTAATTCAGTTGATTTTTTTAAAGTCTGTCACAATCTAATGTTTGTAGTAATGAAGAATTAATGGCTAAATACTTGTAGTAATGCTGTAGAAGTATAGAAAAATATCGTTTTAACCGAGATAAACTTTTTTATTCTTTTTCTGCATAATAAAATATATCTGAGGATATAAAATCTTCACCTCTTCATCATTTCCTTACTATCGTTTTGTATAAAGTATTTAAACAAAATGATTTTAATTTTATTACATTTCATACAGATATTGCATTCAAAACAGTCCTAAAAGATTCTATAATTTTAGTTTAATAATAAATTTTCATCTGTTCTTTATAGAATAGCCAGGAACACTTGAGTTTTTTTTAAATTACTGTGTAAAATTAAGGCTTGCAATACAGAGTGATCTCCCTTTTCTAAAGAAAATGCTATTGTCAACTTTAATTGGCAAGAAAGTCAAATTTCGCTCAATTGAAATTGGTGGATTTTTAACAATAACACCTTTTCTGAAAAGAATCGCATAAACTAAATATTCAATACACAATCTATATGTTGACTAACAGTTAGTTTCAGTTATATAGAATTTTGTATAATTGATCAAATGCCATTGGTAACAAACAAATATAATATTTCTTTTTAATTTACTTTGCAAATACCATTGCGTAAAATGTACATTTGAAACAAATCTTGTTTTGTTAGTTAAGAGCTTAAAAAATAAATTCTAAGTGTGTATGAATCTATGAAGGAAGTAATTTTCGAACTATATAACTTTTTTGTTTGTATAACATGAGCTGATATTGAAATCACACTGTTCGCTTTAATTCTATCTTAATTTTGATCAATGTCTTTATTTTTCAATTATTTCAGAATTCAATTTTACACATGTAAATGTATTACTTTGTATGAAAAAAACAAGCAAATATAAACAAAAAGACTTAAAAATCAAAACTATGTATTCTAACACCTAACACAATGCCTTTAAGAGATTTTTGTTAGAATGAAATTATGATTCGCATAATAATTTTATAACTGTTCCACAAGACATTGAATTCATTGTCTGTCTACACTCAGGTGTGTTTGAAATATAATGAAATTAATTCTGACATTCAGCCATTTAGATTTTAGTAATTTTTTATGAAATATTCTTATGTTAACTCAGTTGTTATTAGTTAGTAATTATAGCGATTCATACAATGACATCTCATTGTCAAATCATTTGGGGATAAACAAGCACAGGGTGCATATGATGTTATTCTGTTGGTCATCACCAGGTTGTTGGTAAACAAGTACCATACATAAACTATGGCAACACACACACACACACACACACACACACACACACACACACAACAAATACAACAGGACTGACTACAGTTCTGGGACCCGCAGTCCAAGGTTGTTAGAATACATGTGAGGAGACACAGGCACGACTCACACCATACAGACTATTAGTAACGCCACCTGAATCAAATACTAGCAGGCTGTAGTTTAGTTTTTGAGTGTTTCATTACAAACACGCTAATGTCAATATTCCTTTGTATTGTAAAAGGCTTGTTTTGTTATCATTCAATTGTGCTGTCCTCTGATGTGTCTGTTCGCTATTTCATGATTTACTTGTAACGTGTCGTGTTCTTACTTGCGATGATTCATTTAATCTTTACCTTGTTCCTTATCGCGTTTATGGTTTTGTTGACTATTTCTCGTTAAAATTGAGTATACTGATTACAAAATAAATCTCATTGCTTGTGCTTCAGTTTGCATATATCGATGGCTGGGACGTTGATTTGTGTAAATAGACACAGATATATTAGATTTGAGTTATACATGTTTATCAAAACAACACAAATAAACATTATTACAATTAAAATGCGGGGGTGTAAAAACTGTTAAAGGTTATGTTTGTTCAAGAAAAGAATGCATATAATAATGATTCATGTATAATATGTTTAAAAGTGAGGAAGTGCAAGTGGTTTTTATTAATAATGCACACTAATAACGTTTAAACAGGCAATCTGAAACTGCTAAATGTCAGGTTCGTAATACCTTGCGTGGTTTAAACGGTGTAGTTCTTCAAAAAGGCGCAATAGCAAGATAAATTCATATACATGCCAAAACTACCTGGTCTTACTGAGACCTATACACCTTTGTTAAGAAGGTAAAAAGTAACAAAACATTTTAATATACAGGTCCTGGTTCCAAATATTTAATGAAAGTAAAACTGAAAAGTGCATTTAGGATAAATTCAATCAAACCAGCCATTCATGTAATTCTGTTTAGTAACGAGAAATTTTGGTCAATTTTTCATGCAGGGGCAAAATTTGATTTTCTCAAACTCTATAAGCATGTATATTATCATATATTTCTATTTAGTTCTCCATATGATAAATTGTAGGTGTCATTGAATATGTACATGCACTCTATTTTGTATAGTTGTTGTCTACCATTAGCAACGAGCATAGCGCCAATGATAGCAAGATACTATTGTTTTTTTTCAGACGTATACTATATTTTTTTCACGCGCCACCTTGGGAACGAGAACTCAATTTTGTAAACAAACATGGCGACGAGATTCGGTGAGGACCCAGACAAATTCATTTCTGACTTAGATTTACACTACACAATTGAAATTGCCTTATATCTCAATACATGTATCTGTAAATTTAAAGGTCATCAATGGTTAAAATGCACTATGCTTTCAAGTGTTATGTGATGCACTAAATGCATTATCATGTTTTATTCGAAACCAGTGCTTCTATAGTATTCTCTTGGAGAATATAGTACCTTCGCTTCGGATCAGGCACTATAATGCCCAAGACAATACTTTATTTACACAGGTCCCCTAGGAAAACATAATAATGCATAAGTATTATATTTCACTATATCACCACAAACTCATAAAAATGCAGTATTTAATTAGCAGTCTGTATAGAATTCACAAATTATTTCATATCTTTTACGAAATTATTCATTTAAAATTTAATAAGGTTTATTTTTGCATTTTGTAAATATCACTTGAGATAAATTCAGCTTGGTGTTAGGTTACATTGGCTTTTATTAAATACCAAGGCTTTTAGTCATATTTCTTTATTTTGAAAATATTAGCCTACATCCTCAACTATTTTAAATTTTCTGATTAAAATGAAATTTCAAAAATAGAATTGCATTTCAGCGGTTTTTTTTCCACAAAGTCAGTCCTATTTTCAATTTTGCTTTTATATTATCAATGTTATTTTCTTACCTTTTCAAGTATTTTAATTAAGGTTAATTGTACCCATAACACTAAAATGGCCATTTACTCAATTCTTTAATTAGTTAGTTAAGAAACTTAGAATTTGGAAAACCGAAGAAAAAGAGTTTGATGTTTAAACGTAATATGTTGTAGCTTAAATGTCGAATATACAGAAGGTGCTTTCAATTTTAATTGGCTTATGTATATTGCAAGCCTAGGCTTATCAAGGCCCTCACATTGTTTTATGGCCGCCATCACAGATAACAAGTTTGATTTCTCTGTGTCCAGGACAGCCCTGGATATATTTGACGTCCCACAGTTCCATGTTCCTTTCACACATTTTGATTACACACTTGGCGGGTGTATCTAGTTAAACAGGAGTTGCTTACTCTTCCGGAGCACCCGGCCTCACTTCCCTGGTGGAAGTTCAAGTGTCTAACCTAACTTGGCAGTTCCCAAGTTTTTACCTTGTTTCTTGATTGTGATTCGGACATGAATTAATATGTTTGTTTTTGATTGCACACAAGACGAGTATCACTAGCTAAACAGCAGAAACACTCTGCCTCACTACCCTGTTGAAAGTGCATGTGCTAAACTTAAGATGAAAGTTTTCAAAGTTTTTGCTTTGCTTTGAGGTTGTGATAGGGACATGTATCAGTAATTATTTAAAAATATGAAACGCAACTCATTTAACATAAAATAAAAAAATACCTGGTATTATGGTAAAATATGAAATATTAATAGAATCTTACACCAGTAACAGGGTAAGACAGAGATATCTCAAACGAGGATGAAAATTTTCCTGTCCAGAACGAGCTATTCATCCGAGTTTGAGATATCTCTGTCTTACCCTGTTACTGGTGTAGTATTCTTTTTCTCACACATTTGCAACATAAAACATGATTTTAAACAAAAAATTACATCAAATGTTAAGTTTTCATGTCAACATGCGTGCCTGCTGAAAATGACGTATTCAATTGTTGTTTACGTTCTCACGTAAAATGATTATGACGTCATCAATTAAGCGTTTGTAAGTAATTGTGTCGTTAAGAAAGTGTTGGTTGACTTCGGAACTTTTCTCAACTCGTTAAGTCCTTTCAACGATAAATCCAGAGCTGGTATAGCTACGCGGGGAATTGAGCGTGTAGTCTGTCTCACCCCTAGGGTGAGACACGGAAATCCAACATGGGTAAAAACAAGGGATTTCTATGTCACAAGTGTGAGAAACATCTATATGTGTTAGATTAAAAGAAGCAAGAATCAACAAGCATTCAATTTGCAAAAAAGACTTAATTATATTTCTTAAAGGGATACTGAAGTCTAGCCAATTTGACCAAAATATGATAATTTATAGTAAATTATTATAATATTGAAAATTTCACAATTTTATTCGCCGAAATAAAAAAGATATAGAAGTTTAAAAAAATCAAAATTCGTAACCTTGGGCCATTTTGGAACTCTTCAATCGGGAGGTACGAAAACAAGTTGTGACGTCATGTGTGAACAAACAAACTTCATATCTACTGCTTATTTATACGGAAGTGTCGCATTATATACCCTGTACTTACGAGTTACCTGTAATTAAACCCTTAATTGACTGACTAGTATTACTAATCCACTTATTAATTAACTAACGAGACATGTATATTGACACTTCCTGTATATTTACCAACCGTATGACTGCCTCAGTGGTTGTGTATTTTATACACACCTTGTTTTAAGATGCTGATAGTCTCATAATTTATAAACATTTAATTTTTCACAAGAATTACTTCAGACTGTTGCTTATATTTATTTATAATAAATAAATAAATAAATAAATAGGTCCTTCCAGAAAATGATGTTAATTAATATGCATTAAAATAATGATAATAATAATAATAATAATTGTATGAAAAAATAATAGGGGGTAGTTACTTTTGATGTACTAACAGGAAAGGGTAAATGCAGCTGCTAAACCGGGACCGAACCCGGGAGCTTCCTAATACTAGCGGAAGCTACCCGGTCCGCCACATTCCTCCCATCCTTTTTTTCTATTCATCTCCCTTGAATCGAAACCACCAGGTTCCACCCCGGGGACCAACTTGTCGGTCAGCCAATGCCCAGGGTCGGATGATCCCCCAAATGTAACAGGAAAGGGAAAAATGCAGCCAAGAATATAATTTCACTTTTTAATTTTAAATTTTAATGCATTTCGTCGTCAGATCACCTACTGGTTACACAATAAACAGACGATCTCCTGTGTATAGTTTGGAAAATAAAAGACGTGCTTCTTTCAGAAGATGGGAACTTTGTTGGGTTTTAAGGGTTACAGCCAGACTTGTAATCACAAATTGTGCAGAAACAAGCATAATGAGAAATTTTAAATCTAAATTATAATTTTTTTCTCTATTTCTTTATATGTACTTTTGAAAGGAAATAAGCTGTATTTTTAAAACTATTGAAAATTTGACAATACATTCTCTTTAGTGTATACATGTTTTAATTATTTGTACTTAAGTTATTGCTACAAACATCTTCACATCTCACAATAATTTCACTTATATCAAAATGTCATAGGTCATGCCAATAATTATTACTTGGATTGTATTATACACATGGAGATTATTTCATTTACATTAAGATGACACTAGCTATAATTGTATAATCGGTGTCTTTGATAATTTCATTTATATCAAGATGTCACAGTATAACTTGTGAGACAAAATCGCAGTCAAGATAATTCCATTTACATCAAGATGTGAAACAGAAGAAGTAGCAAAATTATGAAATGATATGGTGAACACAAACAGCTGTATAGCAAGTGTACTATCATTTACCGTGGCTATTATACTATATTTTAGTTTTTTAAGCGATTTTCATGAAATTTATAAGTCAAGTCTAATGAAAAACGTTGTCATAGGGATGGAATGATGTAAAAATTAATTTAAAAGTAAATTTATACAATTTTTTTAAAAGGACGGGTCTCGGCGGACTCTTTCTGTCAGCATCCAAAATTGTCCCGAACTTGGTCACACTGTAACTGACTCTTCTTCTTTTTTTTCTTCGCGTCAGTGATATGAGAAGCGGGGGGGGGGTTGTTGTTGATTTTTTTAATTATTATTATTTTTTTTTAGAGTTTTTTATGTTTAAAATTGAATTTACGAATAGGAATATTTCATTACCGGCAATTTAAATCATTTTAATTTCATACGCCAGTCAGTCAATCCATCAATTCATAATTTCGCAAATCAATCTTTTGAAATATTTAAATCATTTTTAACGCAACCTACCAAAATTCCAAAAAAGGATACTTACATTTGATATGGTATATCGTGAAGACTTTAGATCACTTAACTTATTAACACCTATCAATCTACAGATCTATGTTGTATATTGATTACCGGTGATGGAATGTCTAATAAACAGGATCTTAAGGTACTGTAGGTTACTAATAATCTCTTAATTACCTGTATGCGAGAAAGGGGTGTAAATTCTACTTAATAAATTGAGATCTAACCGATTTATCGTGAAAAATAATTTAAAAAAAAATTATTTTAGGTCAGTTGATGCAGAGATCCCTGTGTTATTTTGCCGATATTGGTCATTATTCAATGTAAAATAGGTCTAAATAGAGACCAGTTCTAAGTTATTATAATTTTTTAATTATTTTTACAACCAACGGTCGCACACAAAACCATACTTAAACAATAATTTTAACAACTTTCACACTGTACACTGTAAACACACTATTGATAGCATGGCGAGGTTTGTTCACAAATGACGTCACAGGGTGTTCTTCTCACCTCCAACACAAAAGAGCTGCAGCGATGATTTTCGGCAATTTTTAAATAGCGAAATATATACCTTAATGGAATAATTTTTTATTTTTTGAATTTTATTATTAATATTGCACTTATAACTATCGGTTTTGGTCATAATCCGCCAGACTTCAGTATCCCTTTAAATTATTACAACACAAGTAAATATCGCTTTTTTTATAGCCTTCTTTTTGTAACTGTTATATGTATTGTTATTTTCTCTATTTTATGAAAAATATATTATTAGTTTTGAAAATACTCTTGCAAATAATAGATGAAAAGCTAAAATCACATTATAGTTGTGTTTTTGGTTGGCTTTATTATTCGTTTTCTAACATCAAATACAAGAACCTCAATCAAACATTATATCATGTTTTACATACACATGGGTACAATATGTTTTCCTGCACATTTCAGGTTGGATTCTCACATGTTTCAGAAATAGATTAATGTGCCCACATTGGTAATGTATGCTTCTTTCGCATTTTACGTTACATTTTCAGCTTAATTTTTTAACATGTAATTCTATAACAAAAATTTTACCTTTAGAGACGGAAAGTTGTTTTCCCTTGTTAAATCACATGTGAGGAATTTAAAATTTATCGTTTGGCCTTACTGGTTGGCTTTAAGTACGTATATTGTGGCAGAGAGAGAGAGAGAGAGAGAGAGAGAGAGAGAGAGAGAGAGAGAGAGCACTATAAAACAATCAAAAGATTCAATCATATTTTAAATATAATAATATTATAATAAATGTATATACATAAATGTTTGATATTTGTGTATTGTCATGAATATTTTGAAAATTGCCAATTATTGTTGTTGACATATTGGCTTCCATGTCAATCATTTTAAAAGTATTATAGCATTATATCCAAAATTGGTTTTTGACTATGTCTTTCTTCTTATTTTACAACAAATGATAAATATAATATTATTCTTAAAAACTTCTAGCAATAACCTGAAATATAAGGACACCTAATCCGTCACGTTCACCACATTTCGTACATAAAAAATAAATATGTATTTTTTGGTGTTTTGTTGTTACCATATACTTATATATACAACACATTGTACTTGAGTGTACTATAACGAAGGCGTAACAACTGTAATTGACGGATCGCCGGCCACGCCCACTATGTTCGGACAAAGGATCGACGTGCTTGAATTACACGCAAAAAGAATGGAAACTCGGTCTGAATTGTGCAATGTAATGACGTCACTGACACTAGAACGTCATTAGTTGACTTGACGCTGCTATGGTACCGTGATGGCGGTCAGTGTCGAAACATTGTGGGCGTGGCCGGCGATACGTCAATTGTATAGCGTTACTCGACGTGTTTATACAACTTAACGCCGGCATTTGTAATAAATAATGAAAAGAAATCCCTTACCACTTCTATTGTTGTATCTGACCAAAGCCTATATAATTTGCGGTTAAATTCCATTTTGGAAACATCTAATACAGTATAGATAAACAGTTAAACTCAATAAACTTTTGGAAAATTATAGCTTTGGACTTTTGGAAGAATCTGTTTACGGTCCCATATTAAGATTAATACTCCTCATGCTAGACATGTTTAAACGAAGATTGGGTGAACATTATACTTTTTATAATGATAATCTAAATCAATAAATAAAATAAGTTGTCAATACACTGAAACATTTATCTTTTAAAACGGAAAATATTTTTCCGTAATTAACTGTAATTACATATTATGCCAGTATTAATTTCACAGCACTAGACGGTCGTTTCGGAATACAATTCTTCATCAGTAGTGCTTGGACCAAAACTATCAAACCAAAACTGTTTTCAATATATTGAAAAGATTACCAAAGGACAAAAATATATTTTACCAACTTTAGCCAAAGAAATACTTAGCATAAGAGAGTATATCTTAGTTTTGAGGAATTGTAACTTGAAGCAAATTCAGACATTAGTATATTTCTAACAGTAATACACAATTATTCCTACTGAGTTTGTGATATCATCGGTAACACATGCTATCAATAACAGCATATGAGAAAAACGAAAAATAAATCCAGTACATAATCTATGTTTTGACGATAAACTCGTATCAGTTACATGGAATTAAGTTTAAACGATCACATGATTTTGATAACATACACATATATTTTCTAAAAATTTGCCGTTTTTTCGCTTATAATGTACATTTGCAGTAAAGTGGTGATAAAACACTTCTCAGTTTCTAAAACATTTCTCAAAAATGCAAACTGTAATTTCATCAAACATTTCCTTGTTATAGAGCATGCGTCAGCACGAACCTCGTGTTCAGTTGCTTTAATTTTGATAAATCGTTCACTTATTTCACATTTCTTATTGACTTAAATAATTTTAATTATACATCAAATCCAAACATAGATTTCATGTTTATAAAACAATACATGTAATGATTTGACCACAATTTTTCAAACTAATGTAAACAATATACAATAATTGTTTTTCGTTATATAAGATCATAAGATCATGTAAGATATTGTAGGTAAAACATAATTCACTTTCACAGAGATCAAACGTTTCACAATAGAAATTTAATTGAGTTTACACATGGACATAGGTATTTACATTTGATCCACTCAAAATGTTGTTACTTAACTATGTGAAAAAACAAGAAAATATGTATAAACGGACATAAAAAACAGTGTATTCTAAAACTTTAATGAAATGACTTCAGCAAATTTTTGTTTTGGAATAAAAAATATGGTTTGCGTGGCTACTTATAACATAGTCATGTGCTATTTTTAAAATCATTACTACAATATTATCACCATACTACTAAACATTGACTCTAGTGCCTTTCAAAGTCAGATCAAAATCAATCATAATATGCAGTTTTGTCTTGTTAGCTTAAACAATATTTATTCAATCAAATATAATACATACAGCAGGATTACAAATGAGAAATTAATAGGATTCTGGAGTTAGAGAATATATCTGATATACACCAGTTCATATATCTAAAAAACTAATGGAGGTGTATTATTAATTTCATGATACGTTGTTCTAATAATAATAGAGAAAATAATTATACTAAATTGTTGTGGAATTATAATAATGATAATTATAATAATAATAATATAAAATTGTGATATGATAATGATTATATTAATAATAATAATAATTATAATAATAATAATAACATGATTGACAATGGTTATAATAAGGCCATGATGTTAAATACAAAAACAAACATACTAATCCATGTCCAAATCACAATCCAGAAGCAAAGTAACAACTTTGGAACTGACAAGTTAGACACGTGAACTTTCACCAGGGAAGTGAGGCTGGGTGCTCCGGAAGGGTAAGCACCTCCTGTTTACATATTTCGAAATATAATGTAGGGATAGAACAGTAAATAATGTTAAGTAAAACGTAACTTTTTAAAATAAACTCTTGTACTGTGAAAAATATCGTTTTGTTTTGTTCAAAGACCAAAATACGGTCACCAAACAATAATTCATCAGCGGTTAAAACAATGAAATGAAAATATGATTGCTGTTCGAATAAGACTAAAAGTTTGATAATATAAAACAAAACGTTTGGAGTCTTTTATGTGACCACATGTACAATAGGGTTCTGAATCTAAATGTTTATTATATAAATGATACTTAGAGAACTGCATTGCAACCGCAGTGATGTATGGAGTATTTGACCCATTCTTGTCCCACACTTATAAAAATTTGGAAATTAATGAGTTAATAAGTTTTTTCAAAAATTGGTAAGGCGTAATTTCTTACGTTACAAGGTAAGTTATTCCATTCTGTAATTATGAAGGGCATAAAGGAAATGTGATAAAAAGGAATTTTACACGTTATACTTGAGATATTTTGAAACCACGTGTTTTATATGAATGGATTTCGTTTTGTGAAGTGAGATAAGGGTGCAAAAATATGGAAGGGCTAAATTATAATACCATATATAGTATCACATTAATTTTTGATTGTTTCGTCGTTTATCTGTAATGTTTCCAGCATAAAGCATTTGAATACTGGAGAAGCACGTAAGACCAGAGACAATTATGGCGGCTTCTAAATTTACCTTTTCTATCTTTAATTAAAAATTTTCAGGTATGTTTCCCTACACAACTCGCCATATTCAAGCAATGATCGGATGAAATTGAATATTATTTTTTTCTAAAACATTCTTGAAAAAATTGTCTTGTTACAAAATAACTTGTGCTGTCGTCTTCTTGGTCCATTTCGTTGTTTTATCATTAACTTGTGTTGTGTTGCGTTCTGTTCCATTGACTGTTCATTATATTCTTTTTCTGTTTCTTTCTGTCCATCAAAGCCACATTTATTTTATACTTGGAAATTTTAAAGGCAATAAAAGAAAAAACATTATTAAGAGAGAATATTTTATCATTCTGTTCATGAAAGAAACCAAGAACAATATTCTTCCATGTTATACGAATTTTTAGGATAACACCAATTTTAGACCAAATTCTATCAACATTTTTGCCAGAGAAAAGTAGGTGTTCTGAATTTTCATTTTCGTTGTGTCGTGTTCTTTGTTTAGTTGGCTGTTCTAATGATAATCTTCTATTCTGTGTACCCTTGGTTCCTTTAGCTATTTTATAATTAGCCTGTGTCTAACTTCTCTGGTGGAACTTTACGTTTTTAACTTAATCTGTCAGTTTTAGACTTTGCTTCTTGGTTTTGATTTAGACATGGATACCTGTTATTGATTTTAAATTGAACTGTATCTTGTTGTTATGGTTTTTTATCACTAACTTGTACTTTCTCCCACCTTGGCTGTTTTATAATTTGTCTTGCTGCTACTTATTTTGAAAAGAGTTGTACATAAACCCACTTTCTCTTTAAAGTTCTAACAATAACCATAAAGACACTTAATCTGTCACGTATTCTTCATTACATCGATAAAATTGTAATAAGTGATATATTTCATTGATTCCATGAAAATTATTTATAACACATATTGTACTTGAATGTTCTATAACAAAGGCGTGAAAACTCTAATTATATAGCGTTTATAGATTTGTGTATAAAAAATCAACGCCAACTCTTGTAATTAATGTTCAAAACTAACCTCTTGTTACTTCTATTGTTGCACAGAAAGAACTTTTTTAACTTTATTTCATACAATTTCATACAATTTTAAAATATTTAAAAATATTGACTGAAAGTTCAATCTAGTCTACAGGAAACATTTGATAAAACTATTCTCATTATTTTAACAAAATCCATGTGGTATCTATGTGGAATATTTTAGATAATGTTTTGTATTATTTTTTGTTTCAAGGGGTGCAAGGGAGACTCCTTTTAATAATAATAAGCACAATGGTGTTATATCTATTACAATAATATTATTTGATCAGGAATGATTTAATCAAATATTGAATTTATTTTTGTTTTCATTGATTGATGGATTGATTATTGTAAAACCTTTGACGCCTGAAAGTATAGTGGATGAAACTGGAGTTGTCGGGAACAAACACGTTGGCAAGCAAAATAATATCCTTTCCCATAATAAAATGTAGTTCGGTAATAAATTAACGTAGACGAATAGAGGCGCTGTAATTTGAAACCAATTTGTTTTGACCGCAGTTTTCAATAAGTTTTAAGCCCTAAACAAAGATATTGAATATACCATCAGCAACATGATAACTTGAATAAAAAACAATATATAAGTTGTATTTAATAATGATAATTTTGCAAAATACAGTCGGTATACCAATGGGCACAATCTGTGACCAATGCTACCTGATTTGACTCTTTATTCGCACGAAAAACAGTTTTCGAGAACCTTGTTATATCTGTAGAGAAATATATCTCCTAGAAAACAAGAGTGTTGTGCATAGACAGTTTATGCGCGGATAAAAACTTACACAAACTTATCTTGTGCTTTTATTGAAGGTTGATACTAATGCAACTTTTATCAAATTCCGTGCTTCAATGAAAACTGAAGAAGTAGAATGTTAACACTTCATTAAGGCGTGGATTGGATAAACTCCCATCGAATATAAAAAACACAATAAAATCAACATCTGCATTGTTTTGGTCACATATAGTTTTACTAGATCTTCGTAAAAACGGACGGGGACACATTTTAAATGTTGATACGTTTTATTGTAACGCAAATGAAAGTTTTGCTTTCAATTTGAAAATAACTATTATTTTTCTGACAAACATTCGCCTTACCGCTGACGGTTTATAAAATTGGATTTCTAATCGTTACAAACCATCATTACTTTCTTATCAAAATGTGCTAGAGTGCAAAGGGCAGGCAAAGCATAAATATTTCCAGGAATTTGCGTCGAGATGAGGAACATTTGCACAAGTTAAGATCAATTGGGGTAGCAAATTATTCAGAATGACAAAAAATGAATGTCAGCTGAAAAGAATATTTTTAAGTTGTGTTACCGAAGAGTTTGCAAGGGCTTGCTCAAAGAAAAGAGCATTTTTTCTGTTTCTTTTTATTTTTATGAATAGATTATATTTTATTACAGAATAAAAAACTCTAAACAAAGTTTAATAGTATAGCGATTTACACAATATCTGGACTGTAAATTATTGTGACAAAAGAAAAACATCCTGGTGCCCCGAGGATATCACAACTCAGTAGGGAATAATTTTGTATTATTGTCAGAAATATACTATAATTGTCTAAATTTCCTGCAAGTTAAAATTTGAAATTTCTCAAAAACTAAGGTATACTCCCTCATGCAAATTATTTCCTTAGCTTAATTTGGTAAAATATATTTTGGTCATTTGGGTAGCTTTTCAACATCTTAAATAATTTTGGTTTCATAATTTTGGTCAAAGCACTACTGATGAGGAATTGTATTCCGAAACGGCCGTCTAGTGCTGTAAAATTAACACTAGTATAATATGTAATTGTATATATTTTTTCGATCATAACTAGCCCCCTACAAATGTAAAAAGTGAAACGGAAACTGAAATGACTCTACTTAAACTTGTTTCTGTTTATTTCATTTCAAACATAATTGATATCTTGACCACGACTATTTACCTATTTTGAAAGAAGATGCTCCTATATTATATCTAATGACACTTGTAAACTATATTACCCATTTGGGTTGATGACTTTTACATACCTGATACATCATACATATCCGTCTGTGACAGAGAGAATATATTTGTGGTTTTTAAATGTCACATGTTAGGTAAAGTATCTGCTCTTAATGTACTTAATTTGAAAGAAGATCCCACCAATTTTTCACGGATATAAATCTAGAGTACATGTTTAGGATTACAGGTGGGGTGATTAATGTTTTCATACTTGAGACATAACTTTCGTTTATATGTAACGAACGGTTAGTTTCCGTCATCATCTTTCAAAAATGTTGTTGAATCATGGATTTTTCAAGTCTAGCCTTTTCAATGACTTCAAACGTATTCCTAACTTTCCTGCATGTATTGAATGTTCCTATCATTTTTAATTTTGATTATACGAAGAAAAATATAAAAAATTAAAAATATAATATAAAAGAAAATTAAAAATAACATTTTGTAATTTAGCTGAACCGTATTTTCAATATTTGTCATTGCTTTAAAGGGGTAACAAAATTCGAAAAAATCTTTGCTATTTTATTTGTGGTTATCGAAGTTAGCAATTCAGTCACTTCTTCAGCAGTTCGATTTACGAAATTCAATGGGTTCGACATGGATGAAAGTAAACACGCATTTGGCAACATCTACCGCCACCAATAATGATACTGTTGTTTTCTGTTGATACGTATGATGTGTCTATATTTAAAATTACCCTGAATATATTTGACGTTACATACTTTCATTTCCCTTTTGTTCCAAATTTGATTACATACATGGCAGGTATAACTAGCTTAACAGGACGTTCTAAACCTCCCGGGGGACTTGGTCTCACTTCCTGGTGGAAGTTCATGTGTGTGAGCTAATTTGCCAGTTTTTACTTTGGTTGCAATTTGTATGGTTGTTTTCTTTATTTATTGCCCAACTTTTTATGTTCGTTTATCAAAACAAAATGTGCACTTATGAATACATGAAAGCAATGCATATTTAAACGTTTATGGCGACAAATCAAAATTATAGAAATTACAACATCCGTTTTAATTTGCAGCAGTGGACGACCGTTTCAGTGAAAAAATCTTCAACAGTAGTGCTTCGGCAAAAATTGTGAAAATGGTGGATTATAAATTGCAGATTATAAACCGTTTCCTTATATTAGGTATTTAAGAGAAAAGGTTCACGGTAACGGAGTGCCTTAACATTGTGAACGCTGAGAAGTTGTATGATCTTTAAGTCGGCTCTTCCTGTTTTAACCTAGATATTGACAACCCGAGGTGAAATAAGTTATTGCTTACTCTTAAAATTGCAGGTGTAGGAACGTCAGTCAATTGATTGCAATTGTGCATTAAACAGTAAATAATAAGAACATACCATTTTTCATATTTTTCGATAATTTTCCATAAATATGTCTTTTACTATTTAAATACATATAAATAAAAATGAATATATGCTGCTATTCTTGTTCTTTCTTTTAATTAAAATTGTATAAATTTATTTAAAAAAATATAAATCAGTATTTTATTATTGTTACCAACGCAATAACAAAGTGAATTTCACTTATTAATTGCAACTGACAAGACAAAAATAATATATTAACAATACTGTCACAGAATACACTTAGACACATTGAACTCATTCCTATGTAAAAAGAATAGTCAACTATTTCATACCTACTTCATGAATCAGAAATAAATACACGTTTACTTGATAATATTCTTGTCCTTACTTCTCGTTAACAAATGTTTATATATATTTTTAGTAAAAACCGCTTAACTTGAAAAAATGACGTCTAATCGCTTGCTATGAAATAAAAGTACAAGTGTTGGAGATACTAGTTCCAGATTAAATATATAACTCAAATAAAACTGAAAATAGTGCGCTCTTTAGTTACCATGGTTTCTAGCTCATCACACGTTCTTTCCATTTTTTTAAAACACATAGTTTACGAATTTAATATGTCAAATAAAGAACAAAAATTTTGTTTTTTTTCTTTATATGTTTTAACTTTTTTGTTCGCCACTTTTTGTAGAAAGATGGGAATATTAAATTCCAGTTTCCATCCGTCCGAAATTCTTGACTGTACTAATTTTAAAAAACTATGATGCACTATTTCATGAAACTAAGTGAAGCGCATCAATAATGATATGAGAGGCACATATCTCTAACCCCAGTTGATTTTCATTACCAAATTGCAAAAATAGCAATTAAGCATAAAATTGACAGGCCATTTATTTAATTTAGTCGATTTTCAATTAAAAATGAGAAATAGTGGTGTAAAGTATGTAAAAATGGATGACACTTTTTGATAGAGTATTAAAATAGGTAAGTCTTTAGAATGTTTGTAGAATCCACACTTGTTTGATGTCAGATGTACAAGTAACTGTATCTGCATAAACTAAATATTTTCTTTGACGACTTATACAATCTGTGCTAGAATAACTGATGATGATTTACTTTTATATGCCGTATATCTGTTCTTGTATGTTTTTTGTGATGTGTGGGAATAAAAAACATGCATACTAATCCATGTCCTAATCATAATCCAAACGTAACAATAAAACTTTGAAACTGACAAAATAGGACAAACAACTTTAGCTAGGGAAGCAAGGCCGGCTGCTCTAGAAGAGTAAGCGCCTCCGGTTTAGCTACCTACATCCACCACGTCTGTAATCAAAATTGAGAGTGAAAGGAACTTGGAACTATAGGACGTCAAATAAACCCAGGGCAATCCTGGATACAGAGATATTATGTTAATGAACAATAAAGTGGTGACGGCTATAAAACTTTTTGAGGGCCCTGATAATCCTAGGTTTGCAAAATCCTTGATTTAACAATTTATTTGTAAGCATCTTGCTCCTCGTAGTGAGGAGCAGGTACATGCAATAGAGAAATAGAAGTCATCACATTTGTTTTACAGTTTCAAATAAAGCCTTTCGTCTTAGACGACATTTACACGGTCTTAAAATTTAGGACTTTAAGAAATAGAGCGTCATCTATATATCTGTATGTGGAATTGAGTATCCTATTTCATTTACCGATTATATACGATCCATTGCATATGCAAGTTCACAATCTGAATTTTATTTCCTTATAGTTCCATACAGAAAGACTCGAGAACTCCTCTACGCCCATTCTATGTAAAGTTCCTAAAACGAGAATATTGTTGTTATAACAAACGTTTATCAGGCGGGGTAACAACATACAGTCGATCCTGCCTTAAAAGCCACCTTAATAAAAGGACAACCTGCTTATAAAGGCCAGTAGAATTTTTCCCAATTGTGTTTTATTTATTTTATCTGAACCTGTATATAAAGCTCACGTTTACTGGTTTTTTTGGTTGACCTTTAAAGAAGATTTGACTGTGTATAATTATTTGTCTGTGCATTAACAAAAAACTAAGGGTTTCTGAGCACTGAAGGAGGTTTAAATATGATAATAATATTTCTTGACTGTACGAACATGTTTCTGTCTACAATATTAAAGTCTCTTCGTTAAGCATAAAAGTGGCGAATGGAGTCATGATGTTTTTACAACCCGGTCAATAATCCTCAACTCATAATTGAAGTTTTCAATTCTAGGATGATGGTTTTCAAAACAAATGAAATCACCCACGTCTGGCAAGCAAACTGACTTTTCCACTATCTGCCGCACCCAAATGCATCTTCTAGGCAGTTAGATGCAGTGTGATTTGTTCATATGTGTATGTTTCTTTGTTTTTGCTGTTTTGACTGGTGTCGTGTTCTTATTTTTGTCAGTTGCAAAGCGTTTCCTTATTCTAGTTTGAATCGCATGCTTATTCAAAATGTTGCTGTTTTGTATGAGGATTGCCTGTAACTCGATATTGTTTTTTCTAATGTTGTACGAGATTGTCATAAAAGGTTTGACAATCAATTAAGCAAGATTGCGCCCACATGTTTTTTTACAGAGATGTTTACTATAATTTTTAAGACATTAATAAAAATATAATTTTACTTTTTTTTATTATATTACTGTTCATTACGAACGTCTATGACATCCACACGTGTGTCAGGTATAACTTTTACAACTTCATAACCAATATATCTTTTAATTTAGTATTAATGTACCCTCTGTATGATTGAAGTAGCAAAACAAAATGTTAAAACTTTGAAGCTGGAAAATAAGATTAAACACGTGAAATTCTACCAGGAAAGTGAGGATTTAAAAAAAATTATACCTCGTAAGACCTTAAAATGGAATCATTAAAGGAGGTTACGAAAATCGTGTCCTTTGCAATGAATATTGCAACTGTCATTGCGAAATAAAAGTAAAAAAAAAAACAAACATGTTATCGATATTTTTGCAGTCATAAGTCATTTGGTGCTCCCTTCCGAAGTAGCCCGCTTCGTTTCCCTGTTGGAAGTTCACGTGTTTCACATGTTTTTTTTTATTGATGCATCATTTGTTATTACGAAAACTAAGTGGTAAAAATTACGAAATAACTAGTCGTTTGAATTATTGAATTCGATTATGGCATACATAATATAAGTCATAATGACATGCAAGTCGAAAAAACCAAACGATTTATCGATATTACTGTAGAAATAAGTCATAAGTCATAAGTACTCCCTTCCGGAGCTCCCCGCTTAACTTCCCTGGTGGAAGTTCGCGTGTTTAATCTAACTTGTGTAAGTTTTAAAGTTTTACTTTGCTTCTGGATTGTGATTCGGACATGGATTCGTATATTTGTTTTTGATTGATGCACCATTTGGCTGTTATTATGAAAACTAAGTCGTAAAAATAATGAAAAAAATTGTCGTTTCTCGATATCATGGCATAAATATTATAAGTCATAATGGTGAAACACTAGGTCATAATGACGATACTCGTAGACGTAATTATAGAACTATCAAGCCGTTATGGTGAATACTTACCTGATTACGAGACACCATCATACTGTAATTACGCTAATTATTCTAAGCAATAATATGACATTGTATTACTGATGCACTCACCGTCTTCTATAAGCATTCTAATAAAATCCCTAAAATAGTTTTAGTAGCCCATATTTTATTTCTGAACTTAATAATATTTATTTATTACCAGACATTAAATGTCTATAATTGCCATTAATGATAGTTATTTTTTTTTTTGCCGCACATTAAAATAATTTGAAAATATTAGCTTTCAGATAATATTTTAGAAATTGTATATTGTAATAGATACCTAGACATATAAAGAATGCTATTTAGATATTGTAGGTCATAGTTGAGATTAGTTAGTCCAATCAATCTACAGTTTGACCTCAAACTAATTGCAACAGAATATATTTTGTTACTAATATACTCTTAAGTACAAGAAATGATTATGGTAAAAAAATCTACCAAATCTGATAAGGGGAAAGCAGTTTTTGGGCAGTTTTAATTCCTTATTTGGTTTTCGATAGACAAGGGAGATAACTCTTGTAAAACAGGTGGAGTTTTGGTGACATTCTCATATGTTTTTTCTCTATTTAAACAAAAAGTAATGTCACTGGAATTATTCAATCATAATTGTTTTATGTATACATTATATATATAATTTCTGAGCTCATTTGAATTTCAAAGATCAGCCCATTGTAGTTCAGTGTCATTTTATTTCAGTCTTTTTACAAACTTATGTTCCTAGTTATGAAGACAAAATACTAAAGAGTAATGAAGTAGAAGTATTATCAAAACTATAATAACAATAACGTATAATAATACGCTTAGTTTATCATCTGTATGCTATATAAAATATATCTGAGTTTAATAAATCTTTTTTTAATCTCTTCAACATTCCCTTATTACCGTTTTACATAAAGTCTTTCAAGAAAATAATTTATTTTTTAACATTCCATATATATATACATTTAAACTGTGTTAAATGATTCATTTAATCTATGCATCACTTACGATATGATTTCTAGGCTGTTCTTCATACAGTAGCAGAGAATACTTGACGTGTTTGAAATTCTTTATGTAAAATTTAGGTTCAAAATGGAGTTTTCTCCCTTTTCTATAGAAAATGATATTGACAATTTTGATTGACCATTTTCAACTGTATTAAAATTGTTATATTTTTAAGGTGACAATAACATCTTTTCGGAAAACAACTGACTAAAAAAATCGGTTGCAATTACTTTGAGGTTTGACCCTATTTTTCATAGATTGACTTGACTCAATATAAAATTGAGGGTTATAATAAGTTTTGAATCGTAATTTTTAATTTCTTTGCTTAATGTTTATCGGTGACTGTTGAGGTTATTCGTTTCAGTATTCTCTTTAATGCTATTTTGCACAAATATTAAAAAACCCCTATGATTGAAGTAATACTATGTAATTACGTAATATACCAGTAACTATTTTACAGAACTGGACGGCCGTTTCGAAATACAATGCTTCAGCAGTACTGTTTGGACAAAAATTGCAAAATTTTTGAAAAAATATATCCAAGTAACTAAAATATATTTCAACAAATTAAGCTAAGAAAATACTTTGCTAAATTTGGTAAATATACTTTAGTCCTTTCGATAGATTTTTAACGTCTTGAAGAAAAAAGTTTAACCATTTTTATCCAACTATTACTGATAAGGAAGTGTATTGCGAAACACCGTCTACTGTTGTGAATTAGTATGTAATAGCATGAGAGAGTTTACGTTAGTTTTTGAGACTTTTCAAATTGTAACTAGCAGCAAATTTAGACAGAAATATATTTCTAAAATTACAACAGTAATGGCCTTTCAGTATATGATGTTCTTAAGATGCTAAGTCCACAAGCAAAAGTAATAGTTAAACGATTCGATTATCATTTTGAATTATTACCTCTAATATAGTTAAGCATTGTAATTTTACACATGAAAAGGACAATTGACGAAGTCTGCTTGGATATTTTCTTTTTAAATTGTACTGTTCTAAACATAAGGAATGGTTACAAAATATATCGCTTCATTAGAATTCTAATTGATAAGTTTTATGTGTCTTTATCCAAAATTACCGAGGTTTTATATTTGACGTCCAATATTTCCATGTTCTTTTCAAGTTGAATTTTGATTACACATATGACTAGATATACAAAGTTACCGTTTTTAATTTGCTTTGGGTTTGTGGTTTAGACATGAAATTATGTTTACTGTTGATTGAATCATATCATTGCGATGTTTCCTAACAAATATGTTGTCTAGATGCAATCATTGACGAAATTAAATGATGTACCTACATTTTGCTTCTCCCTTTATCGTTGCACATAATAGTTCTCAAAATTAATGTAATGATTCGTAAAGGTTAGCGATTTGTGTTTTGTCAAACGAGGCGAATGAAACATTCATTATGAATTGCATGTATATTAATTTTAAAGAAATTACCTTCAGCCGTGACACAAAATAGTTGCCATAATTATATTATTTCAGTAATTCAAAACATATGAAAAAACTTCAAACGCCATTTGGGCTTATTATTTAAAAAATATTATTTGTTTACATCATCAGAGAGAAGTACTTTAAAGATTGATACCAAATTAAAAGTCATATTGATTTGGTCAATATACCTGGCACACGTGTGGAGGACAAAGACGTTCCTAATGAACAGTATTATGAAAAAAACATAATATAATTAGATTTTTATTGATGTCTTAAAATTTAGTAAACGACCACGTAAAATACAATGTGGGCGGAAAGTCTAATGGATTGCCAAGCCTTTATGATAACCTCATACAACATAAAAAGAAACAAAATCGTGTTACTGGAAACTTTCTTACAAAGAGAAAAGTTATCAAATAACCATGTGATTCAAAAGGAAATAAAGAAATGCTTGCAACTTACAAAATTTGATTTATTTACAAGATCAAAAGAGCAGTATAAAGTACTGCCGACTAAGTTACTTTTTTATATCCTCGGAGAAACGTCCACCAGCAGACGTAACATATGGTCAAATGTATTGTCTTCCAATAAAGTCATACCAAACTACTGTTTACTAACGAAATAAAATAAAATAATAAAATATAAAAAATGCAGTAAACTAAGATTCTCCACCAGCAGGTTCTTTTCTTGTGATTTGCATTTATATTCGAAGGTTCGAACTGCAATAAAACTAAAATAAAGGAAACTAACTCATGTTAGTGATACGTATGCATACTTCCTGTCATTTTGTATACTTTGCAACAAGTTTCGCAAAATAGTGTTGCATATATTTGGAGCATTACTCCCGACAACAACTGTCTTGACATAATAATTTAAAGGTGTTTTTAAAGCTCTTCAAAATGTAATTGAAAAATACAGAATGTATTTTCCAGCTGAAATTTCCACGAGATAAATAAATGTTTTTTAAGATCATAGAAAGCCAAATATTCCATTAGATATTAGCTCCAGGCATGTGTTAACGAAATAATTAACCATTTTAAATAATTCAGCCTAAGAGACATAATAGAAAACCAACTCAAGTTAATGACAATGCGTCATAGTTTTGGAGAATTACTCTGGACATTACATTATGAAAGGTTTTTTCAATTTTGTTAAATTGGGTTTTAATATTTTTCTCTCGTGAAATAATCCACTATAACATCCAGAACCAAATGCGATATGTTTATATTATATCCGTCATTGCAACCTCATTTTATCCTGTAACAAATCATCGACTTAGGGAATACTTATTTTTCCATATTGAGTCTTTTATTTTTATATCATAAAGATTTTCCGCCGTAAATGTTAAAGTAAACACTTCATTTTTGTCAGTTTTCAACGTACTGTCTCGCATAGCGATTGGTTAACTTGCCGGGGTACAAAGGGAAGCAACTCGTACATCGTGGAAGTCTAGTGATTGTTAACAATCAAAAACGTACACAAGTCACAAAAATACGAAATGGAAGTTAAAGAAATCAAATTCAAAAGGGTGACACAAAATGTTATACAGGGTTTTAGCAGGTCACATTGACCATGTACCCCGTGGAAGATAGAGACTCCTGTATAATTTAAGAGATTATTTTGCTTGAAGAAAGGTTGGGCAAAAAATCACAAAAGGAAGTTAAGCATCGAGTATGAAAAACCAATCAACCCACTTGCAATTCTATATTCTAAATTTATATCCTTGAAAAATTGGGGTATCTTCTTTCAAATTAAGTACATAGAGAGCAGGTATTTTATCTTATATGTGACATTTCAAACCATATATATTGTCTGTCTGTCACAGACGGATATACATGGTGTATCAGGTATGCAAAAGTAATCTACCATGTAGATTTCATCGTTTACAGATGTCATTGGATATATTATTGGATCACCTACATTCAAAATAGGTCGATTACGGTTATGTATGAATTTCACAAAGTAGACGACTGACCTTATATGCAATGTTTCAAACCGTAAATGCATAATCCTAAAACGAGCAAAGGTACTAGAATAATATGTCGTGCTTAAAACATCAATATTGTTTTAAATCAAATGACATCTGTGAAGTTTTGTAGAGTTATTTGAATTTCTGTTCACTATAGGCATGTGTATCGATATGTAGGAGCTTGGTTATCGTCAAAAGAATATATAAAACTTATGTTTTTTCTCTCTATCCCGGGAATTAAGAGTCCAGTGGCTGGGTAAAACATTATAAACTTTGTGTAGATTTTTTATTCACTGGTAAAATATCAATATTTTTTAAAAAAAATACAACAAGGCTCTTTTCTGTGAGCAAGCCCTTGCAACCTCTTCGGTAAAAGAACTAAAAAAATATTCTTTTCAGCTGAGAGGCATTTTTCGTCATTCTAAATAATTTGATACCTCAATGGATCTTGACCAAACTTATATAATAAAAAAAAACATATTGATCCATGTCCGAATCACAATCCAGAAGCAAAGTAACAACTTTGGAACTGACAAGTTAGGTCAGACACGTGAACTTCCAACAGGGAAGTGAGGCCAGGTGCTCCGAAAGAGTAAGCATCACCTGTTTAGCTAGCTACACCCACCACATGTGTTAAAATGTTGCGTGAAAGGAACATGGAGCTATGGCACGTCAAATATATTCAGAACAATCCTGGACAAAGTGACATGAGACTTATCAACAATACTGTGATGACAGCCATCAAACTTTTTTTAGGGACTTGATAAACAAATTATTTGCAAGCAGCCTGTTTCGTTGTACAAAGTCCCTGTGGTGGGAACAAATTCTACCATACCGTATTAATTGGGAAACAAAAACACTATAAGCAGAAAAAAGCAGGTATATTGCTGCATAGAAAAGGAAAGTTGAAGAAAATAGAAGTTATCACGTTTGTCATAAGGTTTCAAATGTAGCCTTTCGTGGGCGTCATTATTCAGGTATAAGTCTAAATATGAAGCAGAACTTGAGAAATCAGTCGTGTCTTTTATTTCAAGCTCACTGGGATAAATGTCATTCACATAATCTTCTAAATTTAGGAATGTTAAGAGACAGAACGTCATCTATATATCTGTATGTTGAGTTGAATGATTTGGTGATAGTTTTCTCTCCAGATTATACGAGGTTATACATAGATTCTGCTTAATTAGAATAAAAAAATCAGCAAACGATGGTGCACGGTTTGTACCCAATGGTATACCGATTGTTTGCTGAAAAACTATATTAAACAAACACAACAAATATGTTATCTATCAAAAACTCCAACATTTTGTCGATAAAATCTTCAGTATATTTTTGTTTGGAATGTTTCTTATTTTGAATGCAAATTCTAATTAGAAGGTAAAGATGATCTGTTAGATTAGAAATCAAATTTGATGCACCATTAGCTGAAGACAAATGTTTATCGAAAATTAAAGTTAGTATTAAATTGAGAACTTCACTGTCATTTTCATACCCATAAAACGTATCAACAATATAAAATGTCCCCGTCATGTGGATCTTGTAATAGTTTGTGTGACCAAAACAATGCAGACGTTGGCTTTGTTGTACACAATGTACAATTTAATTTCCATTGGAGGTTTTGTCGTCGGTTTCCCCAAATGTACATGTCATACCAATCTATGCCTTAATAAAGTGTTTGTAAACACTTTCTTCCTCATGCGGCAATTCCACTTCTTCATCGCCATTGATTTAGGAAATATGATAAAAGTTGCATTAATTTATCTATCAATGAAAGCACACGATACGTTTATGTAAGTTTGCATCCGCGCAGAAACAGTCAATGCACAACACCCTTGCTTTCTAGAAGATACATTTCTCTATTCTGACAAATTTGTCTTCATACAAATAAAGAATCAAGTCGGTATACCAATGGTTACAGATTGTACCCATTGGTATACCGACTGTATTTTGGCAAATTATTATTACAAAACACAACATCTACATTGTTTTTCAAATACTTTATCATTTTGATGATGTTATATTCAATATACCTTTGTCTTTCTTTATAGCTTAAAACCTAATTGAAAACTGTGGTCAAAACATACTTGTTTCAAATCACAGCGCCTCAACATTTGTCCACGTTAATTTATTAGCGAACTACATTTTATTATCGAAACGGATATTTTCGCAAAAGTGTTTGTTCCCGAAAACTCCAGTTCCATCCATTATACTTACAGCCGTTCAAGTTTTACAATAATCAATCCATCAATCAATGCAAACGATGATTTATCTGAAAATAAATTCAATATTTGATTAAATCATTCCTGATCAAAGATGTGTAATGGATATAAGACCATTTTGCTTACTATCATTGAAAGGAGTGTTCCTTGCACCCCTTAGAACCAAACAAAAATATTAATAACATTATCGAAAATACTAGTATTCACGTGAATGATAAAAATGATTAGAAAAAAATTAACGATTAACCAGTTCATATTCCGTAAATATGTAAAAATTGCATGAAACAAAGTTGAAAAAAGGTTCTGCCTGTGCAACAATAGGAGTGACAAGAGGTTAGTTTTGAACATTAATTACAAAAGTTGGCGTTGCTTTTTTTAGAAACAAATCTATCAACGCTATATAATTACAGTTTTTACGCCTGTGTTATAGAACATTCAAGTACAATACGTGTTATAAATGGTTTTATAGAATCAATGAAATATACCACTTATTACAATTTTATCGATGTAATGAAGAATACGTGACAGATTAAGTGTCTTTATGGCTACGATTATTGTTAAAACTTTAAAAAGAAAGTGGTTTTATGTACAATTCGATTAAAATAAATAGACACAAGACAAATTATAAAACAGGAAAGGTTGGAGAGAGTACAAGTTAGTGGTAAAGATTATAGGAATAAGATACAGTACATTTCAAATAAACTTATCCATGTCTAAATCAAAACCAAGAAGCAAAGTCTAAAACTGACACATTAGGTTAAATACGTAAAGTTCTACCAGAGAAGTTAGACACAGGCTATTATAAAATAGCTTAAAGAACCAAGGATACACAGAATAGAAGTGTATCATTAGAACAGACAACTAAACAAAGAACACGACACAATACAAGTTTATAATGAAACAAGCAAATGGAACCAAGAACGCAACACAATAACAGTAAATGATTAAACAACCAAATGGACCAAGAAGACGATAGCACAATTTATTGATAACAATACATTTTTTATCAAGGGATGTTTTATAAAAATATAATCAGTTTCAACCAACGTGGTCTTTTGCACTATGCCAGTATACAAATGCTTAATCACTCTTATTACGTTCCAAAATTTTAAAATTGCGGGACAAGAATGGGTCAAATATTCCATACAAGACAACGATTGCAATGTAGGTATCATTTATATAATAAACATTTAGATTCAGACCCCTATTGTATAATGTGGTCAATTAAAAACACCAAACAGTCAAACTTTTAGTCTTATTCGAACAGCAATCATATGTTTTAACCGTTGATAAATTATTGCTTGGTGACCCTATGTTGTTCTTCGAACAAAACAAAACGATATTTCTCACAGTACAAAAATTAATCTTAAAAAGTAAATATTTTGCTTAACATTATTTACTGTTCTATTCCTAAATTATATTTCAAAATACTTAGTATGTAGTTTGTATAATGAATATTCAAAATGCTAAAACATGGCGTTCTTATTACCATTGTCAATCATGTTGCTGTTTTTATTATTAATATTATTACTTGATATACAACCACTTTATTAAATTAACTATAGTGTTATACACATAAAGTTTAAGATGTAATTTTCCAATGATATGTGAATACACTGATGCATCAATTTTTTCACATGAACTCATTTTGTATTTATTATTATTATAATTATTTTTTCATAAAAAGGTCATATTAATATTAAAGTTATTATCAGTATTATTCCACAACAACTTAGTATAATTATTTTTATTAGTAGTACAACGAATCATGAAATTAATAATACACCTTCATTAGATGTTTAAGTTTATTAGATATATATTAACTGGTTATTATTACAGATACTCTTCTAACTCCAGAATCATATCAATGTATTATTTGTAATCTTCTTATATATATTATATTTAATTGAATAAATATTGTTTAAACTAAGAAGACTGCAATTTCAGCGTTCTTTAGAAAATCTGACTTTGAAAGGCACCAGAGTCAATGCTTAGTAGTACGTTTAAAATATTGTAGTAATGCTTTAAAAATAGCACATGACAGTGTTGTTACAAGGTACGCGAACCATAATTTAATTCCCTATGTCAAAAATATAAAACATTGTTTGTTTTATACCATTTTATATATATTTGCTTGTTTATCACACATACTTAAGTAATAACATCTGGAGGGGGACAAATATATAGAGGCTCTTAGACGAGTGGGGGTTTAATATGAAATTTATTTAATTATTGAACGAGTTTAATAAATTCCATATTAAACCCTCACGAGTCTAAGATTCTATATATCACATAACTCAAAATACCGAGGCATAATGACATGTACATATTATTTGATGCCATATAGAAACAGACGATTTCTATCTAGGTCAGACAAATCACCTCCAATTTAATATGACGTCATTAGGCACGACCACTACGTAAATCAGAAGCGTGATAACTGATTACGTCACAATCAAGTGATATGACATGGGTACCTGTGTAATACGAAAAATATTACACCGTTTTATTCCATCAATAAACAGGAGGGTTATGTGATATAAATACTTATCTCCATGTGTATTAGAAAACTCGATTAAATTTCTATTGTGAAACGTTTGGACTCTGTGAAAGTGAATAATGTTTTACCTCCAATATTTTACATGACTTAATATAACGAAAATTAATCAGTGGATATTGTTTACATTACATCAGAAAATTGTAGTCAAATTATTAAATGTATTGTTCTATGGACATGGATTCTAAATTTAGGATTTGATACATAATTCAATTTTCTTAAGTTAATATGATTGATCAAAACTGAAGATGAGAAACGTGGTTACGCATGCTCTATAACAAGGAAATGTTTGATGAAATAACAGTTTGCATTTTTGAGAAATATTATTACTTCCTCTATAGGTTCATAAAAACTGAAAAGTTATTTATCAGCACTTTACTGCAAATGTACATTATAAGCGATAATAACGGCAAATTAAATTAAAAAATAAGCGTATGTTATCAAAATCATGTGATCATTTAAACTTTATTCCATGTAATTGATACGAGCTTGTGGTTAAAACATAGATTATGTACTGGATTTAATTTTCGATTTTCTTATATTCTATTATCGAAAGGATGATATTTCCGGAAAAATTCGTTTCCGCAATCGAACTTAGATATTTGCGATATTTGCGCGTATTGACTCGACTCAATTTATTCAATGATTTGGATTATCGTTATAAACAGTAAAATGATCAACTAATCTGAGTAAGTTTAAAAAGTCTACCATGAGGACTATTAATCTTAATGATCTTGGAACTCTAAACAGATAATTTCCAAAGTCTAAAAACTATACTTTTCCAAAACTTAATTCAGTTTTAACTACCTATCTAATATATATTAAGTGACACTATCGTTGTCAAATGGCGTCTGACACAACCCAGGTAATAACCCACACGAAAGACAAGTAGTGATCATAAGTCCTAGATTGATTATACACGTAAATTTATTTGTAACATTCCAAATGTACTCACAGCATTATATATATTATTAGACTTCAAACAATAAGTACTTCCATATTGTGTATTTTGAGATTGTTTCTAACTATTAATTTAATTCAATTTCCCAACACATATTGTATAAACTACGTGCTAACTCCCGGTGCGCAAGGAGTAGCTTTATCTACAGAGTCCAAAGCCGCACACACACAACTTTCTCTGATTCCTCTTTTTATACTCAGATAAGTTAATTAATATTCATGATCCCAAGGGTTTCATTATCCAACGTATTCCAACAGTATATTCGTATGTTTGTAAATATTTATCATGAGGAGGCCTGTGGAAGGGAACTTGTTACAATTAGATGTTTCCCAAAATGGCATTTAACCCCCGCAAGTTCTTTCGGCTTTGGTCAGATGCAACAATAGAAGCGACAAGGTTTGTTTTCATTAGTTATAACAAGTGTTGGCGTAAAGTATTATAAACACGTCGATCAACGCTATAATCACCCATAGTTACAGTTTTTATGCCAGCGTTGTGTATGTAACGCCAGATAGCGGTGTTGCCGCATAAACGTGTTTCAAGAGAAGCGTGTTTTATAAATAGCCATATGGTAACAAAAGAACACCAACAAATAAATAATTACATTTTAATGTACGCAATAGGGTAAACGTGATTGATTAGGTGTCCTTATCGTCCAGATAAGATGTCCTTATCGTCCAGATAAGATGTCCTTATCGTCCAGATAAGATGTCCTTATCGTTCAGGTATACGTGACTGATAAGTCGTCTTTATCTTTCAGTTTGTTGCTATACTTTTAAAAAAATATTTTTGTTTACCATTCGTTGTAATATAAGCAACAAGATGCAGAATTCATTTTAGTTGTAATACTATAATACTAGTATTTGACCATACGTGATTATCATAGTTTTACATTAAAATGCGCGAAAAGTACCCAATACCATCGTGAAAGCAATACACTTCTTCATAATTTATGACATCTTAAGATGACACAGAAACATATAATGAATTAACATACAGTAGTCGTGATGACGGAGAAAATTAGATGTCAAAAAAAATAAAAGTGATTTACGGTGATATGTATGATATTGTTCCAAACAATGCCTGATATTTGGTACCAGTTTTTATGTAATCGGTGTTAATATTACCTACTTGTATTTATATAGCATTTTAATCAGATAAAATTTAAAGGTTGAAATTAATTGAATGTTACTTAACGTCGTATCGACAACTTTTAAACTATTCGCGACAGTACCAAGGTCTTCCATGTTAAATACTCATGCATATATGTGGGGTGTGCTGGTATATCTACTCGCAACCCCGAGAATATTGTTAACTGAAAAAGTAATTCTTTGTATATTCAAGAATAAAAATGTTCACAAAAATAATCTGCATCTTAAATTTAGAAATTTCTCAAAAATTAACCTTTACGAAATCATTCAAAAATTTGCTTTAAGTGGAATTAGTAAAATACATTTTGGTAATTATAGTTGTCACATTTCAACATCTTTAACATAATTAGATTTCCACAACTTTGGTCCAAATACTACTGATGAGAAATTGTATTCAATGACGTCATCTATTCCTGCAAAATCAAAACTTTCATTAATAATCAATTCTTTTTCTGCAACTTATTTGTCGTCTGCTTCCATTGGCCACTAGTAATATTTTTGTTGCCTTTGGCACACTACTATCTGTTTACTCTACTGCAGAGAAAGGAACAACCTTAATATTTCAAAGATTTTAATGACACAGTTAAAAATCAATTAATCATTTACTTACATGAGCCGAGTCGTTGCTAACAACCCTAATTTCGATTTGACAAAATTGCGGTGTTTTTCATGTGACAATATGATGACGGAATAATTTATTATTTACGTAAGGTATGCAAGGGGTACATAAAGGGTAGCTCAAAGTTCGGTTTGAGTTTAAAAGTTTGAATTTACTGCAATATTTTCAAAAGTTTGAAAATGCAGAAAGTTAGTTCACTTTTATTACTTGATTAGATCTGTTTTGGTCATCCCAAAATTCAAAATTCAATCTTGAGCTGCACTAACCTACGTAAATAGTCAGCTCTTTCGTTATGACTACGTAACATAAAGATCCCCGCCATTTTGAAAAAAATATTTACCATTGTAAACACCCACCAGGTTATATTTTGTGGCATAAAATGATATATGAAGAAAGAATGGAGCCGAAACGGCAATGTTTAGTAACGACTCGGCTCATGTAAGTAAAAGACTCATTAATTTGTACCTGTCATATTGGGATATATATAATATTTTGCGATCTTGCTTTCTCGGAAATAGGCTAAATAACCATTAAGTACAGATGGGTGTGTGTTACCGACTTGTAGCGTTGTGTCTCAGTTTAAAAAGCATTTTTCAACTAATGTTACTTCCTGTATATATATTTTGTAAGAATTACAAACTTCACGTTGTTACACAATTAAGAGCATTTTCATTGGTTGTCGTCTTGCAAAAACGCGGTGTTATTTTTCAATAACAACGTTTTTTACCGGAACTACTTTGGGCCTGTTTCGGGGATTAGCCATCTCTGAACAGCCATTTTAAGATTGTAAACAAACGGGGAGATCGGGAACGATTTCACATAGAAACATGAACTTCGATTTTTTTATAAATTCAAATTTTGAAAAATTAATTCAAACATGTTCTGATTAATTTTCACCGATATTTTTAATAATTTAAGTTACATTTAAGATTATATATTTATGAAATATTTTTCAAAATCGACATTTTATCGTCACCGAACATTTTACGTGTCTATAGGCCTAAGTATAAGCAATACGACACGCATCATGGTATTCTCGGATGCCAAACCTCAGTGCGGGGTGTTTTGTTAAAAATTCATCACATACGCATCCTTTTGAAAGCAAAGACATTTTATTTCCCAAGACAATGTATAGCCGGGGATCAGGATAAATATTTTTAGGAATGCAATGCCAGTGTGCAGATAAGTCAGATGATTGATTCTGAACTGGATCTTGATGATAATGACAGTGGTAGGCCTGTCAATAATAATTTAATAAAACTGATAACATACTACCTAAAATTCACCCGTAACGCTTGTTTACCTTCTCCAAATGTCCCTGATCAGCCCATACAGCTACAACCGGTGACAGAATCCCTAATCTCGCATCCATTCCATGGATGGAAAACATTGATTCATCCAAGAAAACATTAATTCCATGACTATAGTTGGTTTCAGAATTTGTTGAACACATTGTTCATTCAACCAATGCAGTTTTTCTTATGTTATGGGTAAAATCAAAATGTAAACACGCCTGTCCTACAAACGTTTGGCCGTCACGTATGACGTTGTACAAAGTGTTGTTTGTTTTCATGGTTGCGAGACAAAATATAATCCCTTTTTGTCAATGAATTTAAATGTAACATAATTTATATGTTGACTGAAAAAAAAATGAATAAAAATATATAAATTCAAAACTATTTCAGCTTTTTTATCGGATATTTTATCGTTTAATAAAGATGTCATTTATTGTATCACTACGCAGTTCAGCCTTGTAACGTCGATTTTCTGAAAATCAGCTGATCAGTTCAGAAATGTAGGTCAGCTTAAAAAATTGTTAAATTTTGTGTTTGTAATTATAAGAATTGAATTGCACTTTTTACGTTGTTATATCCGTCAAGTGTAAAAAAAATACCCGGCTTTTTGAAAACTAAGATCCTTAATTAACTGAGTAGGCGCCGACCTTAGTGTTCTTAGTTTAATAATCTTAACGCCATACCAAATCATAACACTTACCTCTTTCATAAAAAAATTATTATTGCGGAAATAAAAGCAGAATTGAAATTAAGACTTTGTGAAAAAAAAGCGGAAATACAATTCTACCTTCAAAAGTACATTTTAACCAGAAATTAAAATTTAAAAAAGTTAAAGATGTAGGGTTATATATTCTGAATAAAAGAAAAAAAGTAAAAGTAACCTAACACCAAGCTGAAATTATCTATACTGAAATGTTTCAAATGCAAAAAATACACCCGACGGATTCAATTTTTAAACGAATTATATGGTTAAATGAATTGAATTATATTTTTATACAGACTGGCAGATATTATATTCATTTAACATCAGTTCTTAATGATATTCTTAGCGGTAAAGTGCATGTATAGACATTTCCTGATTTCTTTGAAATTCTTGAAATTCATGCTTGTATAAAAGAGTTTATGGAAAGCAAACCGTCACAAACATGTACAAAATTAAACATTAATATAATTTTCAGAAAATGCCCCGTTATTTAAAAGAAAGTAATGTATGTATGGCAGGTTTGGTGGATTTTAATAAAGATGAACTTTTTTCAGTTTTAAAAATTAATATCTAAACTTTAAAATTAACACTGGTATAATATGTTCTTTACTAATACTTAAACTTGTTCACATTAACAAATATAGATTTTGGTATGCTAACACATTAAAACTGAAGGCTTATCCGTCTTTAATCATTATTTTCTAAGTGCTGTCCTCGAATGACAAAGGATGTCTACGGTTTTTGCGAGCGATTGACCCACAGGAATATTCCTGGTATGGCTTTAAGATTTCACCTGTATGATCGTGAGGCCAATGTTATATAAAATAGTGTTTTCTGTCGCTTAATCGGTGTTGTACAATGAATAAATACTCGTAAATACTTTAAGTCGAAAGTTAATTATTTTTTGGCGATTTACCGATGCCCCGGCAGCGTTTTCAATTTGTTTATACAGATTACAACAAATCAAAAAAATCAAATTCAAATTCTTTATTGTACAAATACGCCCACAAGGGGCAGTGTACAGTCTATACAATATGCAAAGGTATATAATATACATAAACATAGTATACAATATACAGAGACATAGGTTATAATATTATTAATACAATACTCAATACAATTATGTAAGGAAAATATATGTCTACAATAAGGATTTCCTTAACATAAAACAATTATAAATATATTGTGCAATAGAGGAGGCGTGTTTTGGGGGTGGGTTAAAGAGGATGTTAAACCATTCCTCTGAATTTAAACCAGAATAATCTGGAGAGAGTTGGGATAATTTGTTTATTAGGACGTCCCTTAAATGTTTGTATTTTGGACACATCAATAAGAAATGAAATTCATCTTCAATACAATTTTCATCACATATTTTACATATGCGTTCGTGCTTTGCTGTATTGTAATATCTTCCAATTTCAATTTCTAGAGGGTGGGTACTAAGTCTAGTTGTGTCAGGGCATTTCTATGGGGGATATTTTTTATTTCTGTTAAGTAATTTTCAATTTTGAATTCAGTTTTGTATTTAAAGTATGTCCGGAGTTTACTAGAGTTATCATTCATTATAGTATTTAAAGTTTCATTAAATTTGGATTCAAAATGTTTGGTGGTTGCTTCACTACATGTAGTATTAATTGATTTTTCTAGTAATTTAATATAATATATTGTTGATAGTTTGGGGTTTTCATTAAATAAAAGTTCATCTTCTTCATATGCTTTATATAGTAATCGGTCTCTATCTATAAGTGTCAACCGTTTCCAGTATTTTAACATATTGAGGTAAACAGACAAAGAGAATGGATATATGCCTACCTGTAGTAATGGTCCTATGTTGGAAAATCGTTTAGGCTGATTTAGTATTGACTTGCAAAGTTTTATCAAAACTATGTCGCACATGTTTTATGCCAATTGTTAAAAGGGTCTATTGTACAGCGTTTGAGAATATCAGTACCCCAAATTTCTGCCCCATATGTAGTAATTGGCTTTATTACGGAGTGTAGCATTTTTATTAGCACATCGACAGAACCATAATCTTCTGTGCAAAGCTTTTGTTTCAACTGATACCACGCCCTCATGGATTTATCCTTCAAATTTTTCAAACAATCTTTGAAACTTCCGGTGCATGTGAATTTTATGCCTAGGTACGTATATGTTTTAACAATCTCTAAGTTTTTACAAGATGAATTGAATGATTATTTTACTTTTATCAATGTTGAGTGATAATTTCCAATCGACACAGAATTCACTTAAACGGTTAATACTTGCTTGTAGTCCTGAAGATGAAGTCGAGAATAATACAAGATCATCTGCGAAAAGTAGATTGGAAATGCTTTGGTCTGAAATTTGTGGCAGTGTAGACGGATTTCTGTTGAGATAGAGATTGATATCATTTAAATAAATAATAAAAAGCGTGGGGCTACATGGACAACCTTGTTTTACACCTAGCTGTGATTTTATTGGCCCTACTGGACCACTTTTTGACTTGACGCTGTATGTTATATTACTATACATATATTTTAGAATGGAATATACTTTGTCTGTAATTCCATTATCAGTGAGTTTAAAGAATAACCCCTGTCGCCAGACTGTATCAAATGCTTTAGAAAAGTCAACAAAGCATGCATACAGTTTTCTTTTGTTTGATTTAAATTTATTTATTAATGTTTTTAAGATGAACATATTGTCAGTTGTTCTGTGGTCTTTACGAAAACCACATTGGGCTGGATCGTTTATATTTTTTTTGTCCAGATAATGTTTTATTCGTCGATTTATTATTGAAAGAAACAGTTTGGCAAAACAACTTCCTATAGCTATACCTCTGTAGTTATTTACATCATTTACATCACCTTTTTTAAAAATTGGAGTTATATAAGTGTCCCCCCATGATGACGGAAATTTTCCAGAGTTAAGTATTAAGTTAAATAATTTAACAAGGTGATCAATATGATAAATACTACTACATTTTATCATTTCGGTAAGAATTAAGTCGGGCCCTGAGGCTTTATTGTTTTTCAGATCTTTTATCGCTTCTCTAATTGAGGTGGCAGTAATAGGTTTATCTAACTCAGAATTTACCGTATTTACATCTACAGACTCTGTAAACTTGTTTATATAATTATGAAATATTGTATTTTTTTAGTTATCAGTGTTAAGTTTCACATAATGGTCATACCAGTTATTCGGATCTATTTGGTCTACATCTTTATTATCTTCTTCAGTGAAGTCAACAAACCTACAACCATTACACTCTTTTGTCACATATACAAGTATACAACAACGTAAACAAGCACGTTGTTAAGACGGCATGTTAAATACGAGACTTTCACTTTGGTTTGTCTTGTTATATACATGTACTAACGTTAGTGTATCAATGACAATGCTTTTACAACTTGCTTAGACATTAACACTTTTGACGAAAAAAGTATTATTTCATATATTATTACTTATTCATTTACAACTGAGTTAAATATAATTTAGATAATACTTTTTGAAGATACAAAAATCAGGGAAAATCTAAAAACAAAATCCCGTGCAATGTTTGGGATTCGAACCCGCACATAAAAAGAATAACATTTCGTGATATCTTAGTAGTCCAATGCTCTACCATTGAGCTACCGAAGCTTACGAACGCTTTGTATACATTATAATATATGCGTGACGGACAAGGATACTGGTTTAATTTTTAAGCATTTTCAATTTTTACCATGACGGCAGACATGCCCGTGAATAATCTTTAAGTAAGTGAAAACTAAACTAAATACCAACATTTTAAGGTCGGGTTTGTTCACGGGCAGGCCTGCCATCATTATGAAATCGCAATATATATGCTGTCAAATGTATGGAAATAGCCATGTTTGCGTTGAATCACAGTTTTCATGTACAAATAGTAATACTTTTCCGTTACCAGACGGATATCTTTATTGACATGACACTTTAGAACATACTTTATTCTATAGATAAAAAGTCATTTTAACCAATATTTTATTATTGTGAATTTTGATACGCATGAAATTTTCCTACAGTTCATTTCCTTATATTTTCCGTGGACATCCTTTATAAGTTGTTGTTTCTGAAAAAAAAATTCAAAATGACATCGTTACAAGATTTGAAAAGGTGAAATTTGAAAAGAATGATTCCCCAAACGCCGAGCTATCCGCCTATAGGTATATATAAGCAAGAAACTAGGTAACACCCTTCCCATGCCTCTATACCTGTCACTACTTCGAGGCCAAGTACAAATAAATCTCTGTGTAAATATATACGTTGCATATGAAAAAACATTTTTTCCTTTTTTTATAATGATGTGTGTGGAAGCTGACAGTGTGATTTCATAGCACAATACTTCGATTTAGGTCGCCATACTTGTATTTAGATGAAATCGGTGATAAAAGACATTTAAGAAACTCTGTTGTTAGAGCCACCCGTGCTTCAGAAAAATGCTTGACACCTGTGGAGCATTTTTCAGACCACATAGTGTTGCTAAGAGTTCATGGTAGAGACCAGTCTGAAGCTTTGTCAAAAGCAGTCCTAACGCAAAGTTTTTAGACCTTATTGCTGTGGACTTTACTAATATAACCTTGGATACAAGATGCTAAGTCCAGTCAATGTATAATAGTCATCATTAGAATGGCCATTTGTATAATCGGAATCAATTTTCTACTTTTAAAATAAAGGATTTCTATTTGGAGATTGTTTAATAATTCGATGATTTCCGATGTATGTTAGCTTGGTGAAACTTTTTTTCATGTTTGAAGCATCAAAGATTACTGAAGGTTTTATATTGTTTCTAGATAAATGATTACAGCATATGCGAACACCATATGGTACAATGATACCTTGTTTGACGAAAATGCCAATTCTTGTCTGAATTGGTGCAAGTTTCATGGCGGAAACCTTTTCTTTGCAAATACATTCATCACATATGAAACTTACCCCGACTTTTCGTCTATAGCCTTTCTTTGTGCGAGGAATGCACATAATATGTTTTGGCATTTTGTTTTCTAGTACGTGTTCAACATACACGAAACACACGGGAAATGACAAGTGGCCTTAAACCGGATTATATATATTGTATACATGTATAAAACAAATATGCGTGCATGTCTTTTTTCTTTTATGTTATTTGTGGCAGAAATAAATAATATTGTATTTAAATTCTAACACAAAGTAAGATAAAAAAGAAATAAAGTCGTAAAATATACATTTTATTTAAATAAAATAAGTTGAAAAATAAAATTGTAACTTTGGGATTCGAACCAACAACGTATGACTTACTAGTCCACACGTATAACCACTACACCACGCAGGTATTTGTTGACAATAAGGGTTTATTAATATCATCATCAAGTACGGGTATAGTACGGTATATTAAGAGGTTATATTGGGGTAACTCTCTAAACATTGATTTTTACAAAATTCAGTGTCAGCGCATATCACTCCATTAACCATACTTTGCATATCTAACAGTAAAATAATATAGTTTTTATATTCAAAATATCTTTAATGGAGAGGGATGCGCTCTATGTGTATTTATTAAAAACGTGTTGATTTTCAATGACTTGTTCCATGTTTGTATAGAGTTATACAGAGACTTGACAAATGGATTGCATGTGTTAAACATATAATGCAATGTTTTACTGAGATTTTTACCATATAAACTTTTACATAATGATAGTAGCTTTAGGTTTTTTCACTATCAATATGTATTCAACATACTTTTAAATTATGAATCCTATAGGCGGATAGCTCGGCGTTTTGGGTATCATCCTTTCTTTGGATGATTCTCAAAACGCCGAGCTATCCGCCTATAGGATTCAAAAATTGAAAGTATATTATATGCATATTTATAGTGAAAACACCTAAACCTACTATCATTTTGTAAAAGTTTATATGGTAAAAATCTCAGTAACATATTGCATTATATGTTTAACACATGTAATTCATTAGGTTTGTCTCCGTATAACTCTATACAAACATGGAACAAGTCAGTGAAATCAACACGTTTTTTAATAAATACACATAGAGCGCATGCCTCTCCATTAAAGATATTTTGAATACAAAAACTATCTTATTTTATTGTTAGATATGCAAAGTATGGTTAATGGAGAGATATGCGCTGATAGAGAATTTTGTAAAAATCAATGTTTAGAGAGTTACCCCAATACAACCTCTTACTATACCCTACTATACTCGTACTTGATATTAATAAACTCTCATTGTCATCAATTGCCTGCGTGGTGTAGTGGATATATGCAGGGACTATTATGTCTTATGTTGTGGTTTCGAATACCCAACTTACAATTTTATTTTTATCTTAATTCATTTTAATAAAATGTATATTTTACGGCTTTATTTCTTTTTTATCTTACTTTGTGTTAGAATTTAAATATAATATTATTTCTTTCATCCACAAATAACATAATATAAATAAAGACATGCACACACATTTGTTTTATACATATAATATATACAGCGACATTACAGTCCAGTTTAAGGCCACTTGTAATTTCCTGTGTGTTTCGTGTACAATGAACACATGCTAGTAAACAAGATGTCAAAACATTAAACTGTTTAAGATAGTTTTCATATTAACAAATGTCACTAGCTGGACAAGACTGAAGATCATGAACCAGCGGTTCCTCGAATAGACTTGAAACCTGAATGTTTAGACCAACCCATTTTGAGTGGCAGCAAATCAAAATGAATTTGCTTTATTTCCAACGAAAAAGTTTCCCCCATAAAACTTGTACTAATTAAGGCAAGAATTGGCATTTTCGTCAAATAAGTCCTCCTTGTATCATCCGGTATTCGCATACACAACTGATACATGCTGTAATCATTTATCTGGACAAAATATAAAGCTTTCAGTAGTTGTTGATGCTTTCATCAAGTCTACATACATCAGAAATCACCGATTTATTAAACAATCTCCAAAAAAGAATTCTTGATAGTAACAGTAGAAACATTATTTTGATGATTAAAATGGCCTTTCTGACGATAACTTTAATTGATTGACTGGGCTGGACTCCGCAACTTGATAATCTTGCAACAAAGGTTATATAATTAAAGTCCATAGCACTAAGATCTTAAAGCTTTGCGTTAAGACTGCTCTTGACAAAGTTTCGAAATGGTCTTTCCCATGAATTCTTATTAACACTATGTGGTCTGAATAAATGCTTCACAGGTGTCAGGAATTGTCTCTGCAGCACGGGTAATTCTAACAAGACTTCCTTCATTGTCTTCTATCACTGATTCCATATAAATACAAGTATGCCGACCTAAACTGAAGTATCATACTGCCACAATATATAAGCATTACGGCGCAAAACAAATCAAGTCATTGTGACACGTGGGCTGTGTTTGTGCATGCGACAGAGTAATGGCAACCAACCAGTAAAGTCGGTGTCCACACACGTCATTATAAAAAAGGAAAAATGTTATTCATTTGCAACGAAAATATTTACACAGACTTTTTTTTACATTTGGACTTACATAGTTGCGTCTATAGAGGCTCAAATAGGGTGTAACCTAGTTTCTTGCGTATATATTCCTATAGGCGGATAGCTCGGCGTTTTGAGAATCATTCTTTCCCTGACTATTGTTTGACCTTGAAAAAAAATCCCTAACGTGGCGGGTGTAGCTGGCTAGACAAGAGGTGCTTGACCTTACGGAGCACTTGTATTTACTTGTGAATCACAAAGCGAATTAGTCGGTCTTTTTAGCTTTTTTCCACCATCATATTTATGCTCAGATTGAATTTTGGGGTGGGGAGTTCTAACTCGGTGAAACGTCTTTAGAAGGAGAAACCAGATCTAAACGCTAACTGGATGCCATCGGACGCAGACATGTGTTGGGTTCATTATTATGAGCCAGAGAATACAGCTAATATAATTAGTCGTCAGTGGGTAAGGCCTGAGTCCCCAAAGTTTGAGACGCAATCATCTGCTTGCAAGGTAATGACCACAGTATTTTGGGACGCAAAAGGTGTTAATATATTGGTGTTTTTTTACCAAAGAGAAGTACAATAATTGTAGTTTACTATGCAAACTTGCTAGACCAGCTGAGAACCACCATCCGTGAAAATCGCCGAGGTCCACTGAGGACGACGCGAGAGTTTATATTTTCCAAGTTGCATATGATGCTTAGGTCGAAACAGGTATTTATTCAACATTCTGTCTATTTGTAATCCCAAAATTGAAGGTTGTTATCGGTTGACGTCATTTCCGGTCTGACAAAGAAGTCATACAGTTGAGGAGTGGGTCAATGGAAAGTTTCAACGATTTTTTGGGGTTTTAGACTGATGGTACTTGAACACTGTTTGCCTCAGTGCATCAAATTAGATGGCAATCACTTCGAAAAAAGAAGTGGATCTCATAGCAAATAAGTAAGGATGGTTACTAATTGACATGCTCTTGTATATGGGCACCTGGCACCTACACCTGTTGAAAATACCGCACAAATTATTCCCGGCCGGGTATTTTGCCATTTTAGAATGCCAATGCGCACATTAGTCATAACCATGTATCTTATAACACTGTTTAGAATGGCTTTTAACATTTAAGGTTTGATTTATAATCGTTTTATGTATTTTAAATGATGTAAAGGTGAAACGTAAATAAAAGTATTGAATTGTATTATGAAACTCAAAAAGAACACTTGCACTAGCTCACACACGTGTTAACTTCTGTTATAATTTATAATTAATCATTATTATATAACATTCTGGTCATGAATACATTCATGTAACTTTACACATTTTAAACACCGTATGTCAATGTTGATTTGCGTTGTCTCTGATTAAATTTTAAGGTGGATATAATGGGTCATTCTCAAAAAATGTAGAAATTCATGTCACCAGCAATAAACATGCAGATATGTTTTAAATTTTATCAATTTAAAGGCTAAAATAGTTTGTACAGGTTCGGAACTGTAAAATGTTCTCAAAATATTTGATAAATAGTTATACTTTATAAAATTGTGTAATCATTTGAGGTGTGATTCTGTTACTTTGTTACTGTCTTTCGACACAAGTTTTTTGTTTGTCATCAAAATACTTTATTTAATTGTTGATTTATAAATCAAATTTGGGTTTCGGCCATTAGATAATCACGTATACTGACTAAATATGACGAATTATTCAGTTTAATATGTCAACGAATGATATTTTTCTTGGATGAATAGTGTGTACATTGTTGCACAGTCCTTGGTGTTACCAAACACTAAAAGTGCATATATACGAGTTACTGCTCTTTGCATATAAAAGATGGTATATGCTCCCTAGTCTGCAGACATCATGTATTCAGCATCTGGACAAAAATCAAACATCAGTAAAAACATAATTAGTAAAAATTGATAAAGATTAGTTTACATTTAACAGTAGATTTATTTTAAGTCTGTGGTGTTACCGTTGTGTATACAATACCAAGAAAGAAATAAGAAAAATACACCTTTTTAAAGTTTTGGCAACGTTCAAAGTTCAGATGTAGCATGTGTTTATGCTGAAGGAGGCATTGTTTTTTAAACCATGCGTTAATATCTGAAAATATGTCCATTGTGTAACTGTCCTTGGTATTACTGTAGAAATTGGTTATTCCAGAGACAAATATAGTGTTACCACAGACATTAAAACTAATTAAGTGGATTTTTTTTTGTAATTTTGTCAAAAATATTGAAAACAAATGTTTAAAAGACATTGACACACTTTTAGTTGTACAATTATGGTGAACGAAAATATTAGATGACCGGTTATCATACTGTTATTCTATTCTGGTTACACCAATGACTGGATACGGTAACACCAGGGACTTTTATTTTGTATGTTGTTCCTATACCTCAGTAGAAATTAGCAAACAATAACTATGTATATTTTGAGCAATAGCAACTGACCTATCCTTTAGTTATAATTCGTCAAACTACAGAAATAATTATCTATTTACGTATGATGAGAATTTTTAGATACACCAAAGACAAAAATGTAACACCAGGGACTTTATATTAATTATACTTTTAATAATATATGCATTGTCAGAAATACGTAAATTTCCTTTATTTTGACTGATCTTTTGAATGTAAATAAGGTTCTTGGGTTGTTCTTTTGTTGTAAAAGTAATAAATGATTTGTATATTCCTGAATTTTGAAATGTTAGTTACACCAGTGACACAATTAGTAACACCATGGACTACTGGTATATATTTTAAATTGTTTTATGTAATACATACAATCTGAGTTATATCACGGTGGCTATCACATATTCCAGATTCATATATGGGTCTTCGCTTACCATGAACAATTGATTTTGCGCTATGTTATCAGAGATATCATATTGAAAATGAAGTAACACCAGAGACAAACAAGTAACTCCACCGAGTTGTTCACAGACAAGATATAATAAGAAAGAAAAAGAATGTCATAGATTTAAGACAGAGTAAAACAGATCCTTAGGGTGGACCTAAAAAGCGAAAACAAATAAAACCACAGTAAGTACGCAGATAGTAGGACACGCAGTAGATATTGAGACATAGACACGTCGTTGCGAAGGGGCATTCAATATTTAAGACAGATGCACTAAAAAAATAGACCTACTACAGAATTCGAATTTGATACAAAATTAGGAGAATTTGTACAGACCGATGACTCCACAACAGATACGGTGAAATATGTGGCTACACGAGACCAAAGAACATATTTAGACAGACCAAACAAAAGTTGAACAGACTGACCTTTTAGTAGACTCTATGTCAGATATAGCAGGCGACACTATAACAGACTCGGTGACAGATAAAGCTGCAGATAAACAGATAGATTACCCTTTAGCACAACTCAGATATAGTTCCAGATAGACAGACAGACAGATGACCCTATAGCAGACCCAGTGACAGATATAGTTACAGATAGACAGACAGATGACCCTGTAGCAGACTCAGTGTCAGATATAGCTACAGATAGACAGACAGATGACCCTATAGCAAAGTCAGTGACATATATCGCTACAGATAGACAGGCAGGTGACCATATAAAACTGAGTGACAGATATAGTTACGGATAGACAACATATTTCTCTATAACAAACTCAGTGACAGATATAGCTACCGGTACAGATATATTTTCCCTATAGCAGACTCAGTGACAAATATAGCTACAGATAGACAGATTTTCCTATATAAGACTCATTGACAGATATAGCTACTGCGAAACAGACAGATGAAAGCAGACTCATTGGCAGATATAGATACTGAGAAACATAGATGACCCTAAAGCAGACACATTGACAGATATAGCTACCGAGAAGCAGACATAACCCAACAGCAGGTTTGATGACTGATATAGCTGCTGATTCTTTCGTTAAAATCCTACTGTGATTGTTGATGTTTGCTACATTTTGAAATTTCACAGTCAAGATTCTTTCAAATAATATTGAGGCGGTCAGTTTCTGGAGGAAACCAGAGTGCCTGGAAAAAACCATTGACATCCGGCATGAGAACTGACAAATTTGATCACACTAGGGTCTGTCCGAGTTGGATTCAAATCTGTGAGATAAGAAGCACTGTGATCTGTGAGCGTGCACTTTAAGTGTACTTTAGCATTTTTATTTGGTAGATCTGTCATATACCACTTTTTTAATTTAATCATAAAATACACTCAAAAGTGGTATATGACAGTATCATATACCACTTTTTGAATGTATTTTATGATTAAAAAAGTGGTATACGACAGATCAACTGTCTTTGGTGTTGTCTGTGGTGTTACCAATATATAAAATGACACCAAATGGTACAAATCTTACAAGGAAATATTATATTTCAATCGTTTATTTATTTATTTTAATTTACTAGGTAAATCGCGAGTTTTAAGATTAAATAAAAGATCATCAAATCAAAATACTACAATATTGTCCCTGGTGTTACAAAGGTGTCCCTGGTGTTAACAAAACAATTGGTAAACATTGGATAATCTTGGGGAATGTAAATTTTTCGATTCAAATATCTGTTTAAACTCCATTTTTGAGAGATAGAATATAATGTAAGATGTATTGTCTTACTTTTGTTCCCCAACACGCATTGAAATTTCAGTACATGTATTTTAAATGGCTGTCTTTGGTGTTATTCTTTTTGTCTTTGGTATAACTTCTAAATGTCTGTGGTGTTGCCATGGTCTATTCATTCATTAATTTGCACAATGTAAATAAATTTTGTTAACTTATAATTAATCATAAATTACGTATTAAGTACTTTTCTATGAACCAGTAAAGAACGCGTGCCACAAAAAGGCAGTAACTTATTATAAAATTCCGTTCTTGCATTTTTTTTAGTTTATCATTTCGAGATTTTAAGATTGTTATTTAAGTGTTAAAATGAAAAATACAGTCTCAAAATTCAAATGATATGTCAGCTAGTTTGTTATTCGTGTATAGAAATAGGTTTTATATTTAAAATCTACTTAAATATAGATATTTTCAAAACATAAATGATGGTTACTCCAGAGGACATTATGAAGCACAATTTTAAATTCAATTTGACATTCTGTCAAAAAGAACCAATGTCTTGTGTGCATATTTCTCAGAATGAAATTTTATGTTTCAAATATTGATTTCCAACCAATGAAATGACGGGATTCAATTATTTTTTTATCGTTATTTTGGTTTGTGGAATTTCTACATTTTTTGAGAATGACCCATATTAGTAGGGTTCAGCAGGTAGAGCATGTTATATATATATTATATATATATATATATATATATATATATATATATATATATATATATATAGTGTGTGTGTGTGTGTGTGTGTGTGTGTGTTTAAATTAAATCACATATCTGAAATCATTTTTTGGAAATATTTGAAATTTGTATATGTAATTTAATTTTAATTGACATTTTAAGACCTTCACGGCAAAACAGTTTTTGCTGTGATATATGTGATTTTCCATAATAAGTAACATATCTAGTGGCCTATTAATTCAACAACAGGTTCATACTTGCTAAACCCTATTTATATCCCCTTAAAGGTAAAGTAAATCTACATATCTTGTGCATCTGTATCTCAGTATTTACACAAACCAACACCTCACACGTAGACATACACAAGCACATGTACGTGTAAACAAATTCAGTCAATATACTAGTAGTAAAACCAGATTTAAGCCCCAAAGTATTCAAACAAGAATTCTTTAGAACTGAAACAGCGACGCGTTGAAAACAACCTTCCTTATGTATTTTCAAATGATCTCCAAATATTCAAACACAAAAGCATAAAATTTTCAATCTAGTTAAAATCCTTTTAACGTCCCACTCCAACGTCTGTGGTGCAGATGAGGAAAAATGTTCCCGTTAACGGTAGTTCACATCAAAGATAAACTGTTATATGACGTCACCATTTTAACACGATATCTGATCACGCCCGTTGTTATTGGAAATCTCAATTAATATTCCTGCTAATCAAAAGGCGAGACTTACAGATTCTATACTAAGCTTTGTAAGTTCATTATAATTGTAAAATAAAATAGAACAGCTGTCTTGATATCCTCCAACAGTAATACTGTAAACGTATTTGATTTCGTGGGGTCTTTTTTTTCGCGGTATAGGAAATTTAGACATACACGTATTCGCGTATTTTCACGTTATTTTTTTAAATATGCACCATAGCATGATAAGTATAATAATTTTTTCGCTTGATATTAATTTTCGCGCAGACCAAACAACCGCGAAAATAAATACACCGCGAAAATAAATACGTTTACAGTATCACCAAACTTCTTGGTAATGGATTTTACTTCAAGCTCCGGTTTCGCAATCTTTTCTTGATTAAGATTTTCCTTAAAATCTGGCAAATTTGAAATATAAATAATTTTTGTTTTCAAGATATTCATGAATTAAAGGTGCTATTTCTCAAGATCTGGCAAATTTGAAATATAAATAATTTTTGTTTTCAAGATATTCATGAATTCAAGGTGCTATTTTTGAAGATCTGGCAAATTTGAAATATAAATAATTTTTGTAAGTTTTCAAGATATTTATGAAGGTGCTATTTTTGAAGATCTGGCAAATTTGAAATATAAATAATTTTTGTAAGTTTTCAAGATATTCATTAAAGTGCTATTTTTGAAGATCTGGCAAATTTGAAATATAAATAATTTTTGTAAGTTTTCAAGATATTTATGAAGGTACTATTTTTGAAGATCTGGCAAATTTGAAATATAAATAATTTTTGTAAGTTTTCAAGATATTCATGAAAGTGCTATTTTTGAAGATCTGGCAAATTTGAAATATAAATAATTTTTGTAAGTTTTCAAGATATTCATGAAAGTGCTATTTTTGACGATCTGGCAAATTTGAAATATAAATAATTTTTGTAAGTTTTCAAGATATTCTTTAAAGTGCTATTTTTGAAGATCTGGCAAATTTGAAATATAAATAATTTTTGTAAGTTTTCAAGATATTCTTTAAAATGTTATTTTTGAAGATCTGGCAAATTTGAAATATAAATAATTTTTGTAAGTTTTCAAGATATTTATGAAGGTGCTATTTTTGAAGATCTGGCAAATTTGAAATATAAATAATTTTTGTAAGTTTTCAAGATATTTATGAAGGTGCTATTTTTGAAGATCTGGCAAATTAAAATATAAATAATTTTTGTAAGTTTTCAAGATATTCATTAAAGTGCTATTTTTGAAGATCTGGCAAATTTGAAATATAAATAATTTTTGTAAGTTTTCAAGATATTCATGAAAGTGCTATTTTTGAAGATCTGGCAAATTTGAAATATAAATAATTTTTGTAAATTTCAAGATATTCATTAAAGTGCTATTTTTGAAGATCTAGCAAATTTGAAATATAAATAATTTTTGTAAGTTTTCAAGATATTCATGAATTCAAGGTGCTATTTTTGAAGATCTGGCAAATTTGAAATATAAATAATGTTTGTAAGTTTTCAAGATATTCATGAATTCAAGGTGCTATTTTTGAAGATCTAGCAAATTTGAAATATAAATAATTTTTGTAAGTTTTCAAGATATTCATGAATTCAAGGTGCTATTTTTGAAGATCTAGCAAATTTGAAATATAAATAATTTTTGTAAGTTTTCAAGATACATGTATTTATGAAGGTGCTATTTTTGAGGATCGCCCTAATCCTATTGGTTTATATTCATATTTGTTAAAACGTTTTATTTATAGTGCCATACAATATTGTCAAAATTTGCCAGATTTCAATAATAGAAAATCGTAGTTAAGGAATAATTGTGAAAACGGGATCAGTGTCAGTCTAAAAATAAACAGAAGTTTCGAATATGTGTGTCTTTTCTGTGTTTTTGGTGTCTGATTTAACTGTTTTATCATTAACGTCTAGGGCGTAGTGGTTTTGTTGGATTGACTGTTGCCATGCGCATTTATTTCGGTTCTACTATTTGACGTATGATGCCAGTCGATCCTTAAACGGTAGCACATAAAATTAAACCAATCATATTTAATTACGTGTCTCTGTATATGTCACTCACAGACAGCACAACCTCATGTTATACCTAACTAAATATAATAAAATAAAATAAAACAATCATGAAATAATAATAATAATCATCATCATCATCATCGATATCATCATCATCACCATCATCATCATCATCATCATCACCATCATCATGATCATCATCATCATCATCATCATCATCATCGTCATCATCATCATCATCATCATCGACGTCGATATAAGAAATCAAAATTATTTTTAAAATAATAAATCGATGGTACCATCTTTAGCATAACTTAAAATACACGTAAAATCTACGTGTTTCACAATTGAAATATAATACTTTTCTTGCATAACATGTTTTTGTCTACAAAAGTCCACCTTGATATAAACACGTTTTCGTTAAAAATACAAAAACAAAATATAATAGAAATAAAGATTAGACATAAATATCATGTTTCTTGATTTTAAACAAAAAATATATTTACGTAGAAGTTTTTGATTTCTTCATTTCACCGACAAACGATTATTTTTAGTTTCATACGTTTGCACTTATGGACTTTTGGTTGTGGAAAATGTTAGAAGTCTTGAGAACTGTCAACCGTACAGTTACCAAACCTCTAGACGTAAACCATCATAATCAGGGATTTTATAATCAGTGGTTCATATAACACTATAAACGCACCATTAGATTTACAAATCGGTGGTGTAAAAAGTACTACATGTAAAACCACATCAATGGACAAAACCCGGCTGCCTGTCTTAACCCTAGAGGTTAATAATCCATTGTCCAAATAATATTATAACGACATCGCTATACATAAACCCCGTTACCCGTCAAAAGCTGGGAGTTTTATAATCTGTGGTTCAAAAAGTACTATCATTACACTACTTGACATAAGTCCCAGTACCTGCCTGAAGCAGGACCGCTTATCAGTGGTACATGTAATACTTAAACCACACCACTAGGCATATACCTCATAACCCGTCAAAAGCCGAAACTTTAAAAATCGTTGGTCTATATAGTAAGCTTTACTGAGCATTCCCCCATTTCTCAAATTTTATTATTTTCCGTAACTGCATCATAAGTGATGAATAGTATGTGTCATTAATTGTTTGTCCCTTTTGGAGATAACCTACCATCAGAATATCATCAGCATCACTGGAAGCCGAGGTCATACCCTCTAAAGCTGATGTAACAGTGTTCGTCTTTTTTGCAGGGTGATCAAGTGTAAACTTTGGCCACTAGGGTGAAATGATGAACCCACGTTTCATCCATAGTAACCAATCTCTGAAAAAGCACACAACAAAATGCGCTTAATTTGCTTCTGACCAATTGTCAGATGCCTTGGTAAATTGGTACCCGACTGAAAGCATTTCTTATTGCAATTAAATGTCTGTGAAATGCTAACTGGCTACATACCATTCTGTAACTCGCCTGTCAGTCGTAACCATATCATAGATTTTATTGACCTTTTCTGGGGTTGCATCAATGACAGACCTTCTAGAACATTGGTCTTTCTGTTGTGTTTAAATCCAACCACCCACATTTTACTATAGAATTTTAAGGTCATATTTCCCTAGTGTGCATACCATATTAGTTTGGATAGTCTAAGGATCATTATATGTCTCTTAATATTGACGATCTACCTAATTTAATTTTGAAATGAAGGTTAAAGCCTTTACTATGAACACCTAATATGAACTTGCAGTGAAACTTATTTATTATTGTATGCAACATGCATACAAACTGTATCATGTATTCGCAATACCCAATTTCTTTAAAAATTGGGACTTAAAACTAATGTTATACACGATTCCCGGTAACCGTAATTTTGCAATTCCCAGTACAATAAAACAATGACAAGAATCAATTCCCAGTACACCGCGTCGATCTTTCAACGTCTCCTGCTCCTTTATTTCGCGATACATTGAGCTGAAATTTGGTCGACATGTAGTTCTAAACATACCAGAGGAATTGTACGCTTCAGCATTTCTAATTATGAAGTGAAAATTGAAATATTTAAAAGAAACTCACAGCGACGTCAAAATCTCAGGTGAGCACTCGTGCTTCAACAATTTGTTTCAAAGTTTAAACAGTGTATCAGATGCAGTTAACTATTTCAATAGAATCATTTATGTGTCCGATGATGACCCAATAAACCATCATAAGTTAAAATGAACAGATAAGTCAAAAATCGGTTTTTGACTTACGTTGATGTTGTTACATGGGCTGTTTGGCTCACTTTATGCTGTAATATCCCGTGTACGCTGTACCACAGTGTGGTTGTTTTTCTCAAACATTCAGATCCAACTCCTCGAGGTGGACGAACGTACATAAAAACAAATCTGTGATTTTCATTTATTGTAAAACTGTAATATAGTAGAATAACGTTAATAGACAACACAAAAACACTCATCTATGAAGGTAGCACGTATAAGTTATCTCCCTTTAACTGTGTATAAATTACCTAATTTCAAATAAATTAATATTACTTATTACATTATAGGTCGCGCACGATAACTTGGCACATCCGGGGTTTTTCAGTTTGTAAATAAATATTGCAGCTCGTTCGATAAATGTTATGTTTTGGCCCATAGTGTATAACGGGGACAAGTGTTGAGAGTTCTATCCTGCTTTAATACATATTTTTTTTAACAAAAAAGTTTGATTAAGCCCATTAATAATAGTAATTTTAATAACAATAATGTCATTAATAATAATATCGTCAATATATTGTCGTGTGCTATTTTGACTCTATATTTATTTAATAAAAAGTCAAAATAGAAAATAATAATAATAATTTCTTATTATTTGCTGTATCAAATAATAAATTCTTCACCATGAAATGTATGCTGAATATATTTAAAACAAGTTACTGAATGGCTTTGCGGAAATTTTTAATTCAAAACTATTTATTTATTAATCTTATGTACTTAGTCTTATTCTGTTTTTGTTTTTATTTTGTCTGGAATTTATAATTTAAAAATTTCGTCAGCTGTATCAGTCGTATCTTCTTCTGAAATGGTTGATTCTTTGTCGGCCGTCACTGTAGATGTTTCTTCTTCCTCATCCTCTTCTTCTTCTGTTGCTGTGTCTGTGTCTTCGTCGCTGGAATCGGTATCGTCCAAGTTTATTACAAATTTCTCTATTTCTTCATCGACTGCGATGTCATTTTTCCAGTAATCGGTTTCTATTTTCTTTACGTGTTCAACACACCTTTTCCATTTTTCTGTCGATATGTCTTTCAATTGTTTTTCTGCAAGTTGTTGCACGTCCGAAAGTTTAAATTTTAAATTTTGTGAAGCAACATATGATTTTAGATCAGCCCAAATTAATTCTATAGGATTTAAGTCTGCATGATAAGGTGGTAATCTTAACATTTTATGTCCATGTTCTCTTAATATATAATCAATTCTGTAGGAAGGTGGAATAATTTGTTGTTTGCATATTGTAAGTAACTGTGCGCGAACCATGTCTTCTGTAAATTTAATGTTGTGTTTTGTGAGCCATTCCTGCATGTCTTTTTTCTTCCACGATGTTGTTGGTTTTTTGTCTTCTTGGACGTTATGATAAGATGCATTATCGACTACCAAGACGGAATTTGGTTCAAGGTTTGGAATTAATTTTTCGCGAAGCCATTTAGTGAAATTCTCAGCATTCATTTCATGGTGATAATCACCTGTTGATGACTTGGCTTTATATATAAGGCTTGCATTAGGAACAAAACCCTTTTCTGAACCAGCATCAACAACAATCAGACGGTCACCTGCTCCGATTGGAACACTAAAACCGTTCCCATCCAGCTGCCAACACTTCGGTACAGTGTGTGAAGAGTTTATATACGTTTCATCCATATATTTACAATTAGAATTGACCTTCTTTAGATGAACCTATTTGTTTTAACTGGCATTCAATTGCTCTTGAATACAGTGTGGGGTCATGACCTCTGATTACGTAACGTTTAACTATTCGATTACGTCACAGAATTGCATCTATTACGTCACGCATTGTTTGATTGGTCAGCATTCAAGTCTACTCGCGACGTAACTTTCCTTATTTAGAGCAAGGCTGTTCCATCAATCCCGTATGTTTGTCGGGATCTTGAATGAAATTAATTATTGTAGCGATAATTTTACATTTCAGACATGCTATCAATGTTTTTTTATGATTGTAAATATAAGAAATAACATTCTACTTGAATGTATTCATTCGGTATTATGAATGAGAGTCAGGAATAGCATATTTAACATGAACTGCTATTCCTGACTCTCATTCATAATACCGAATGAATACACTCAAATAGAATGTTATTTCTTAAATAAATAATGTTGTGTCCAGTTTCTCTAAGTTTTTTTAATTTCGCGAAGGTAATTTATTCTTTTTGATACGATATCTGGTTTTTCCATAAGGATTTTTCTATTTGTGCTGCATTTTTTCCAGCTAAACCCCATTTCTTTAAGCAATTTTCTGAGAATTGTTTTACCCCCTTAAAGTCAATTTTGTTAATTATTTCCGAATGAATAGCATTTATAGTTGGAAGAACGCGTTTATTTAAATACATATTAATTATTGTTCTTCTAAATACGCAGATATCAAAATCATCAATAAAAATTTTATCTGATCTCTGTTTTCTATCAGCCTGTTTGGTTTCTATTCCGAACGATTTTAATCTTGATAATGTTTTCCTCGGCACACCCGTCATTGCACTTGCTCTCTCCAAGGGACAGCTGATGGGATTTATGAGACATTTTTGTTTTGCCTCATCAAAGCAATGTTTTACAACATTGATGGCAATTTGTTTTGCCTGTGAATTAAATACAATCTTTTTATTTTCAGACATCTTCTCGGTTATGAAAATCACACGTGTTGCCTCGTTTTCGCCTTATACCTATTATACTATATTCTCACATTTTTACGAGGGCGTGACCATTCAACTCGTTCGCATGTTCTAATTAATGGTCCAATTAACTTAATAATTAACATCTCGTCCCTTTTAACGCTCAGATCCACCCAACGCCATGATATGTTGGAATTCATATCCTATTGTATTATATTATTAATTAGAACAAACACCTGCTGTAATCTCTTGCATCACAAATTGGAAACTGGTACATTTGATTCACTTTAATTTTGAATCTATTAATAAAAATTATAAATGAATGCATTAATATGAGTTGTGTTGTTGGACATAAAATATTTCACTTGTAAGGAGGAATTGTATTTTTATATTTCGCACAGCGTCATGTGGAGCATTTTGAATTTTAACAGAGAAAAATATTAAATTTAAAATTATGCACATGACAACAATATTAACTGTCTATTCCCAGATATGAATAAATAAAATAAATAAATTAAAAAAACAATAAATAAATGAATAAACACAGTATAAAATTTATTGATGTTGGCATCCTTTTCCAAATTAATATAGGTTTACAGTTTGATTTTTTCGTATGACGCGGCGGTGAGGTACGGATTAATAATAGTGATTAGTCCCAAATAGTGCTAATATTTTGATTTCTGTATGAAACGAGACGTTAAAATTTTGCCCTGTGCTAATTTTAAATGTTATGTAGTTTTGGTAGAAATAATTTCCACAAGAATTTTAAAATTTAGGTTGTTCATACATTTACAAGATAGAAATTATTAATTATTAGCCTGATAGCACATATTGTATGGACCCGGTATTGTTCGAACTCACTTGTGACAAAATTATATAGCTGTCCACTAACTGTAAGATATGTTACATACCACTGAGCCAAGGACGACAGTAACCTATCCTATCAAATTAAAGGTGTTAAGGACAAATACCTTGTTATATCTTCAGACAATTCGTTCCACAGTTATGTGGAACTTCACAAAAATTATGCAGAAATGAAATAATTTCATGTGAATATTTAAAAAGTTTCAAATAAAGAACATAAATGAAAATGTCCAAGATAAGTGGAATATGATAAATATTTATATTTCAACAAAAATATGTATGAAGGTGCAGCATGGACATTGGCGAGTTGTTCAATGTGCGTGTTTCATGAGTCCGAGTTCACAGTGTATGAACGGAACTGTACGCAAAAAGGTAGCTACTGTTCGTCGAAGCGAGAAGAAGGTGTATCGGGAGACACGAGGTTGTTGATTATCTATCTTTCTAGCTCAATTTTAATAGATTTAGTTTATCCCTTTTATTTAATCCATCTTCACTATATAAAGCTTTAGTGGTAGCCATACGCTCCCAGAAAAGTGTCAACTTATATAATAAATATGATGATGAACATCATCAAACGCCGAGCCGTGGGCTTCTCACTTCTAGTTAAATGATGTAAAATACGTATTATTTCACATTGTATGTTCCATTATCAGTACCTATATGTAGAAAAATATTCTTAGATTCCCTAACCCATGTACAGAATGTTACAAACTCGTATTTACACTGAAAAAGCAAGTTTTCCTTCCGTCGTCAAAAGTTAGAACTGTACCGGTAGTTTTCAACATCTGTATTGTTTCTGTACCGGTAGCTACTGTTCTCTTCCACGTCATCCATGCGAGTTAGATGGAATTTTCAGTTTGATACTAGAAATTTTTGCAATTCAATTATAAATTATAAACCATGCTTTTCTATTGAAGCAAAATATGCTATGGACAATATTAAAGACCAATAGCCCCTTAATTATAGTACATTTTGCAATTGCATTAAACTATATCGTACATACTGTAGCATGTTTTTGCCAATTTATTACTCAAATTTCCATATTGCAAGAACTGAGGGGGTGATAGCTATTATATAGAAATATTATTAAACGTAAGCTACTATTCGCAACGAGAAAAAGATTATAACCCTCTGAGGATTAATCTATGTGCGTGAGATTTGCTAGTGTGTTTACTATCAGTCATTAGCAAGGAATTTAGCTGTATGGTCATTGCAAGGATTAAGACAGGAGTGGACAAGAGATTCAGGAAGGAACATGCAGGATTTAGACCAGGGACAACAGAGCATCCAGAGAAAAATACTGGAACAAGCAAATGAATTCAGAACTCCAATATACACATACTTTGTGGACTTTGAAAAGGCATTCGACTCGGTGCACAGGAAGAGCCTTTGGACGGTAACAAAGAGCTATGGGATTCCAACCAAAATCACTAATGCTATAAGAGGGATGTATGAGTGATTTTAATGTTCTGTCATTGAAGAAAATGAAACATCAGAGTGGTTCGCTATTAAAAGTGGTGTAAAACAGGGATGTGTAATGTCAGGGTTTCTTTCTACTATATAAACTGGATGATAAAGAAAACAACAAATGGAGTGAGAAGAGAAATAAGAAGTGACTTTACAACATTATTGTTAGGTTTTGGGTTTGCGGAAGATATAGCACTTTTATCCTCCAAATTCTAAGACCTGAATGATAAGACTAGGAAAACGACTGAAGAGACATTAAGGATAGGGCTTAAATTAAATTCAAAGAAATAGACTTAGAAGGATTTGGAACACCAAAAATATTAGAAAAAATACAAAGACGCACCTATTTCAGACCTTAGTAGGACCAGTATTGTTTTATGAAAGTAAAACGTGGGAAATAACGGAGAAAGATGAACACCTCTTACAAACGGCTTCCGAACATATTGCCTCAGAAGGATTCTAAGAATAAGATGGCAACAGAAAATACCTAGCGAAAAAAATATTGAAAACAGCTAGACTTAACAACATAAGCTATGAGATCAGGAGAAGAAAGTGGAACTGACTCGGACACATACTAACGAAAGAGGGAACAAATGACTGAAAGACAACACTAGGGTGGCAGCTAGAGGGAAAAAAGGAAAGACCTAAGTCCACATGGAGGAGAACAACGAAAAAGGAAAGAAACGTATGAAAGTATTTTATTTTACCGACACTCTTTTTTGGCCAAAGCAATATCACAAGTTAAAAGGAGTTAAGTTGAGTAAATGTGTTCTACGTCCCAGTCATGAATATTTCACTTAGATCAAGAAATCTCTAGCTATAGGTGAAGGTGCATAAATTTTGTCTGTGCGTTGCACTGATGGCAATTTACAGCAGGGTTCTTTATCGCGCCAAGCCTACCATGACACGGGACCTCGTTTATTTTACGTTCCCATCCGAAAAAACCGTGACTTTCATTTCGTAATGCCGAGTGCTTGGCGAAAAAAAAAAAAAACAGTCACTTCCCACTTCCAATTTTTTGGTCAGACCTGGTCGGGGTTCGAAGTAACGACCTCCCACTTACGGAGCGAGCACTCTACCAACTAAGCTACCGCAGGGGTTATGTTTAAAAGGAAGTGGTGGCTGTATTACCATAATACTTATACAACTAATTAGATAAAATCATATGGTAGCATAATAAGCATAAACGTACTTAAAATCTCTGACTGGAAAAAGAGAAATTTCCCCAGTATCCCAGAAAGACTGCAGTTAAAGTATCACAATAAAAACTACCGGTACAGTGTTTCTTTTACTAAAACTTCACTACCGGTACAGACAAAATATAAACTACCGGTACAGTAACATCTTGTCAGTCATGTCGTTTGAATCAATATTTGAATGTTTCTGTGCTAAAGTAGATTTTGTAACTATATAGACTGATTGAAAAAAGGTTTGTTTTCATCATGTATTTAAAAATTCTCGGATATTTTCGATTAAATGAGCATAAATCTACATTTTAGATAGGTCCAGCGTTGCTCAAATACGTGTTCATGACTGTTTTTAATGGAATATTTAATTTATTTTGAGATTCTAAAACATACAAATACGCCCAAGAGGAAGATAGAGAACAACTGCTTATTTACCGTATTTGATTTCGAGTTGCGATGTACGCAACAAGAAAATAAGAAACAATTTACTCGTTGACCTCATTGTCTCTCGCTTCGCTGAACAGTAGCTACCTTTTTGCGTACAGTTCCGTTCATACACTGTGGAGTTACAATGTTTATTTACAAAATGAATAAGCCCGGATGTGCCAAGTTATCGTGCGCGACCTATAGATACCGTGTAAATTTAATAGCACTAGACGGCCGTTTTGGAATACAATCGTCCTAAACAGTTGTGGTTGGATAGAAATTGTAAAACCAAATTTCATCAAACTAAACTATTTAAACCATGAAGTCAAAATTTTCATAGTGACACATTATCCGTTGTCATTATTTTATCTTTGAATTTTTTGTCATCAATATCTATTTTTTCTATTGTACGTACTAGAATTTGGTTATCAGCATGATTAATCTTATTTTTTGGTACATAAAAATAAATAGGAATTTTGTCAAGGTTATATATTAAATTACCATACATGATCCTAACATACCAACACAGCGATTGAATATTGAATGTAAACTTTAATAATAAACGTCGTAGATATCAAAGCAATGTGCTACGGTAGTATTTACAGTACGTACAGACCTGTCGAATATTTAACAGTGAGGTAGAAAAAGAATTCGAAGCTCGATGGCGAGAGACCGAAATGAATATAGCTACATGTAACCCTGTTACCCTGGACCAGGTGGGATGTAGGGGTATTGTACTAAAAGCCTGGTCAAGTACTAAATAAAATCTCATATTATCTTAAAAACAGAAAGAAAAAAATGAGACGAGGTGTCGAGTAGGCATTAATTCATTAGCTCAGTGTTTATGTTTAGACAGGTCTGTACTGCAGCTATCCAATTCCCATTTAAAAAAAACAAAAAAAAACCATGATAGTAGTTGTATTATAATCATCCAGAAATCAATCAGAAAAAGTCATATCTAATCATTTAATTATTTTTTTTTTACCTCTTTTAACATAATGATAGAGATATAAGCAATGTTTATAGTTTTAACAAGTTTATAAAATTATTTTTACTCCGTGTTTTCAGTTTCTGTATCCACAGTGAAGACCAATCTATATTTATAATGAAGCGTTATATTCTGATTTGATCTTTTTTATATAAGTAATCCATTACAAGACAGCACAATACAAAATACATTGAAGAGTGCAAAGTACCATAGAAACATTGTCAAGTGGTTAACATTGTTTGTGGCTTGTGTAATACTTACCGACCGAGTCGTTGGTGTTCATAAAATTGGAAAACCTCGGCACGCAGCCCCTGTATAAAACAAAAATATAAAGAAAAACACGAGCGCTGAAAATATATACATGTACATACCAAGTCGCTAAAAGCGATTGTCATGGAAGGGACGACAACTCTAATAGTAAACATACATATAGTATGCATATACACTATCTAAATATCAATCTCACTCATTTTGATGAAGAATAAAAAAGGAAATTATATCCGATACTGCTTATTAATTAAATAGCTAGGTCAGACGCTTAAAAAAGAAAAAACTGGTATGGCCTAATGCATGCACTCTGATAAGTTAAAACCGGGTATCCAATATAGTATTAAAAATCGAGTGTTGATTCTTGCTACAGTTTGGTGCTTCAGTAGACTGTTTATTAATGTTTCATTTACTTTCTTAAAATATTTTGGGGTTGTCAGGATACCACATAGTCACAAATGTCACGGGTCATTGTTCTTTTATAACATTTCGGCGAAATATCAAACGTTTACAGTTGTTTCTATATTTTATTTACTGTTCTCGCTACTCAACACAATATGTACTAGAATCATGAAACAAAGTAAAGCTTGATTCCACATGTGATAATAATTCACCTATTCCATTTCAATTGGGGTTCCATTTAAATTTAATTTGATGTGTGGTTATAGTACTCTATTTCCATCAATTATCCTTCAACTGACAGCATCGATATAAGTAGCATACCGAAGACGTGTCCGTCATGGCCACTCTAATAAGTAATATATAAAATTACCGTAGATCAATCTAGCGGGATCATTAGATTTAAAACATGATATATGATAATTTGTTACGCGTTTAAGGGGGTATCTAGCAATAAACCTGTCCGTCCGTCCAAATATTGTGTCCGCTCCAATTTCAACATTTTGAGATGGATTTTGACTGAATTTGGAACAATATATACAATACCGAAGTGAAGTAAAACACAATAAAACGTTTCTATGTTGTATAATTCTACAAATTTTATTACAAAATGTTTACCAAAAGAGCAATCTATTCCTAGAAGATCGACAGGTTTACAGTTATCGTAACATTATACTAGGTAAAAATACTTAAACACAATTTTGATAAAGTTTCTAAACAAAATACATGAAAATTAAATAATATGATATCATTAACATCTAGAATTTATTTTTAAAAATGTTAAAATAATGCCAAATTATTTAAGTTCATACGTTAAGCTAACCTTTTTGTGTTGTTTTTACGTTAATTTCCCCCAAGTTTTACCCTAGCCTTAGGAAAAATGTTTTAAGAATTTATGTGTTTTTGTTGGCAGTTTTAAACTGTAGAATGAATCATTTTAAGGTAGTTTCCGTGTCCACCTTAAATTATATTTGTATTATTTCATTCAGTTTGAGGGAGTGTAAATACATGTATGTACTTTCTAGAAGTATTTCGAAATTTTCTAGAAGTATTTCGAAATCAAGCTTGTAATGCAGGGACAGTAATTTGAGTTTTACTGCCCACAGTGAAGATTATCACTTAGACTCTATATCGCGGCGGTCAGTTTATAGATTGTAAAGGAGAGCCCGGATAAAAAAACCTTTCTCACACTAGGTTCGGCATCGAGTTGGATTCGAAACTAGGCGATGAGGCGATGTGGTCCGTCAATACGAGTTTGAGAGAGAGAGAGAGAGAGAGAGAGAGAGAGAGAGAGAGAGAGAGAGAGATTGTAAATTCTTAACACGGTGATGGTCATAACTGGCAATATTACTAGATGTAATAAAACCCCCCTTCTAGGAAAGGTGTTGTCTATAAAGCTATCTCTTTGATATCGCTGACAGTCGTCACATGCCCGCAGGCCTAATCACCGTTACCGCAATACATATTTTCAAGCGAATACACACGGACATCACGCTTGACTGATTGACAAATAAAACAAACTATATCATATACACCTTAATAAACAAAGAAAACACTGAAAATGTCGACGTCCAGAAAAATTCCAGTTTTAGCGATTGTTGCCATAGTTGTTTTGGTTCTTAGTGCAATTCTACAGTTGATAGCATTAGCTACCCCTTACTGGCACACTATCTACTCAAGGGGTGATGTTCGGAGTGGACATGGTGGAATCTGGCATGGATGTTTTAGGCTGCCCAACGTTGTGTACTGTACTGCCCCAACACACATACCAGGTTTGTTAATAATGCCGGTTTATATTTATTTGTCATTCATTATTACAAGCCTTAAACTTGTAAAATACATGTACATTTAAATATATTTAAAAGGCAGAAATTCCTGAAACAACAGGTGCGCATTTAAACTTGTAAACTACATTGTGTTATTGCGTTTAAATGTCAAACCTTTTTAACTTATTGGTTGAAACCTCCAGTTAAAAAACTTCTATTTTAAACAAAGAGGGAACAAAATAATAATAATAATAATAATAATAATAATAATAATAATAGTAATAATAATAATAATAATAATAATAATAATAGTAATAATAATAATAATAATAATAGTAATAATAATAATAATAGTAATAGTAATAATAATAATAGTAATAATAATAATAATAATAGTAATAATAATAATAATAATAGTAATAATAATAATAATAATAATAGTAATAATAATAATAATAATAATAATAGTAATAATAATAATAATAATAATAATAATAATAATAATAATAATAATAGTAATAATAATAATAATAATAATAATAATAGTAATAATAATAATAATAATAATAGTAATAATAATAATAATAATTATAATAATAGTAATAATTAATAATAATAATAATAATAATAATAATAATAATAGTAATAATAATAATAGTAATAATAATAATAATAATAATAATAGTAATAATAATAATAATAATAATAGTAATAATAATAATAATAGTACTAATAATAATAATAGTAATAATAGTAATAATAATAATAGTAATAATAATAATAGTAATAATAATAATAGTAATAATAATAATAGTAATAATAATAATAATAATAATAATATGCAGATATCTTTTTATCACCTTTAAAACTTGCTCTTAATATTAAGAAGATTCTTGCCTAATTTATAAATCACGTGATTGTAAATTATTGCAATTTATTCTCAATCTCATTATGGACCAGTTTGATTTAAAATTTGACTTTAAATGCTACTAATGCAAGAGCTTAAAAGTACGGTAGCCCATTGATATAAATTAGTCTTTAGATCTTCCAATAGCAGTGTCATGTGCTGTTTTTAAATTTCTATTAAAATATATAAACAACTATTGTTGTCATGTGCTGTTTTTCAATGCATTATTTTAATAGAAATTCAAAAACAGCACGTGACAGCAGGTTAACACGACCAAGAGACAAAGGTAAACGGATGCCATAAAATATGCCGATTCTAAATCCTCAACTTAAATTGAATAGCGAACTTTGAAAAGTATCGTTAATTCTACCAATAAGGGTCATATGTACATATATGGCTTTATCATAAATAGATTTCGTTATTTCGCTGATACAGTCTTTTGCCTAGTTATCTCGCTACGGAAAAAAAAAAAAAAAAAAAAACCAACCCAAATATGACACAAATTAGTCACCATATTAAAGGTACATATGGCTGATATTCTGCTGTGTATAATATACACTGTGTTTTAGGTACTTAACTATATTTTTCATCAACATATACTTATGATAAAATAGTTAGCTGACATGTTTTTTTATTTGATTTATAGTTGATCTGAAAATGATTTTCTATATAAAATTGTAATTTGGTTTTAAATAATCTTTGATATCGTCATCATCATTTACTTAATTCCACTACAATAGTGATTATATGATAATTCAAAACATATACTACATAAAACTAACTAGATAAAGTAATATTTACGTACATAACATATATACAATCATAATATTTTACATAATAACTGATCATAATACTAGTTTTCAATTTGCCTGGTCTCCGGTCTATGCTAGGATAAAGCGAGATCGGTGGGTCTGGTGACACAGTCTTGCATAGCGCAAGAACACAAAAGTAAGTTCATCGGTTGCTTTAATTTACAGACTACTGCTAAGCAGAACCTGTATGAGAACTTCCGATTCATATGACAGTAGTATCTCGTGAAGAGCTTACCGAAGTCCAGAATTTATGCCGTAACGACACTTACTTGGGTGTGGAACAAAATAGAGCCGTATGTGTCAGGCAGTCCCTGAACTTGGCGTTACACAGCAAAAATATTTTTCTTATTTTTCTGTTAGTTAGGGGAGGCAGGGTCCATAATCTTACAATGTAGTGTACTAATGATAATTGGAACCCATTAGCGACCAATAACCATAAACGTCCGTAATGAAGCCGCTGTGTAAGTATTTAAATCTGATGAAGTCCGGGTCGTTATCCATTCTGTTTAATCGGAGCGACAATTCGTGATCTCTGATTGAGGAGTTTACCAGCTTTTTCCAATGTCTATATGAAGGGAAGCTTCCTAATGCAAGTGTGAAACTAGACTGTATTTATTTAAGAGTTCACATATATCGGAGATAAATCCTAGATGGGGTAGAAGTTGAACCAATTACAAATTCGTAAAGATTGAACAGTCCATATTACACAACTTCTCAAAGAACAGTAATTTTCGTTTGGATATCTCAACAGTAATGGGAAATAGATTGCACAAACTTTCTGCCATATCAGATCTAGTATACTGTGGTAACTGCTGTATGTGTTTAACTACAAAATGCTGAAACTTATTTAATGTTTCAATATCAGATGTTTTGAGGTCAGTCCACATCTCACACCCATACAGAGTAGTAGGAATAACAATTTTTCTGTATAGTCCAGCTGTTGTAATAGGATTTAATTCTGACGAGCCTATTCAATTGATAGCGAAGTAAGCATTTCGTCCTTTGCGACACATCTTAGTAGTACGGTTAATACTTTTAGTTGCGAGTTAAGTAGGATTCCAAGGTGTGTGCACTCAGTAGATAACACTGTTAGGTCCCAAATAAAACATAAAGTTATCATCGGAGTTTGTTTTGCTTTTGCTGAATACCATTATATGCGATTTTTAGCGTTAAATTTAAATTTCCAAAAGCAAGAATACTTGTAAGCCATATCTAGCATAGACTGGAGACCAAGCGGCGTCATACTGATACAGACTAGATCGTTTGCTACAGTAGGGTTACCTGCCTTTATAACATTTACACATGCTGCGTGGGGACTTGACTCTAATATACATAACAGTTCATTAATAAATACAGAGTATAGAAATGTAGACAAAACACCACCTTGTCTAATACCTTGGTCTACAGCAAACCATGTTGAACGTGTGGAATTTATAACGACAGAGCCAGACGTATTGTGGTGACAATCATATCTTACCTTTTACACCTAAGTGGTATAGATTATATAACATGCCTTTGCGCCGCACCGTGTCAAAGGCTTTTCTGAATATCTAAGAAAGCAGTAAATGCCCTGCCGTCTCTTTCAATAGCATGGTATATCGTTTCAAATAAATTAAAAGAGGCAGTAACACAGCTTAATCAATATATACTTATGATAAAATAGTTAGCTGACATGTTTTTAATTTTAATTTATAGCTGATCTAAAAATGATTTTCTCTGCAATTTTGGATATTTAAAATTGCAATTTGATTTTAAATAATCTTTGATATAAAAGACCACGCATTTTAATTGTGATTATTATTTAAATTGAAATTTGAGACAAGATATCGCAATTTGTTTGTTACTGAACACGGAGAATTATTTCTGAAAATAGACTCTAATCGTGCTGACCTTTTTATATCATTAATTCAATTTATTAACGTACATGTAGGTGGGTTTTGAATTAGTTTATCTTTTTCTCAACTGGCGAGGGCGTCTGCTGGTAGCTGGCACTTCTCTGTTTTTTCGAATGCAACAAGGGAAGATTTAAGTGAGAAAGCGTGTCATGCAAATTGAATAGTAGGTCTCCGGGCATTTTTCTACCATCATCCTAGAACTGACATTTTTCGACGTCAGTAAAAGAGTTTGGACTGTGGTGTAAAACTCGATTATTTACCTTTACTGACATAACAAGCACACTTTTCCCGTGTTTTATTTTTCTTGGCATAACAGCTACACATATGTGGACAAAATAAATGGTGATGAGTTTTGTCATGTTATAATTTTATTTATAATATCATTTGTAATCATTCATGCCCACCTGTTTTACTTAGAAGGATGTTTATTTGTACTGAGATTACATATAACTTCCACTTCTTAAAATAGCATACATGTAGGAACGACACATATGGGGCAGTAACCCATTCTGTATTGATGTCATTTCATATTTCTGTCATTTTTTATTAAAATAGTGCATTCAAAATCAGCACATGACATTTCTATAAATTTTTTGTTTAAATTGTCGGTCTAATTTTGCAATTTCATGGAAAACAATATGTATTTAGAACTTAGAATATAAGCTTAGAACACCACACCATATCCCGTTTTCAGAATATAAACACAGTTCAAATAATCATAATATACAACTGTAATCAATTGCAAGGCTTATTAAGTATGAACTCATACAAAACCAAATAGTATTTAAAATATATGCCAAACAATGCCAATTCTTGTATTAGGCTATGACAGACCTAACAATCCCTCCATTAGACAGTATCACAGTGTATGAACGGAACTGTACGCAAAAAGGTAGCTACTGTTCGGCGAAGCGAGAGACAATTAGGTCAACGAGTAAATTGTTTCTTATTTTCTTGTTGCGTAAATCGCAACTCGAAATCAAATACGGTAAATAAGCAGTTGTTCTCTATCTTCTTCTTGGGCGTATTTGTATGTTTTAGAATCTCAAAATAAATTAAATATTCCATTAAAACAGTCGTGAACACGTATTTGAGCAACGCTGGACCTATCTAAAATTTAGATTAATGCTCATTTAATCGAAAATATCCGAGAATTTTTAAATACATGATGAAAACAAACCTTTTTTCAATCAGTCTACATAGTTACAAAATCTACTTTGGCACAGAAACATTCAAAATATTGATTCAAACGACATGACTGACAAGATGTTACTGTACCGGTAGTTTATATTTTGTCTGTACCGGTAGTGAAGTTTTAGTAAAAGAAACACTGTACCGGTAGTTTTTATTGTGATACTTTAACTGCAGTCTTTCTGGGATACTGGGGAAATTTCTCTTTTTCCAATCAGAGATTTTTAGTACTTTTATGCTTATTGTGCTACCATATGATTTTATCTAATTAGTTGTATAAGTATTATGATAATACAGCCACCACTTCCTTTTAAACATAACCCCTGCGGTAGCTTAGTTGGTAGAGTGCTCGCTCCGTAAGTGGGAGGTCGTTGCTTCGAACCCCGACCAGGTCTGACCCAAAAGTTGGAAGTGGGAAGCGACTGTTTTTTTTGTTCGACAAACACTCGGCATTACGAAATGAAAGTCGCGGTTCTTTCACTTATAGCTAGAGATTTCTTGATATAAGTGACATATTCATGACTGGGACGTAGAACACATTTACTCAACTCAACTCCTCTTAACTTGTGATATTGCTTTGGCCAAAAAAGATTGTCGTAAAATAAAATACTTTCATGCGTTTCTTTCCTTTTTCGTTGTTCTCCTCCATGTGGACTAAGGTCTTTCCTTTTTTCCATCTGCCTGCCATCCTAGTGTTGTCTTTCAGTCATTTGTTCCCTCTTTCGTTAGTATGTGTCCGAGTCAGTTTCACTTTCTTCTCCTGATCTCATAGCTTATGTTGTTAAGTCTAGCTGTTTTCAATATTTTTTTCACTATGTATTTTCTGTTGCCATCTTATTCTTAGTATCCTTCTGAGGCAATATGTTCGGAAGCCGTTTGTAAGAGGTGTTCATCTTTCATCGTTCTTTTCAACGTTTTACTTTCATAAAACAATACTGGTCCTACTAAGGTCTTAAATAGGTGCATCTTTGTATTTTTTCCAATATTTTTGGTGTTCCAAATCCTTCAAAGTCTATTTCTTTGAATTTAATTCAAGCCCTATCCTTGATGCCTCTTCAGTCGTTTTCCTAGTCTTATCATTCAGGACTTAGAATTTGGAGGATAAAAGTGCTATATATTCCGAAAACCCAAGACCTAACAATAATGTTGTAAAGTCATTCTTATTTCTCTTCTTACTCCATTTGTTGTTTTCTTTATCATCCAATTTATAACTAGTAGAAAGAAACCCTGACATTACACATCCCTGTTTTACACCACTTTTAATAGCGAACCACTCTGATGTTTCATTGTCTTCAATGACAGAACATTCGAATCACTCATACAGCCCTCTCATAGCATCAGTGATTTTGGTTGTAATCCCATAGCTCTTCGTTATCGTCCAAAGGCTCTTCCTGTGCAAAGAGTCGAATGCCTTTTCAAAGTCCACAAAGTATGTGTATATTGGAGTTCTGAATTCATTTGCTTGTTCCAGTATTTTTCTCAGGATGCTCTCACGGTTGTTACTTTCCCTGGTCTAAATCCTGCATGTTTCTTCCCGAGTCTCTTGTCCAATCCTGTCTTAATGCTTGCAATAGCCATACAGCTAAATTCCTTGCTAATGACTGATAGTAAACACACTAGCAAATCTCACGCACATAGATTAATCGTCAGAGGGTTATAATGTTTTTCTCGTTGCGAATAGTAGCTAACGTTTAATTATATTTCTATATGATAGCTATTACCCCCTCAGTTCTTACAATATGGAAATAAAGTAATGAGTAATAAATTGGCAAAACATGCTACAGTATGAATGCAATTGCAAAATGTACTATAATTAAGGGGCTATTGGTCTTTAATATTGTCCATAGCATATTTTGCTTCAATAGAAAAGCATGATTTATAATTTATAATTTCCTACTATCAAACTGAAAATTCCATCTAACTCGCATGGATGACGTGGAAGATAACAGTAGCTACCGGTACAGAAACAATACAGATGTTGAAAACTACCGGTACAGTTCTAACTTTCGACGACGGAAGGAAAACGTGCTTTTTCAATGTAAATACGAGTTTGTAACATTCTGTACATGGTTTAGGGAATCTAAGAATATTTTCCTACATATATGTACTGATAATGGAACTTACAATGTGAAATAATACGTATTTTACATAATTTGACTAGAAGTGAGAAGCCCACGGCTCGGCGTTTGATGATGTTCATCATCATATTTATTATATAAGTTGACACTTTTCTGAGAGCATATGGCTACCACTAAAGCTTTATATAGTGAAGATGGATTAAATAAAAGGGATAAACTAAATACATTAAAATTGAGCTAGAAAGACCTCGTGTCTCCCGATACACATTCCTCTCGCTTCGACGAACAGTAGCTACCTTTTTGCGTACAGTTCCGTTCATACACTGTGAGTATGTGCGGCTTGGGAACTTGAATTTGAATTTGAAGGACACATTTTAAAGGTATATTGTCTTGACCATTATTTCTAAACTTCTAGTTTACTAGAAGAAAGTTCGCCACAAATCTGACAACGGGGATTCGAAATTGAAGTTCGTGTACAAATAATGAAGCAAGTGCCACTTTCATGACAGTCTACAGTTTAGGGAGACCAACGAAATCATATAATGTCAACCTGAATATAAAGTCCACCCATATAATACCTAAAATATGGACTTTATGTACAAATGCTCTCTATCAAAATGTTTAATTTGCCTCATTAAAGAAAACGTACAATACAGAACTGTCGCAAGTTTAACACTGGTAAAGCCAAAAGGAGTCGAAGTTTAACTTTGGTGCCCAAGAGATTGATATATGTAGCTAGTGACCGAAGAATCTGCCGAGAGATAAATAGCAGCTGGCGAGGGGCCGAGATTAACTGCCGAGTCGGTACCAATTCGTTTGCTCAGTGTTAAATTTCCGACCGCTCTGTACTGTACCTTAAGACACTAAACACTCTTTATATAGATGTGGCTGGTCGGTTGGTTGGTTGAATGTTGCTTAACGTCGCATCAGCAATTTTTCAGCTGTTCGCGACGAGAACTATTTTATTAATCTCTATGGATTAATCTATGAACAAGTTCGTGTATGCATGTGAAGAGGGAGTGTGTTTTTTGGTCTGTTTTGTATTAGCGTGCACTCAAGGCAACTTTAACGCTCTAGCTCACAGAGTCAGTACGACGCAGACAAGCGGCGTACCAGTGCCCCCGTCACATCATACTGATACAAAGTGAACCAGTAAAGGCTAACGGCAAGAAAAAATCACTTTCCCACATGTGGTCTAAATCGAAATCGCAGCGGTAAGAGACCCTGGATTTGTAGACTGAGGTTTTATCCATTAGTTTATATAGATATGGTTGTTATGACAGGTTTTACTGTAACAGTGTTATATTGTACTTTTGTTTGTTTATCAGGATGGTTGATGGCTGTGAGGATACTGGCGGTAATTGGAATGATGTTTATGAGTGGAGCCTTGATGATGATGGTGGTATTTATCGTGGTGACTTCAGTAAAATGGTCAAATATGACCAGGAACTCTGCAGCTGCCAGCGCTCTGATATCAGGTTAGTTATCATTTCACTCTTAAAGGGGAGTGGCTAAATGACCGAGTGGTCTAAAACGAGCTTAATAGGCCGGGGGCCAGTGGGGTCCACCATGCACCCCCCCAGGACAAATTTTCATGGGTGCCAAATTGTTCCCTAGGGTCTACAGAATGAGAAGATTTTTTGTTTCCATGAATTAACTCATTCCCACTATGTACAATATTACCGTTTCCATGGCAACCTTTATTCTTTTAAATAGTAGTGGGTAGAGACTTTAAATCAGCCACATCTTGGTCGTTTCGTAAGATAAATTGACAAACTTGGTACCAAAATGGAGCAGATGCATTGGCCTTTATTATACTGTATCAGTATGCTAATTAGCTCATTTGCATATTTATGCATATTCGTTAGAATGTTAATTTTTGGTCCAATTTTTTTACAAAATCCAATTACAATCATTTCTAAAGCCTGTTGCAATGACAAGTAGGTTTATATTGTAGACAAATATGCTTCAGTATCCTCACTGAGATAGGAATATGATGATTAAGCTAATTATATGCCTCTAAGTGATGAGAATTTGAGAAGATTTTCCATAATACTATTTATATGGCAACCCTTAAGTAAATGTGAGTATTTAAAGTAGTTCAGCTTTATCCCTGACAATTTTAAAGATACAATAACAAACATTGTACTAAACTAGAGAAGAGGTATTGGGTTTTATTTTGAGGTATAGGTATGTTGATTAGGTCATTTGCATATTCATGAATATTCACGTAAAATGTTTAAAAAAATCCACATTTACATGATTTTAACTCCAGAAATCCACATGTACCTCAAATCAACAAAGAATACTGCATATGCATCTAAAGACATATCTTCAAACATTTTTCTAACAAGTGCTTGTAGTATTTAGTAATTAATTTATATTGAGAAAAAAAGGAAGGAAAAGGGTATGAGGAAAAAGGGTATGGACACCGCATCTGCTTTAAAACAGTCAAATTTCTAGGATGTTGCAATAATCTTGATACCGAAACTTTAAAGCAGAGACAGTAAAGTTATTTTGAAAACACCATAATGGCTACAATCGTTTTTGCACATTTATTATTTTTTATCAAAATATGAACAAAAAATGTGAAGAAATTTATACATTTTGATTAGTGTTGATTGTAAATCTCCGTATATGGAATTTTGTTAAAATTGTCCGCAAATACTTGTAATATGAACTTTCTGTCCTACATTATTATTACAGGTTTTTCTAATGCCCCTTGAGACAGCTTTCTCATCTCTCCCCTAATACTTATGAGATAACATTTCCTTATCCTCAGCCTTTTCTCACCCCCCCCCCCCAGTCACCCGTGAGGCAACTCTTAAATCCCACTATCACTTATGAGACAACACTTCCTCCTCAGTCCTCAGTCACATTTACTTCTCCTAGTTACTGATGAGACAACTCTTTCTTTTCCTGTCACTCATTGTCCCAATCATACATCTCTTCAATTTCCTCTTCGACTTCCTCATCCTCTTCACTACTTTCCTCTTCCAACGTATCCTGAAGCATGTCAACCATTGATGATGGAAGAATATCTCCTTGTATCCACAGTGGTTCAATCATTTCATTCACCCGTGTCCAGCCGTGATCTTCTGATGGGGTTGGGATATTCGGCTGTGCAATGTGGGCATTCTTCCAAATTGACACTTGGTAATTCACACGCCTGATGTGTTGAATCAAACAGTTTCTGCAAGGAGGCAAGATTGCCATTTCGACATTGCGTAAGGCATCAATAGGCTTGTCGTCACACTTCTTCTTAATTCTAAACAGTCTTAACTCATTGACTGATCGGAACCGTGCCTTGCCATACATAGCACACGTGAACTCTTCCAACTCATCTATGAGACTTTGTGGAACATTCCAAGACATTCCTAGATTCTTCAATACAACTACATACCTTGGCATCTTCTCTAGTATCTTTAGCGGTTTGACATGCCCCTTTCCTTTAAATGCACTTGTGGAATCGCATCCACAGTATGCATGTAAACCGAGAAGTGCTGCACGATATTCCTCTGTGTAAGCGCGACCGAATTCTGTCATATTGATGAGTTTTCTGTTGTTCCCTGAACCCGTGTCAAACAAAACAGTAATACCTTCAAGATGACCGATATAGTGGAGGAGGATGAAGAATATGTCGCTGTCTGGCGTTTTCACCTGGACTATCTTGTATCCTTGTTCTTTGGCATACATGCAGTAGAGAACTACTCTAGAATCCGTCTCTTCTTGCGTCGACTGCATTTTCTCAAGGCGTGTTCTGGCTGTCTTTTCCCCATCAAGTGATGTGTAGCAGTAGCCTACTCCGTCACAAATCAGTGTGACCTTTCTACCTTCTAGCTTCTGAGCGTAAGAATCGCAGTCGACGCAAGAAGAGACGGATTCTAGAGTAGTTCTCTACTGCATGTATGCCAAAGAACAAGGATACAAGATAGTCCAGGTGAAAACGCCAGACAGCGACATATTCTTCATCCTCCTCCACTATATCGGTCATCTTGAAGGTATTACTGTTTTGTTTGACACGGGTTCAGGGAACAACAGAAAACTCATCAATATGACAGAATTCGGTCGCGCTTACACAGAGGAATATCGTGCAGCACTTCTCGGTTTACATGCATACTGTGGATGCGATTCCACAAGTGCATTTAAAGGAAAGGGGCATGTCAAACCGCTAAAGATACTAGAGAAGATGCCAAGGTATGTAGTTGTATTGAAGAATCTAGGAATGTCTTGGAATGTTCCACAAAGTCTCATAGATGAGTTGGGAGAGTTCACGTGTGCTATGTATGGCAAGGCACGGTTCCGATCAGTCAATGAGTTAAGACTGTTTAGAATTAAGAAGAAGTGTGACGACAAGCCTATTGATGCCTTACGCAATGTCGAAATGGCAATCTTGCCTCCTTGCAGAAACTGTTTGATTCAACACATCAGGCGTGTGAATTACCAAGTGTCAATTTGGAAGAATGCCCACATTGCACAGCCGAATATCCCAACCCCATCAGAAGATCACGGCTGGACACGGGTGAATGAAATGATTGAACCACTGTGGATACAAGGAGATATTCTTCCATCATCAATGGTTGACATGCTTCAGGATACGTTGGAAGAGGAAAGTAGTGAAGAGGATGAGGAAGTCGAAGAGGAAATTGAAGAGATGTATGATTGGGACAATGAGTGACAGGAAAAGAAAGAGTTGTCTCATCAGTAACTAGGAGAAGTAAATGTGACTGAGGACTGAGGAGGAAGTGTTGTCTCATAAGTGATAGTGGGATTTAAGAGTTGCCTCACGGGTGACTGGGGGGGGGGGTGAGAAAAGGCTGAGGATAAGGAAATGTTATCTCATAAGTATTAGGGGAGAGATGAGAAAGCTGTCTCAAGGGGCATTAGAAAAACCTGTAATAATAATGTAGGACAGAAAGTTCATATTACAAGTATTTGCGGACAATTTTAACAAAATTCCATATACGGAGATTTACAATCAACACTAATCAAAATGTATAAATTTCTTCACATTTTTTGTTCATATTTTGATAAAAAATAATAAATGTGCAAAAACGATTGTAGCCATTATGGTGTTTTCAAAATAACTTTACTGTCTCTGCTTTAAAGTTTCGGTATCAAGATTATTGCAACATCCTAGAAATTTGACTGTTTTAAAGCAGATGCGGTGTCCATACCCTTTTTCCTCATACCCTTTTCCTTCCTTTTTTTCTCAATATAAATTAATTACTAAATACTACAAGCACTTGTTAGAAAAATGTTTGAAGATATGTCTTTAGATGCATATGCAGTATTCTTTGTTGATTTGAGGTACATGTGGATTTCTGGAGTTAAAATCATGTAAATGTGGATTTTTTTAAACATTTTACGTGAATATTCATGAATATGCAAATGACCTAATCAACATACCTATACCTCAAAATAAAACCCAATACCTCTTCTCTAGTTTAGTACAATGTTTGTTATTGTATCTTTAAAATTGTCAGGGATAAAGCTGAACTACTTTAAATACTCACATTTACTTAAGGGTTGCCATATAAATAGTATTATGGAAAATCTTCTCAAATTCTCATCACTTAGAGGCATATAATTAGCTTAATCATCATATTCCTATCTCAGTGAGGATACTGAAGCATATTTGTCTACAATATAAACCTACTTGTCATTGCAACAGGCTTTAGAAATGATTGTAATTGGATTTTGTAAAAAAATTGGACCAAAAATTAACATTCTAACGAATATGCATAAATATGCAAATGAGCTAATTAGCATACTGATACAGTATAATAAAGGCCAATGCATCTGCTCCATTTTGGTACCAAGTTTGTCAATTTATCTTACGAAACGACCAAGATGTGGCTGATTTAAAGTCTCTACCCACTACTATTTAAAAGAATAAAGGTTGCCATGGAAACGGTAATATTGTACATAGTGGGAATGAGTTAATTCATGGAAACAAAAAATCTTCTCATTCTGTAGACCCTAGGGAACAATTTGGCACCCATGAAAATTTGTCCTGGGGGGGGGTGCATGGTGGACCCCACTGGCCCCCGGCCTATAAGGATAACAATGAATCTTCCCGCATACGTTCAAATCCGTTCACTTTGAAAAAGTCAGTGGTAACCTCCGATTACTACGATTTCCTCCACCGTCCCAGAACTGACTTCTCGATATGTGAAAGAATCTTGACTGGATTGTAAAACACCATTACTCAAATTCACTTTAATTTACTCATTCGTAGAAAGCTTTCTAGGATTAATCCTGAATAATATCCTTTCCTCCTAGATTAGACCCCAACCCAGGCAGATATCGGATCTCCGGAATCAAAACACTTCGAAGCTAAATGCTTTTCTCTGGGTTTTCCGATTTCTTTACCTTTTCAAAATCAAACTCCTTCACCTATGTATAATTTTGACTAATGACTTAGAACCAAGACATAGGACAGACTTTTTTCCGAAAGAAACGGATCACTGGTGGACATCTGATTTATAATTAGGTTATTTACAAAAACAGTAGATAATATTCACTAGAGTACAGTGCGATACCATATATAACATAGTGCGATACCATAGATAACATTTGTTCGGAACAGTTATACCCATTGTTTATAACATCAGTTAACGTTTCCCGTAAAAACGACAATAGTCTTGAAATCTGTTTCCATATCGTTCTATATTTACGTTGAGATATAATGCTATTGATCAAATGGAACGCTAGCCAACAAGTTATTTATCATGTTTTGAATGAAAATATATGTTACTTAGAGATGACAAGACTCTCTAGAAAATCTAATTACTAATTAAGTTACACAAATATTATAATTATTATATATAACTCTTACACAGTACAAAAAGAATAATTCCTATGCTGTTTGTCTATATTTAAATATTTTGGTAAACTCCTGATAGTTCAAATATAATACAATTTTAGAATATAAATCTCAAATTTATTTATAAAAAATACTGTATGTAGTTATAATAAGCTTGAGAAACATACGCTTTGGGTGATTTGTATGTCATTAAACTTGTTTTTCTTTTTGCGATACTTTATTCCTTTTTAGCTCACCTGAGCCAAAGGCTCAAGTGAGCTTTTCTGATCACAATTTGTCCGTTGTCTGTCGTCGTCGTCGTCGTCGTAAACTTTTCACATTTTCATCTTCTTCTCACGAACCACTGGGCAGATTTCAACCAAATTTGGCACAAAGCACCACTAGGTGAAGGGGATTCAAGTTTGTTCAAATGAAGGGCCACACCCTCTTTAAAGGGGAGATAATTGAGAATTATTGAAACTTTGTTGGTATTTTTCAAAAATCTTCTTCTCAAAAACTATTCGGCCTGTAAAGCTTAAACTTTTGTGGAGGCATCCTTAGGAAGTGTAGATTCAAGTTTGTTCAAATCATGGTCCCCGGGGGTAGGGAGGGGCCACAAGAGGGGGATCAAGTTTTACATAGGAGTATATAGAGAAAATCTTTAAAAATCTTCTTCTCAAAAACTATTAGGCCTGAAAAGCTCAAATTAAAATGGAAGCATCCTGAGGTAGTGTAGATTCAAGTTTGTTCAAATCATGGTCCCCGGGGGTAGGGAGGGGTCACAAGAGGGGGATCAAGTTTTACATAGGAATATATAAAGAAAATTTTTAAAAATCTTTTTCTCAAAAACTATTAGGCCAGAAAAGCTCAAATTAAAATGGAAGCATCCTCAGGTAGTGTAGATTCAAGTTTGTTCAAATCATAGTCCCTGGGGGTAGGGTGAGGCCACAAGAGGGGGGTCAAGTTTTACACAGGAATATATAGAGAGAATCTTTAAAAATCTTCTCCTCAAAAACTATTAGGCCAGGAAAGCTCAAATTAAAATGGAAGCATCCTCAGGTAGTGTAGATTCAAGTTTGTTCAAATCATGGTCCCCGGGGGTAGGGAGGGGCCACAAGAGGGGGATCAAGTTTTACATAGGAGTATATAGAGAAAATCTTTAAAAATCTTCTTCTCAAAAACTATTAGGCCTGAAAAGCTCAAATTAAAATGGAAGCATCCTGAGGTAGTGTAGATTCAAGTTTGTTCAAATCATGGTCCCCGGGGGTAGGGAGGGGTCACAAGAGGGGGATCAAGTTTTACATAGGAATATATAAAGAAAATTTTTTTAAATCTTTTTCTCAAAAACTATTAGGCCAGAAAAGCTCAAATTAAAATGGAAGCATCCTCAGGTAGTGTAGATTCAAGTTTGTTCAAATCATAGTCCCTGGGGGTAGGGTGGGGCCACAAGAGGGGGGTCAAGTTTTACACAGGAATATATAGAGAGAATCTTTAAAATTATTCTCCTCAAAAACTATTAGGCCAGGAAAGCTCAAATTAAAATGGAAGCATCCTCAGGTAGTGTAGATTCAAGTTTGTTCAAATCATGGTTAAATAATAGTGTATTTTCCATGCTGTATTCTTTTATATAAGTATTTTGATATAAAGTTAAATATATTGTTCATGAGAAATATATTAATTGTACTTGTATTTAAAAGCTAATTTTTAATGTAAATCCTGCTGTATTCTATAATTTCTATTTGCCATTTCCCGATTACAGTATTCGGCCTATGCATTTTCTCTCTTTTGAGATTGGTAGATTGCATGATGAAAATTTTTTTTAAAATTATTTTATTGGTTGAAATGCTGTAAGAAAAAGGTAACGGAATAAGCCGAGGCTTGTCGAAACATCAACCTTTTACGGTACATAGAAATACTTACAAATTGTTTAGTGAAAAGCATCGGTAGGAAGTATAGATTTCAGTTTGTACAAAACCTCCCTCCCCTGCACTCACTTCAATACTGAACTCATTTCGGCTTCTACCTAGCAAGTTGCTCAGGTGAGCGATGTGGCCCCTGGGCCTCTTGTTTTCATTTTTGTTTGAATTTTTACTTTTTTTTCTTTGATAATTCATAACATAATGCGACCTTTATCAAATTTTACTGATTAGTTATGTATTTTTAGAATGGTTATGCGTATTTAACCTGATATTTTAAATGTTGTCATGAGTTGTCTTTCTTTTTGCGCTAAAATATACAAGTGCCTGTATTCTCCGTTGTGGATACTCAACTTTTAACCACCTTCACTTTGATAATCAATAATAGAGGTGTTAGGTAGTAAATTAATTAAGCTGATAGGCGAAACATGAACAATTGATTATTTTACTTCTTGTCCAAAATAATAATAATTGCACCAAAGATACAAAATTCTTAATAAATATGGAAACACTAATTTAACTGAGACAAGTTTCAGAGAACTTGTTCAAAAGCAGTATTACCCTTGTAAATGCTTGTCAGATTGAAATTTATTTCTTCTATTTTGACAGTTTTGCGATTAAAAAATGTCAGTTCGCCTGCCGACATTGGTGGTTTTCTGTGGTTACACCACGCACGCCACTCACTGGATATGATGTCTATTAAAATTTGAATTGTTCTATAAAACATTGTTACACAACTTTATTGTTTTTTTCGTCTAATTTGTTCCACTGTTTCTGTCTCGTCATATTTAGGTTGCGTTGATTGTTGTCAAGTACATGTTCTTCCATTAGAAATTTCTATTTTAATATATATTGAAATTATTAATAACTCTCATTGTATTAACACTTTAGAAGTGGAAAAGCTAGACATTAACTAGGTATTACACATTTCCCATCGGTTTGTCAACATTGAATATTATTGCTAATAGCTACTATTAATAATGTTCTAACAATCCACTTTATTTTTTTTATATCCAGAAATGCTTTTATGACGTTTTGTTAAATTAAAGGCGTTAAATATGAATGCATTAAGAATTTTTTGCTCCAGATCCCAATCTCTGAATGTCCCAAAAGTATAATGCAATATGTATCGGTTGTTATTTCATCAATTAAAACAAGCCTTACCTATGCACTATTTCATATTGAATTGAATGCTATTTATTTGTTGAACAAGTTTATGGGCATCATATGTTATGCAGGGCCTTGGAACTAAATTATTGGCTCTGGTCTCTGGCAACACTGTGTTCCTAAGGTCCATCAAAACAATGCATGTAACTTAGTCTTTTTAATTCTTATCTTTAAAACTTGCTTTAATGTGTTTGCAATTTGGAAGTTTATGTTAGCGTGTACTATGTCGTGTTCTTTTCTCAGTTGGTTTTCGTCAAGTACATGGTGCGCACATATCCTTTATTCACTTGTTTGGCAGTTAACTTTATGTTAACACGTATTATGTTGTGTTTTTAGTTTCATTTATTTTTGTCAAGTACGTATGGTGTTGTTTGTACTTTATTGACTGGTCTTGTTTTGAAATTTATGTAATCATGTATTTTGTCGTGTTCTTGGTTTCGTTTGTTGAAGCCAAGTGTACGTCGTGTGGCTGTACTCTATAAACTTGTCTTGTTGGGGTATTTAAATGGATTTGTATTGTATTAGTTTTTTGGCTGTTGTTTGGAAGTTTATGTCGACTTGTACGTGGTTTTTGTTTTTATTTCGATATAAGTGAGAAAAAAGTGTGTTTTTTTGGCGTAAACACAATAACAGTAACTATCATTCCCCTTTACTCTTCTGTACGCAATATTAAGCCGCTCTTTCACCATGTGCTTTTTGCTTTGCCTTTCATGCGTTCTGTTTCTAAGAGCTCATTGTCGCGCTGCTGGCTTTCGTATGCTATTGAGCTTAAGTTTTCTCTATCTCATATAATTTCAGGACTCCTCACGCTGATAGGAGACATTATTTTCGGAATCACTATTGCAAAAAACAAAGATGTTTATTTCATTCCACGGATTATTCCAGATCCAATGCCCTATCGTGACATATATACCAATATATTATTTTGGGGATTTGGAATGAGTGTTACAGCTTCCATTCTGTGTATTTTAAGTGGGATACTTGTTGCATTCGCCAGAAAGCGGCAATCTTAAACCTTGTAGTGATGTATGCATAATATCTAGTGCTTAATATTTGATATCAAGCTAGGAAAAACTCATTTTCATCAACGTCATGTGAAACTTTGCAAACTTTGAATGTGTTGTAGTAATATGGTGATATATCATCGTGTAATATTTAATATGTAATTAATTATTACTTGCTCGGTACCTCAATCTATGCTCATTACGTACAGTTTCTTTACAAGGAAAGAAAAACTAAAGGTGTGTAATGGGCAAAATATAATATCCAGTTGTGACACAGAAATATGGACCCAATAATAGCCTAACATATAATATGTAATACTGCACGAGATGTTTGCATTTATTATTATGCCGCTTATATCTATATTCAAAATAGAAGTGCTCAGGCCGCTTAGTAACAATGATGTATAGAGTTGCATACCTTTGGTCATACATTTGACATATACATAAACGTGCCACAAAAAGTGTATCAAGATCGTTATCATCTCCGCTTTGATTAGACATTCATCCAGTCAGTCACATTTGAGTTGTACAGACATTTTTAATAGAGTAACAGGAGTTTCATTTTTATTTTCCATCCTACCACATGGCGTCATTTTTAGCGGATCCAGTCAATTTAATGACAACAGTTAGCGTTCGTTCGGCGATTATCTTCTTTTCACAACATATGTGAATGAATCTTGCTCGAGGTGTAAAACACCATTACTCCTCTCAACTATATTAACTCCATGTATTTTTAGAAATTTCAAACCTTATTTTGTTACACGTATATTTCTGTTGTTATCGGTAACATATATATACACACCTATATACCTGATAATTGGTGCATTGTTTTGTAGAATAAAATGTTTCATTTATGTTATTTTGTTTTCTTAACATTGCAAGTTCACGTGTTTATCTAAATTCCTAGTTTTCACAATTTTGCTTTTGTTTTTGGATTGCGATTTTAACATTGATTATTAAGTTTGTGTTTGATCATTGGAGCTGGTTATATACCTAAACAGACCACAATATATGTATTTTTATAGTAGCAATGACGATATTATGACGTCAACAAGTATACTTTATTTTTGTGGCTTTAATTTAATGGAATTATACACTCTCAAGTACACGAAATAATTTAACAGGATATGCTGTATAAAAATTATAAATAACAATACAATAGAGGCCTGCCAAAGTTCAACACTGAGCTAACGAAAATGAGTAAAGGTTTTGGCTATGGAGTGGCCGAGATGCGGGTAACTATTGCCGAAAAGCTGCTCAGAGAAATTTTAAAGCTTCGCGATATAGTTGACGAAATGCCGAGATAAGCTGCAGGTTCGACACTTATTTATTAGCTAAGTGTTAAACTCTTTGTACCGTACATGTCCTTCATAATGTTATTATCATTCATATAGTAACAACTGGTCATTGTTATTCATACTTAGTATATCTTGTAACTTTGTATATCAGAAAAAAATGTTTACGACACATCCTCAATGTACTAACGGATGTTATCGTACTACGTGAGTTCGTGTCATTTAAGCATTAACGTGTTTTCCTCAGGTTCTATGAAGGTGTTCAGATTCAAGACATGCCCACTCTGACAAATATACCTTATTTAACTAAGGATTATATAGAAGTATTTTGCTTTTAATGTGCTTCAAGACATATGTTTTTAAATTGACATGTTTAATGGACATTTTCAAACAAAAGAAAAAATAAAACACAAGAAATTTGAATCTGGCTGTAACAACGATCAAACGGCCACGCTTCTAATCTTTACTTAAACGTCAAATCATTTTGACTAATTGCTATAATAGAGGTTTGTATAATGATAACACTTTAGTCTCTTTTCGTGTGCCGCGACTATATATTGTTACTTATGTTAAAACCACCAAAGCCATAGCTGCATTTTAGCTCACCTGGCAAAAAACGCTAAAATGACTTCTTCTCATGATGGACCAATATGCGTACAATTATTACACTTCATATAAAGAATAGCATTTGAAAGTGCCCTTCACTTGAAAAATGCCATAACTTCTTATAAGTAGCCAAAAAAGCATAATTTCATCCAACTTCATATATATATATATATATATATATATATATATATATATTCAGCATGTTCATTTATGCAAAGTAAATTTGCAACACTTTTTCACCTTCCCCTTTGTTGAAAGTCGCATTTGAAATGCAAAATTAGATCTACCACTATTGCATAAAATGAAATATTTTGCATAAGTTTTAAATATGATGTCTTGTCGTGAACCAAAAGGCATAAAGTCATTAAACTTGAGAGATAAAAACAGCGTGTTTATCAATGGATTTGACCCTGACTTTCATTCAAAAATGCAAGGTCAAGGTGACCTTATTTGGAAAATGATATAAATGGCTTCTAATTAACCAAAAAGTTTGTCGTCATCAAATTCCATATATAGAATTAGAAGATACTAGATACTAGATATTAGAAGAATTAGAAGTCTACTACAGAAAATTGCTTTGCTCTTGGCAAATGCGCACCAGTAGAGCGATACAGGTCATATTGGGCTTGTTGTTAACAGTACACATTTTGATTATAACCAATGGAATCTAGAACAAAAATCGAATAACACGAAACATAAAGAAGATTACTAACTAGTAATATTGGTCTACTGTAAGGAAGACATTCTTTCCATTACGAGAACTAAACTTTATGCGACGAGGTAAGCTGCTTACAAAGCATTTGTATATTCGGGAATAATTAGAAAACGAAGGCTTATTAATGAGTTAAAACAGTTTTATAACCGTCATCACAATGTTGTTGATTAGCATGATGTCTCTGTATTAAAAATCATCCTGGATATATTTGACGTCCCATAGTCCCACGTTTCCTTCCATTTTTAACTTTGATTTCACAGGTGGCTGATGAAGCTATCTAAATCGTTTATTCTAATCTACTTGTTTGTCTTTTGAGTTGTGATTTGGACATGGACTGGCATGTTTGTGTTTTAATTATAACGCATTTTAATATGTAGCATTTTTATTTAATCTGTAATTAAACTTATCCTATCACATATTTTCTTTCTTTCAGGACTTCTATTAATGGTTGCAGCCATTATTTACGGGATATCCATTACACGAAGCACAGAAGTATATTTTATTCCACGGTTAAATCCAGTGTACTTCCTCACGGTGTATAGCCATCGACTCTTTTGGGGATTCGGGTTAAGCATTACAGGCGCCATCTTATGTGTCGTAAGTGGGATTCTTATTGGATTTGCCAGAAAACGAGAGTCGTAACACAAATGGTGGTGGTGTTTGTAATCAAACAAATAAATCTATGCTAGTAACCAAAGCGTACAAGTCGTATAGGAACTATCACATATAAATAATATGTAAGGTTAAGGAATAAATACAATTTTAAATGGGATTACAAACCCCGACAACGCATTTCTGTTTTACAAAATTTGAAAATAATTAATTTGTAGTGATAAAGGCCAAAAATGAGCACGCATGAGTGGTGATATGTCAACAGTTGGAAGATTATATCGAGATAGGAATCTAGCGACTTAAAGTTGAACTATATCTAATCAGTGGGTATGTGAATTTAAAACATATTAGGTACCGAATTGTGAAGATAAAGACTAAACGAATAACTTCGGAATAGATGACAATGCAGCAATACACATCAGTTAAAGTGGACGAGTCGTAATGTCATATAGTACAGCACATGATAAATTTTAGGGAGTTGATTGGATATGTACATGAACTATATTTTGTATTGTTTCTGTCTTTCCTTAGCAACGAGTATGGTAACGTTGACAGCAAGGTACTATTGTTTTTCCAGTCGGGTACTATACTTTTTGCTCGCCCCACCTTGGGAACGAGAACGCAATTTTGTAAACAAACATGGCTTCGACGTTCTGAGAGATGACTCAGACAAATTCATTGTGGACCAGCATGTACACTAAAGAAATGATATTGCCTCATGTCGCAAATTTAAAAGTCATTGATGGTTAGAATGCACTAGGCTTTAAGTGTCATTGTTACATTATTGTGTTTTCCTGAGGGACCTGCGCTACTATAGTATTGTCTTGGGGAGTATAGTGCCTGAGCCGAAGTTTATAGTTTTTATTTATTTATTTATTTATTTATTTATTTATTTATTTATTTCCAACACCCTTTTTTAATTTGCAACCTACCCTATCGCCAGCATTTTAAGGTCCAATGCTTCATTTTATATGTGTTTGTTAATGAGGATCCATGTTAATAAATAAATGATGTATCTTAACAGACCAAGGGGTGTTGGAAATGTAAGGTATATTGATATCACAACAACATGGTTTTATACATATATGTATTCCTTATTGTATGTAATGAATTTGTTGAAGGTGCATTAATTGTTTAGTAGAATAAAACTATATTTTTTGGTTTTTTGGTAAATAAAGGTAACTTGATACATTTGAACCTTTTTATCGAAGCTCAATATTTAGTGCTTACCCTTCGAAGCACCCGGCCTCACTTTCCTAGTGGAAATTCAAATGTTAAACAGAATTTGCCTGTTTCAAAGATATCATTTTGCTTTAGGGATTGTGGTTTGTACATGGATTGGTATGTTTGGTTTCACTTTGCTTTGGGGTTGGACATGGATTAGTATGGTTTGGTTTTACTTTGCTTTGGGATTGTGAGAAACTTCCATTTCTGCCTGTCTGGGGACAAGTGCTGTCTTTGTCCCCATGTCCAACCTTTGTCTTAAATCTCTTTATAATTGGATCTTCTCTACGTTATTTTTAATCTGCCCCTCTTTCTCTTGCTTGGCTGTGTCCATCTGATATGCCCTACCCATTTCCATTTCCCTCTTTTGATGGCCTGTATAGTAGCATGGTGATTGTCCTATCATAGGGTTTGTTATTGTAGATGGTTTATGGCCAACGGATTAGCAGAGTTTTCTATGTTAGTGCTCGTAATATACACGTATGTTCCTATTTCATATAAACATATTCGTGTTGTAAGCTAAATAGCAATTTAGAGTGGTGAACGTGATTGGTAAGCATTAAGGGTTTTTTATTCATGAGGACAGGTGTTTCTGTATCCCTCACATTATTGCAACGACGCAACAAATCTTGTCCTTGAGATCAAATTTGGAACGTGTCTGCAGACAAAAGGCAAATGTAATATGAAAAAAACAGGAAATAAAATGATTTCCAGTCTAGAACAAATTGAAAAGCTCCATTCTTCATGTGACCCCTACTCGTGTCAGTAGACAAAAGTCAAATATTTAAGACTAAAACAAGTGTTTATTGAGGCAATCATACCATTCTTACCTTAAGAATCCTGTTCTATATATTGAAATACAGTACAGACCTGATGAAAGTTTAACAAAGAACTAAAGAAAAAGAGTCAAAACTCGACTGTCGAATGAACGAATTATAGATAACAACACAACAAGAGCTAGAGACATTAGATAGCAGTTTTCAGCAGAAAGCTGTTGCGATATCAGTAACGAAGAGACAAGATCAGCGACCGACTTGGCATCAATTCGTTAGCTGAGTGTTCAACTTTCGACACATCTGTATTGTATATGGTTAATACACAACAAGATTGACACTTCTAAATTGATCATTATTGGATCGGACTGACAATATTGTCCTGGACGATTTTAATAAGTGGTCTTGTACTACTTAAGCGTGTCCAGTAAAATAGACACATCAAATGACCATTGATTTAATCAAAGTCATATTGAATGAGCTTATGTGACACAAACAATGTCGTAAGCAATTTGGTCTTTACAATACTAGAAAATTAGGTTATAAAAACTAATAAACGTTTAACGTATGTCTCTTGGAAGTGTGTCGCCAGTTTTAATTTGATAATCCCTATATGCTATAAACAGTTCAAATTTGATCCAGATATCGATCAAATCAAAGTAAAATTTAGTATCCAAACAGAGCGTGGTATCAAGTTAAATTAATTTACACTGATATTGAAATTTACAATTTTACAAAAAAGTAGGATGGTTGAAGGCCCATATATTTTGATAACACCTCCAATTGGCTCCGATTTATGAATGAGTTTAGTGTCCGTCCATATAGAGTTGTCTATATATTGGTGATCCCAATATACGCATGCCCTTCTTGCCTCTTTCTTTGTTGTTTAGTGTTCTCGAATACATAGTTTTTTATTATCATTTCACGTTTTCGGTTTCAAGTTACCTTTTTTAAAGAAAATATAACGTATATAACAAGCAGGATTCAATTTAACACATTAAACATTTTCTTGGATTTTTTTATTATAAACGTTTACATGTTTCACTTATTTTGCCAGTTTCACTTTTCATTCCATTTTTGTGATTTGGACATTTACTGGTATACTTGTTTTTATTAAACATAGGATGTCCATGTACAGTAGCAAAACCCCGTGATAGCATCGCTCTTATTATCATGTATAATAGAAGAACACAATGTGTATTTTAAACAGCGTGCAATTAGCCACAACCAACATAACCACGGACAAGTAAAATAAATAAAAAGAAACAAAACATAAAAGCAAGCTTTATGGTGAATACTTGAATATAAATATGAATTCTCCACTTCACTTCCGTGGGGAAAGTTTATATGTTTAACTTAATTTACCAGTTTCATACTTTCTACTTTGATTTTGGATTTTGTTTCGACATGTATTCGTATCTCTGTTTACAGTACGTTTTGGATTTTACGAACCACTCTATGTGCAACCGGTGGATTGTACGCATTACTACTCATCAGAAAAAATATACAAAATTAAGCCTTCTTTTTAACATCAAACAGTGAATCAACATTTCAGATATAAGTATAGTACGCATACAATTTAAAAAACCATGCAATATATTTGATTCCATCATGATTATATTTTTAGTGTCTTAATTTCTTAAAATTGACTCTTTCGTCATTTTAAATTGCAGAGGAATCAGTTTTAAGTATAAGTAAATGTCATATTCAATGAAGATCAATCTATTTTGCCAAACTATATGATACCATGAAATTTAAAGATTTAAATATGATATAAATGTACAAGTTGTTTTAAAGCCAGCACAATTCTATATATCAAATTACTTAAGTATATGCTCTTCAGCTAAAAGTCTATATATCATCCGTTATTCTTTTTATAATTGATATAAAAACTGGCAAAAACATCTTAAGTACTTTTCTCCAGCGTAATCCAGTTAATCATAAAATGATTTTATACGCAAGAGAATGTCAACATTTATTTTGAGATTAAAATGGCGTTTTAGGTAGCCGCCAAACTGTCAGAAATTGTTATTTTGGCGATGCCGTTATCCAATTTTATAATATACACTGCGAGTCGGTAGGACTAATGCTGATAATTTGGTTAGATTATAACCGAAGCAGCAAATGGATCTTGATCGACGGATTATGATTTTATTAAATGTTAAGAAACACTGTTGCTGAAATAATAGTAAGCCAAATCTCGAACTTAACTTAATATATCAATTCGCAAAAAACGTAATAAGTTTTAAACAAAAAGAATATCCCTATAATAATGTGATAGTAAGTATGAGTAAGTATATGAAAGGTGATTATTTAAACAATATGTCCACGGCTCTATCAAATTTTCATAACCCTTGGAAATATACAAGAACTTTATGTGCCGCAGTGCTTGTGGCAGTGAAATGTCGAAAATATAGTGCTTTTTTTAAATTTGATTTCAATAACTTGCATTTTTGTGACACTGGCATCGATGGACTAACGCGCTTGAACAGGTCTAAACTTAGTTTAGATTCTAATCACATTTGAACATAACCTACTTCGTAAAAGTTTATAAGTACGTTTGTCGAAGGTTGGTGCCTCGATATAAGTGAATAATAATAACTGAAGCATTAAATGTCACTATAGTTTTATTTTATGACGAGAATAATTTTGTGCATTTTCGAATACCATAGAATAACCCTATGGAAGAGATAATGTTGTCGCTATATGAGTTATACATTGTGTTTTACATAGAAAGTGATGATATTGGTATTTCATAATGACTTGTAAGTAGGTATAGATCTACTTTATGTTTATTTCCAAATTTATTTTATTATTCAAATTATATATACAAAATTACAAATGAGATAAAAATATACAAAAGAAAACATTTGCCCATAACTGTGCATATTGGAATTCCCCACCATTATTGCTATACCTTTAAACAATGACGTAGTTGTTTATTATTATTCAAACGAATTAATTATTCTTTTTTGTTATGGAAGTTTGAAAGAATTGGACATTATACACACTGAACAATTTGCATAGCAACTTATTTTTTGTGTGCAAATTATCCTATTTCAACAGCAAAACAACAATTAAGCAATAATATAACAAGGCTTTGGTGTAGCAATTCAAATGTCCATAATGAGATGACGTCACTGAGAGCCAATACATTCATGCAAACGTAACAGAAAAATGTGACCAATCAAAATCGTTTTAACAAATGAGAATTGAATTAAACTACATATTGTCCTTTAATTAAATAGGTTAAGTTAAAAAATGTTTGTGTTTCCGGTTATTCTTTCTGAAAAATAAAACAATAAACGTTAAATACAATAAGAATCAACACTTTAACACCATAGAATCTATTATTTTCGCAGGGTTAACATTTCATGTTTAGTAAAAAAAAATCGTTGGGAGGCAACTTAATGGAAACAAATCCTATTGCGTCTCTTAGTAACTATTACTATACATTATTTACTTCTGCAGCGCTAGACGGACGTTTCAGAATGAGATTCCTCATCAGTATTGTTACGACCAAAATTGTGAAAAAAACGATTTTTTAAGATGTGGAATGAGAAAAATAGAAGAAACAAGATGTATGTGATCAAATTCACCTAATCCTGTTTTTAGGAATTTCGAAATTTAAGAAGCCCATAATTTTGATTTCTTCTGACAATACGCATTGCCTCCTGAATTACATGGTATTCAGTGATCTACGAAAAAAGATTAGTTTTAAAAAAAAATTATAGCATTAATAGTCATACAAAATGAAGTGTTACTTTAAGCTTTTTATCATGACACTGACAATTTCTGGATCATCAAAGACAAAATGGTAGACTCAATCTCATAAAAAAAGTTTTAATCGGTAGACTGTCCAATAATATACACTTGTATATTCACTGGTAGTGTGAATCGGATTATTTTATGACATCCGGTCTCACTTTCCTGATGGATTTTATGTGTTCATTTTTAATTTGTCAGTTTTTATTTGATGTAGGGATTGTAATTTAAACATGGACCGGTATTTTTTTGTTTGACATTTGGGATTGGACATGGACAGGTTTGTTTGTTGACTTTTGCGATTGTGAAGTAACTGTGAAATGGGCATGGACCAGTATGTTTGCTTTTGACTGAACATAGAAAGGTAAGTTTATGTTTGACGTTTTGGATTGGGATTTAGACGTGGACTGGTGTGTTTGTGGTTGACTTTTGTCATTGTTATTTGGACATAGATCGTCATGTATATGTTTGACTTTTGGGATAGTGATTTTGACATGGACCAGTATGTTTGTGTTTGATCTTCGGGGTTGTGATTTGGACATTTGTGTTGACTTTTGGCATTGGGATTTGAATATGGACTGTTGTGTTTGTGTTTGACTTTTGCGATTGGGATTTGGATATTGAACCCGTATGTGGGAATTTGATTATCTGTCAGACTGAAATTTTGTTTTATTTTGTATTCAAACACTTACTTCCACTGCCCGAGTTCTATGGCCTGTTGGACATTTTCTGGTAGCTTTTTGTTCATTGTTTCAGGTAGCAGTAACGACAACAATCCACATAGTATCATCACACAACCGAACACTATAACGGGCAACGCTCTACCAAACTGAGTATCAACAAACTGACTCTAACAAAAGAATATACCAAATATTTATAACAACAATAAATAGTACAGTCAAACTCGTCTATATAGGCCACCCAAAGGAACCAGTAAAAGTCACATTTATATGGGCAGGTGACCTTTATATTCAGGTACAAATGAATAAAAAAATTGCGATACAATTCTACTGGCCTTTAAAGGCAAGTGGCCCTTATATAGAGGTGGTCTTTAAGGCAGGTTGGACTGTACGATATAGACTTAAGTATGTGTCGAGTCGACGACTCCTCTCTCGGTCCCTAGTTATCGACAACTATGTATTTTTCAACAACTGTAATCTTGTTCTTGTTAGCTTTTTAGCCAATTGCTATTCATACCTCGGTTCCTCGACAACAGAGTTTCAACTCTTTTTGCTTCTTTAATGTTAAACAGGGCTGAACTGTATTTTATATGAAAGAAAGGAACTCAATTTTTGGCCATGAACTATGTTCTTGGCAATCTATCGTTGACTATAATTTTTTTACTTTAGATGTGAACCGGGTGTAAGATTTAAGGATTCTTATTATTGTGGTTATAATATAAGAGTTAATATATAAGAGGGTCAGACGGGGTCTGTGTTATCAGTCACACTAAGACACCCCCTTTTACCATAAACCCAAGCATGTTTTCCGACATTATATTTTAAGGTGAAAATGAAAGTGTCTACGATTTGATATAGGGGAACATCCTATGCTCAGGATTACATTACGTGATTCACTTTTTGTGATCCCAAACATGTATTTGACGCCGAGCTTTTCCCTGACAGAAAACCCAGTTTGAGGTAAGACTACAAATACATTGACATCGATAACATTCTGTGATTCAGTTCTTGTCATCGCTTTTTTCACACGTGACGGATGCAGATAGGAGGTACTTAACCTTCCCGGCTTCCCGGCAACCTTTCTTGCACCCCTGTTAGAAGTTCAGGTATTTAAATTAAATTGCAAATTTCACGATTTTGTCTTTGCTTTTGGATTGTGATTTGAACATGAACTTTTATATTTGTTTTGACGATTATGAAGTCATTGTGCCAATTATAGAGCTCGAACACTTCACTTGGTTCCTGGCAATGATCTAATTTTATGTCGTTTTCGCCATAAAAATATTATAAACATGACAATATTTAGAAGCACTGTTTGGACATAACACCTTATAAAATACTTACCATACTAGCAATGTACGGGGACGCCATTCCACCTAGCCGTCCAGCCATGTTTGACAGACCTAGTATAAAGCTTCTGTTTGTTGTAGGAAACAGTTCAGGCGTGAACACAAACATCAAAGCAAAAGCTGCCGATATGCAACATTTACCGACATTAGACAAAACTATTGTTATCCAGTGTAAAGCTGAAAGTATCATCGAATGATCAGAAATTATTAGAAGATTTTGAATGTTTAATGTAGCAAACCTGAACAAAATACTAAAACAGTTTACCATTAACAATCTAATTAACTCAATCTCGAATCTCCATTACCCTTAACAGCAAATAACTTGTCACCTTTCATCGGTAAGGGGATATAGTAATGCTTTCCGTCCGCCTGTGAGTCCATGTAAAACATTTTTGTGGGCATTAATACGGTCAACCAGATATTGATAAAGCTTTACAGGAATGTAAGTAGGAAGTGTAGTTTTGATATCGTTTTCCTGTTCCGGTTTAAATGATTTTTCTAGGAGTTATGGGATTTCGAACTTTATGAAATTGTGTTACAAAAATACCTTTCGACGAGGGATCTTGCTTACACTGAGATTAGCTCTTAATCACTGGCGTTCAACTTCATATTTTTCTTTCTCTTATACTTACATTTATCAGCATAAAGTGTAGTAAATATGGTACAAATACATGCTACCCCGCCTATCAATGTAGTCCCACATAATACAGGACGTCTTCCAACACGGTCCATAAATACTAAACATATGACATAGCCTATAAACTCTACTATAATGGTAGCAAGAAAGTTGATGTATACATCGCCACCTAATCTTCCTGTGTTTAAGGTCAGGCCGAAGTAACCCATGGCTGTGATAAGCCTGCAATAGTCATAAGTATTATCATTTTCTAAAAATTCACAACACACTTTTAATTAAAACACTTGTAAATTAACAGGAAACAAAATGACTTGAAAAGGGAATAGAAATAATTTGCATTTCTCATGAAACAACACCAGTTGGACAATTAGTCTCTTTTTAAACCTATTGGCTCAATATATTCGCCAAGGCGTTTGTATTTTGTGAGAAAAGATGATTTTATTACAATGGTGTTATCATTGCATATCTAAAGCTGTTTGTATTTCTTTTTTGTTTTTGAAATAAATTTAAAACTAATTGATTCAAGCGATGTTACTTCAGATACAATCTTACACAGTATTCATGAAGTAATAACAATTGTCTACTAGCGACTTATATTTCTGTAAAATAACGTACAAATTGTGGTATGTTAAACTTGGTAAAATCAAACAACACAGTGGATATGAACAGTATTTAATTGACCAGAACTAAGATGCAGAATAAAATTCAATCAATTTTCAATGTAGGCAATAAAAATATTTTACCAGGCAAGACTTGATATAACAAGGCGTCCTAGAAGTCGTGGAGATTTCAGTAGTGGTATGATTTGAAGCAAACTTTTGTCTTCTTTCTGGTTATAAAAGTTGATATTTTCTGGTAGCGTGACTTTATTGATTTTGGCTGCTTTGTTTATAATTGTCATTGCTTTTTCAGTCCGACCTTTTGAAATCAACCATCTCGGCGACTCTGGAATAATCCTAAAATTAGATAAATATGTCGCAGCACAACATACAAAAACAAACATATCGGTCCATATTCAAACCACAATCCCAAAAGCAGCCAAGTTAAAAGTTTGAAAACTAGTAAATTTAAAACATTAGTCAAATACGCGAAAACTTCTACCAGAGAAGCGAGGCCGGGTGTTCAAGAAGTGTAAGCACAACCTGCTTTGCTAACTTCACCCGCCAATGTCAGTCAGACTTGAGAATCGACGGGACATGGAAATATGGATCTTCAAATATATCCATTAACAAGATAATTTCGAAACAGAGAGATCACACTTTTCAACAAATTTGTGATGACGGCCATAACAATTTTTGAGGGCTTGATAAGCCAACCAAAGTCAACAATTTTTTAAAAGCAACTTGTTTCGTTGTAACAAGTTCCATAGTTGAAACTAGCTCAACGTTTCAGAAAACATTTATGTCGAAATCCAGAGTAACGTATTTTTTACGGAAACTAAAGTATTTCATCTCTAATAGAAATAATCATTTCACAGGAACCTCATAGGGTATCACGTGGTACACTTGCATACTACATTGATTTAATTCAATGAATGAATGAATTGAGGCATGTCACGAAATTATCGTGGTATCTACCTGCATCTAATATACTATTTTTAGACTACGTTAGGGGATATTATACCTTTGTAATCGACAAGATACTCAGTATATTGAATGATAAATACAAGTGCATTTCATTAAATGATTTGTAAACAACAAAACCACGTCTTAGATTATTTCACTACGGTTATATAAAACAGATTAGAAAAGTTTTATTGACTAGAGCTAATAATTGATAATTTTATAATGTTTGCACAAAATATATTAGTAATGTTGCTAAAAAGCTCCTGGTAAATTCTTACCAGCAGTATAGCGCCATTATAGCAATAGGTACAGAAAAAGCCAGCTGTAGGTACCTCCAATCTCTTACAAAATAAGCTGCTATCAAGAGATAACCCTCACCTAAACACCATATAAATTCGATAACGATACCAGTGTAAACTCGTTTAGATGGACCAACCATTTCCAAACCTTCAAAATATCAAAACCCAATATTTAAAAATACTTAAGGACGTTGTACTTTGTGAAAAAAATAAAGTCATTATTGATTGTTAGACTTCAAATATACTGAGTCCATGTTTAAATGGTGGTTTATCACATCAAAGTTGCACCTCTAACGGCCCAAGTTAGAATCCATTCAAATACACATTATCAAAGTGAGAACGTGTTAATTTCTTAAAGCACTCAGGTTTTCTTTAACATCTAAGAGATTACTGCTCGCTCTGACATTAGTGAAAAAAAACTTAACTGGGGGCTCGAGAACATAAGTCTACTCCGGTTTTACCGCAATTCTTTAAAATATCTCCGAATCTAGTTTACCGGGAATTCGTTAAACAAAGTTCACATATTCTTACATATTCTATAGTTTTAACACTGAAACTGAGCACATAGATTTCTTACGAAAAGAGATAAAAATGTCCGTCGCCGACAGGATTCGAACCTGTGCGGGGAGACCCCAATGGATTTCTAGTCCATCGCCTTAACCACTCGGCCACGACGACTTCTTGTCATATATTGCACTGTTGTTGAAATTTTGTTCAGCCTCCACATATTTTTGCCGAATAACGCACTCAATGTGCGTAATGTAAAGGAAGACCCCAGCAATAACTTTAATAAGTTGCATTATTTATTTTTAGAATAAGTATAGGGAAAGTTTTCACGAACGGAATATTATTTTAGCAATGCTTTGAATCACCATTTCGATAAGCAATATTATAAACAATTACCTAAAACAAAAGCAGCGTCGAAGCAGCCAACGTTCACAAGTCCTGCCATAAACCGTAAAATAACGTATCCAATGAAGCCTGGTGCCCATACCAGTGACAAGTTAGATATTAACATACCGAATATACATATACAAAGAACTGGCTTTCTACCAATGCTGAAAGTTAAACGGCAATAGTCAGCGATAAGCTACCAACTACTATATACGTACAAATTGCAGTTATTATGGTTTTTACGAGTTTTTGTTCAATATAATGTCCACCCACATATGCAAATCTATTAACTTGTAATGGTGCATCACCCAAATGCTTTCTAGCTTCTGTGTAATCATATGCAAACATACCCGACCCATGTTCAAAACGCCATCACAAAAGCTTAGTAAAACTTTGGATGAAAACTGGCATGAAATTAAACACTTAAAATTTCACCTTGGAAGTGAGCCGGGTAATTGAGAGGCAACATATAGTAAAAATGGGATATTAAGTGCAAGTAAATACATTTTGAAGAAAGCAACTATATATAGCCTCAATTTTGGAACCATACATTTTTCTCCCAATTCCCCCGTGCAACAAACTGTCAGTGGCCTGCTGATTGTAAGTTCTGATTAATTAACATTTGGGCATTATGTGAAAATGATAATAGTTGCGTGATTGTCAGACATCGGGGCAATGTTTGTCCCTAGAACTGCCCCAATGTTGACCAATTTCTCTCTCTCTCTTTCTTTCTCTCGCACGCGCACGTGTGTGTGTGTGTGTGTGTGTGTGTGTGTGTGTGTGTGTGTAATGCCAACTTTACAACTTTATCTCAACTACGTACATATCTGCACATATACCCATGAAGAAGGCACCACACAATAAACCACAGAAGTAAATCATTCCAGCGTGGGACTGATCAATAAGGTCAACACAAACAAGATTCATCTGTAAAAGAAACATTTTTGTCAGTCTTTCATTTCCAAATAAATATAATATTTTCTTTCCAAGTTAAACATTTAGACCGCGAAATTCGTATAAAGAAATTCAAAAACAGTGGCTTGTGATTAGGCTGGGGTTCATGATTTGTATTTGATTTATTAGCTATGATATATTTAAATTTGTTTTGGTTCAAGATTTCAATTTACAAATTATGCATTTCACCTAAAAAAAACTTGACTGAATTATTATATGTACCACTTTAAGTTATAGTAACATGATAGATTTGTCTATAGATATATCGTTAATGTTAGACTGAAACAATACCCTTGGTTATATAGTATTTTAATTTCAACTTGCAATAATTATTAAACTTGTCAAATTTTGAAATTATTCTGGTGCCATCGAACTGACTAAAACTCCAGACTGTTTTGGTGAAAATGGAAAATTATTTTTTTTCAAACATCCATGATGCATGATCAATTGACACATGCTGGGTCTGGTATAAAATTCTCTTTAACATCCTCTTAATTTAAATTACTTAAAGCAATTTAATACTTTGAATAAACATAAAATTGGGTTTAAATGGAGCCCGGTGTACAGAAAGAAAAACGCCTTATCATTTTACAGACAAATTATCTATTTTTGAATATTTAACAGTCGTTACTTTTGATAACGTTCTACAAAACATGGATGTATTCATCACGCGGTACCTTAATGAAAAACATTGTACATACAGGTATTATAATAAGATACAATTTGTTCAAATTTTCAGGTATCAAAATATAATATCAAAGAAAAATGTTGTATAAATTGTTCGAAAATCGAGACGGGGTGTTATGGTGACTTTTAGTTATAAGAATCTTGACTGACCTCAGATATGACAGTTTTCTTGAATACAGATCTGTCGTATACCCAACTGTCACAGTTTTCTATTTGCGGTTCAACTCTTATACCATTGGTGTAATTCGCTGGAATCTGGTATCTTTCACATTCAGAGTAAGCTGTCACCCCATTTTTCATTATCACTGGTATACTTTGGTTTATCATGGCCGCATGTGCATCATTTTGAGGGAAGAATGTATCATTTGCCATATTTCGAATGGAACACCTAAAACGGAATTTTAAACATTTAAATTAAAAAAGCGACATGCAAACAACTTTGTGGGAAATGAAAGTCATTTTTAACATTTCTTTAGGCACACCTAAAATACATCATGTAATTGAATTGTAAGAGTAAATCAAATATTTCAAATGGCATATCAGTCGATTCACCCCAAAAATGACAAACACAACTAGCACAAAAGACAAGATTTGATGCAAAATGTGTGTAAACCAACTATTACAGTACTAGATCACTATGGTACAGCGTGCATGGGATATTGGAGCAAAAAATGAGCCATATAGCTCATGTTAAAAACTCCAGCGAAAGATATAAGCTGATATTTACTCTTCTGTTCATTTTAACATGTGATGGTGCTGTCAAATAGATTTTAAAAAAATCATAAAATACAATAAAAATGTATATGGCAATGATTTTGGTAAAGGGTACACGGGACCTTCGACCTGCTTGTTGTCATGGAGGGTGGGTGATTTTCGCATTTTCCAGTTGAAAATATTTTTTTAGGATTTGATGTCGTTAGTAAGGATTAACTGGACTTTATTTGTACTCGTGGATGACAACTACATGCATCACTAGTCTCTTAGGAAAATCCCCTCTTCTATATCTTGATTTATGTTGACCATTGGTCCCAAGGCACTCGGGACTGTTTATATTTGGAGAATTATCAATAACTTCATAATCTTAGCTGACATATCACTACAAAAATACCACACATTTAAACACCATTACTTATAATCCGCATGTAATGTACATCTATATATTATTATGCCCTTTAAACTCCGTGTAAACGTTTTTATTTGTATATAGACTAATAAGAATGAGAAACTTGATTCTTTAATCCTTAGACAGCTAAAATCTACCAATGGCCAATTATAGGGATCATCCATTGCCAAATAGCATAGGAATACAGACAGACCTAAAACCCCGGATTGTTTATTTTTGCGAATCGACCACAATCCATCCATATTACTGTTATTTGCTACTTTTGAATTTTTATGAAATGTTACATTCAAAGGTATCAATGGCATACTTTTGGATGCATTTTTTAAAATACAAATTCAAAAGTAACAAATGACATTACAGACAGAAAACTGTAGAACATATATGTTAAAGTAGCATTGCATACCTTATGCATTGTCAATTTAAATGTTTACCCTCCCCTATTTTTTGTTGATGGTGGTCATTTAGTTGGTAAGTGCATATATAGGGTCTCCCAACACTGGTATCATACTCTCACCTGAATGACTGCTCTCCGAATGTAAAAACAGTGGACATTGGTGCAAACGCAACACATGCTGCTGGTAGTGCCGTCAGAAAATAAATAATTTTTTGATATCTTCCAAATTCTCCAAGATGAACGATAAAATCATCATATGATGTCGAATTTGTCTCGTTTCCAGGGATAATTTCTGTTTCTTTGTCACTAACATCAAATCTATCCACAATTTTATAGTCCGATTTCTCCATCACAAGGGATATAAAGACCGGTTTACAATATATGGATATATCCCTGTTGTAACTGATACAGTAGCTTGTAGGTCACCAATTATATATATATAAACTGATGATAAGTGTGTTTAGTCATATATTGTCAATGTAAATGAGCGTTGGTAATGTAAGTTTATGATAAACAATTATGGAGATTTTGGTCACACATAAACCATTATATAATTAAACTGAATTTATCAAATATCCAGTAGGAACGCCAAAGCCGCTGGCGTAGGGATTCTTTAAAATTTGTGAACTTGCAAAAATGGAATAAAATTGGGCAAAAAATGGCGAACCTTTGGACGAGGCAAAATCGGGAATTGTGTTCAATATATCACCGGATGTTATGAGCAGGGTTTTAACATAAAAAAATCAGAATATATGAAACTCGTCCACAACTACTTTTAACAATTCCGGTTACATTTTATTATCTTAATTCAGAGATAAAAACGAGTTGCTGACTAAAATTTTAAAAATTGTTCTTCACACACTTGTCAAAAAGTAATCCCAATTTTCAAATCGGCGGAAGGATAAAAAAAATTTAAAACCGAAACACAGTTCTCGGAAAAAGCCGGGTTGACGTTCATACTGATCATCAGGCATTGAGTTGAAAACCGCTAAAGACACAAAATGGTTGAATATCATAAGAGAGAAAAGCTAAACTAAAAATATCTTCATAGATACAAATTGAAAAAATGCTTATATAATCAGTAAGAATTTATAAAGTTTAAGAAAAGTACTTATATGATCAAGCTAAGAAAAGACAATTTAAACAACATCTTTATAGAAATCACGTTCAAAAGCTATAAGTATACAATAAAAAAAACAAACATATAAACCAATGTCCAAATTACAATTCAAAAGCAAAGTAAAAACTTTGAAACTGACAAGTTAAGTTAAACACGTGAACCTCCAACCAGGAAGGGTAAGCACCTCTTGCTTTGCTAGCTACACCTGCCACATGTTTAATAAAAATCGAGAGTGAAGGGAAATCGAACAATGGTAAGTCAAATATATCAAGGTCAATCCTGGACACAATGGCATCATAGTTATCACGTGGCGGGTGTAGCTAGCTAAACAGTAGGTGCTTACCCTTTTGGAGCACCCGGCCTCACTTCCCTGGTGGAAGTTCACGTGTCTAACCTAACTTGTCAGTTCCAAAGTTTTTACTTTGCTTCTGGATTGTGATTCGGAAATGGATTAGTATGTTTGTTTTTGATTATCAACAATATTGTGATGCCGATTTTTTGTAAGCAATTTGTTTGGTTGTTAAAGTTCCCGCAGTGGGAACAAGCTTTACCATAGCGTATTATTGTGAAACAAGTACACCATAAGCAGGAGAAACAGGTATATTTGCTGCATAGAAAAAAAGTTGACAAAAGAAAAATTGTAGTAATAACATTTGTCATATAGCCTTTCGTTGGATAATAAGGTTACATTTTATAAATAAAGTTGGAAATAAATTGCTAACGACGATATTCATAACCAACGAGATAAGAGCATGTAGTTACATGTACAAATCTTGAGCACCAGGTCCCACTTCCATGGTGGAGGTTCACATGTTTAACTTCATTTGCCAGTTTCAAAGTGATTTCGTCTCTTTAAAATAATGATTTTGACATTAATTGGGATGTTTGTTTTTAATGTTTTCATTTAATAAAAACTCTTCTTTCGGAACGTCTATTGAGGTAAACAAGCGTTGTGTTTTATAGATTTTGGAGGCCGTGTTCTATCTTACCTATAGTGTAATTTTTAGCCATATGTAACATTAATTTTTATTTTATAATTCAATTCAAAAATAAAAATTTATTTTCTTTTAAATAAACTCTCTAAAATTAATATTAATGATATTTTTATTCGAAATTAACTCTCTCTCTCTCTCTCTCTCTCTCTCTTTGGCTCTTTTTTGTATTATCTGTAATAAAACCTGACTAAAAGTTCTCATGGACTTCTATTGCTATTCACAGAAAAAAAAGTTAAATTTCGCCTAATTCCCAATGTGGAAGTTCATGCGTTTAACTTAATTTGCAAATTTTTTAAGTTTTTGCTTCGCTTTGGAATTATGATTTTGGCATGGAACGGTTTGTTTGTGTTGATATGTACTTTGTTTTTAGGATTGTGGTTTTGACATAGATTGGTATGTTTGTGTTTGATTACAACTACATCTGTTTCTTTTGGTAATTGTTAGTCTTTATGGTTTAATTAGACATACACTACATCTAGGTCGGGGCGTCGGCGATTGATTGGTTAAGAACGCGTGGATGACACCCCTCTTACCACCTAGGTTTGAATCAAATCCGGTTAGTTTTATCCTCGTAATCCGGTTTCCAACACATTCCGACTTTAGAGAAGGGATCTTTATTGGGACGTAAAACTTCATTATTGCAATGAACTCAACTGCAATACAGAGATGTCTAAAGCTTAACACTGAGCTAAATGTAACGAAAAGGAATCGATGTTCGGTTGTAAAATCGAGTGACCAAGAAGGATAGCAAGTTTTAGAAAAGATGTCGATAGATAGACGACAAGGGCTAAAATGCTGCTAAGATTTAGCTATCAAAGAACCGATGTTATCTAACGTTTCGTTAGCTAATTAGTGTAGTGGACGTTATTGATGGTTCAATGTCATGAAGATATATCTTGATATTTGTCTAGCACTTTGTAGACACACACAAACGCAAGATGATCTCGTCATACTTACGCCACATGAAATGTCGACATCATTTATATACATATAGATGTTTATGATATACAAATCAGATATTAATTCGGATATAAAAATTGTGTTAAAACTTTCGACACATTTACATGTGCTGCATTGTATATGTACTAAAACATGATTTAAATAATAGACGGTGTCAATCAAATTTTATGTCAGTACAGATACATTTCCAAGTACGGTAAAACCTCATTATAATGCCCCTCGATAACTTTGACATCTCGCTTATCGCCACACTATTTTGAAGTCCCAAAATCCATTTTGTTTATGTTTTTCTTTATGAGCCTCTCTCATTTTATCGCCAAACCCCTTTATAACGCCAAAATTTGACTGAACAAATGGTGGCGATGAATCGAGGTTTTACTGTATGTAAAATTGCCAAATATTTCAATACCAAATTATCCATTTATCATATTGTTCGGTTGGCTATAATTCTAATAACATTGGTATTTGGTAAACCAGAGTCATACAGAGGTCAGCACCGTCAGTACTTTGATTTGATTTCTAAATCTTGTATATTATCACGTGTAATATGTATCTATGAAATTTGATTACCTTTAGGACAGAAATCCCTCAAATTTTCAATTTTTTTTTCTACTCGTAATGTTTTGGAATTATTCGAGTTTATTTTAAATTTTATCGCGATCTCTTAAATGGCAGTTTGTTTAAAACAACAGTGATTGATAAAAACGCGGGAAGACATAAGCATGATAGTGAATAGATGATACATCGACACTTTCAACTAGAAAATCTTCTTTGTTAACGAAAATCTATATAAATATAAAAAAACAAAAATATATCGATAAAATAAAACGGGTTGGAACAATGTTTGATGTATTAGAATCGCAGCTTAAATGCTACCCAGGTAGCTTTTTACACACACATATGTACGTAACACGTGTAAGATGACGTAATCAGGGTTGATTAGGTTGGAAGGTATACGTTGTGCAATGATTCTCCTAAAAGTTTACTAAAAATAAATAACATAGAATTAAGTGATCTTTTTACATTTACTGTGAAATCACAAGTAGTTCGTCTTTTCATGATTTATCAGTAATTTCGATAGTATCAGAAATAACGCTACTGCTTGCTGCAAACTAAACCACGTAGGACCTTATTTCAGCACATATAAAATTTATAAAGCATTTAGAGCACGAATTGGCTTATTCTATAGCTAGTCGACCTACATGCAGCGTTTTTAAAAGCATTTACAAGCATAACAGATATGTTTTAAGAATCAAAACCAATTATTAAAATGAAAAACAGAGAAAAGGTTAAGATGAGCTTATCAGAATAATGTCATGTGCTGCCTTTGAATCTTTGATGAAATAATGCATTCAAAAGTAGTATATGACAGAAATAATAAAAACCATTTAACACATGGATTTTGTAAAATACAACATATCAGGACTAAATCGAAAACAATACCAAGTAGGTGAATAATATTGAAGAGGTAGCACAATTACATATTATGAAGATCCTTGACATAAAGAAGCAATGTTAAGGACAAATTTGAATAAACTATTATACACAGTACATTATTCTGTTATAAGGTTACTATCATATATACCGCTACGATAACTCAGTTTATATAGTGCTCGCTTTGTATATGAGAGGCCTCGGATTCGAACCCCGGACAGAACTCTGACCAAAATTTGAAAAAAGGCAGTAATTGTTCATTCGACAAGCTTTTTGCATTTAGAAACAAAAGAATCGAAGTACTTTGAAAGACGCTGATGTTATTAAACAAGAATTAAATTAAAACTAAGTATGTTTAACAATGAATTCATCATGAACGTCTTTGTTACTTGCATTAGAACGATATTGAAAATTATGTAGGTTCGGCAGATTGACTGCTCCAGATATTGCGCATTTACACGAAGAAAAAGAAATTTCCGAGCATTAAACAAGTATTTTTTCAACAATTTTCAATTTATTCCAGATTTGATTTTTAAATAAAAAAGAATTGAATGCCTTTTGTTCCTTCGTCATTAATTAAAGAACCAGATTTCGAAATATTAACTGGCCAGGGAAACATTGAAGTAAATTCTTTAAATAATAACATTTGTCTAAAATTATTTAAATGTTTTATTCCCACTCAACCAATTTAAAATTTGAAAATGAAACAAGTAAACTTCCACCAGGGAATTGAGTAAAATACCCGGTAATATTCTAAATTAGTAATGATAAAGTATTTCGCGAGAAACATTAATCAGAATATCTTTTGTTATGTCAAACCATTCCCCTTTTCAACATAATACAAGACATTTAATTTCCTGTAATTGTTGCTAAACATCGAAATTAAAACTAATAAAAGCAATTAAATAAAGTTGTATGTACTTTTAATTAAACATTATGTTATTGATCAGAAATGTAAAGTTTTCACTTCCACTTCCCAGGTAACGTAATTATCTTGACTGTGACAACTTAATTATGTTACACAACATGTATTGTTCCAAAAAGTGCGAATAGCAAAAATATTATCAGATTTTTTTGAAAGTGTGAGCAATTGAAATGAATAATTGTTAACGAAAGAGCTAATAGACACAAACAATTGTATAACCGACAGCGCTAATAGACAAGCTTCAAAATTATCATTGGTATCCCATGTTCTGCTTATCATTCAGTTAAGCTGCTATTCATTTGACTTCACAGCCGAGTTACAGAACATATATTTTTAATATTAAGCTTATGAATTAGTGCTTATTCGACAACTCATCTCGACCCTCGTGAATTATACCACGACAGCTTTTTGGCAGCTGATATATATATATATATATATATATATCACAGGCAGCATTTTGGTCACTTGCTATCCTTATATCAGCCTCTCGGCAGCCGTGTTTCAAGTCTTTTCTAGTGTCAACACTTCGACAGGCCTGTACCGTTACTTGCATGATATAACACGGAAACACGTCTATTGAGTATTATTTGAATGTATATACATGTGGTGACTGTATTATGCTAACCAGTTGTATGAAATGAAAGTTCAATGTTATAATTACACTGCATAATGCAGTTTAAATGTTTAATCTCATGTACCACTTCCGATGTGTTGAAATGAATTGGAACTATATCTCGTAAAAAACATATTAAATCAAAACCGAGGCTTACGCTGTAACTTGTAAACAATTTAACCAGAAAAATATATGTACCATTTCGTTATATGTTCAGAATGTTGTACAAACTTCCACCAATTTCACCAAAAACAAACGTACCAGTCTTTGTCCTAATCAGAATTAAAAAAGCAAAGTATACACTTTAATATCTTTTGAAAACTGGCTATCAAAATAAACTTAATTCGGGGAAGTGATGCCGGGTGTTCCGGAAGGGTAAGCATTAATAAATACGTGGATATATATATATATATATATATATATATATATATATATATATATATATATATATATATATATAACCTAATATTACAAAATCTAATGGAGAATTTTTTCATTAAGCAGTTATAGAAAAATAAATTCAGCTTGAAAATAAATTTAATTGAATATTTCAGTTTACGTCCTGTATTCCTACACTCCCGGAAACACCTCTAAAAACAACAATGCTAGCCCACACTCGCGGAAACATCTCTAAAAACAAACAATACCCGCCCACACTCCCGGAAACACCTCTAAAAACACGAATGCTCGCTCACACTCCCGGAAACACCTCTTAAACCAACAATGCTCGCCCACACTCCCGGAAACACCTCTAAAAACAACAATGCTCGCCCACACCCACGGAAACATCTCTAAAGACAACAGTGCTCGCCCACATTCCCGGAAACACCTCTAAAAAACAACAGTGCTCGCCCACATTCCCGGAAACACCTCTAAAAAACAACAATGCCCGCCAACACTCCCGGAAACACCTATACAAACAACAATGCTCGCCAACACTCCCGGAAACACCTCTAAAAACAACAATGCTCGCCAACACTCCCGGAAACACCTCTAAAAACAACAATGCCCGCCCACATTCCCGGAAACACCTCTAAAAACAACAATGCTCGCCAACACTCCCGGAAACACCTCTAAAAACAACAATGCCCGCCAACACTCCCGGAAACACCTATACAAACAACAATGCTCGCCAACACTCCCGGAAACACCTATACAAACAACAATGCCCGCCAACACTCCCGGAAACACCTCTAAAAACAACAATGCTCGCCCACACTCCCGGAAACACCTCTAAAAACAACAATCCTCGGCCCACACTCCCAGAAACACCTCTAAAAACAACAATGCTAGCTTTTCTCCCTTAACAGGGAACTAGTTTTATTAGAAAACAAAAACAAAACTGATTGCTTTTCTTCTTTAAAAAAAGTTTGACGTAGTCTTTAGAATGTTGATCCAATATTCTGAAAACTACATCAAACATTTTAATGGTATTTTCTGGAAAAAATTGAAACAGCGTCATCAATTAAGAAAATGGTTCAATTTACAACATGTATTATTGGCTTATATACAAATAGAGTCGTTTAATTATATTTAAAATTTACCATTTTATTGTTGTTTTGGCAGCTTACCATGACTACAAGTCACATATCAAATTTGAAGTTTGTCCCTTTCCATTGATCTGTTACTGGGGTATGTAACTTAATTATGCTGACATATATTCATTTGATAATTTAGAGATCGGATTCGAATTTGTGTCAGTCTATTCAAACTTGAATTAATTAATGCTCCTTTGACTTTTACCAGCGTAAAGTCTCGTAAATTTGTATGCTGCATGTTCAATAAGTTAATATTAAAATATATTTAAATATATGATAAAATTCGACACCCACTCACTTACAGATTGACATTTCACAAAGAGAAAAAAAGATTTATATAAACACGTATCCAGGTCATATCAGAAGGGTTTACGACATTTGTAACAGGAAACTGATCTATTAATTAATTTTTTGTACCCAATAAAACTGCATCAGTGTCGTACTCTTACAGGTGATAAAGTGAATAATACAGGCAAATAGTATATATGACCTGGCTTTGACAGCATGCTTTCTAATGCTTTGTTAGCTTTAGATATTGAAAGTTTAATGCACTATGCATTTAACTAACTTGAATTTCTTATTTAAAAATATACATTATTTGATTATAAAAACGATACCCACCCACCTACAGATTCACATTTGAGAAGAAATTAATATTTATTTCAAAACTTTTTTCGGGTTAAATCAAATTATTTTACGAGATTTCTAAGAGGAAGCTGATCTTTTTTTTTTTTTTTTTGCGCTGATTAAAATTTCATCAATTTTAAAAACAGGGTTAATAAAGAAAAGGTGACCTGGTTTTGAAGCCATGTAACTCTATGACTTGTGTGCTATACGTGTTGAAGGTAAAATACACAATGCATTAACCTTGAAAATGTTCATTAATTTTCCATATTGAATCTAATAACGACACCCACTCAACTTCAAATTAACATTTCAGAGAACAAAATAGATGTTTACTTATACACTTATTCAGGTCAAATCAGATCGTTTATGGGATTTATAAGATGCAACTGATGTATTACTTAATTTTTTGCTCTAATTAAAAGTTCATTCGTTTTCAGTACAAGGTCAGTACGGAAAATGTGACCTAGTTTTGAAAGGCGTGTGTGCTGTAAGTGTTAAAAATACAATGCACGATCATAATGAACTGGGAAATGTCCATTGAGGTTTTTTTAAATACACATTATTTGATTAAAAGAAACGACACCCACCATCTATAGATTAACATTTTAGATCTATTACTTTAGTTTTTGTGCTCATTAAAAGTTCACCAGTTCTCTAAAACAAGGTTTATATGAATATGTGACCTACTTTTGAACCCATGCAACTTTCAGGTTTTTCGTGCTATAAGTGTTGAAGGTAAAATGTACAATGCATATATCAATATATGGGAAAAACTACACCCACCCACCTACAGATTGCATTTGAGATGAAATTCAGATTTCTTAAAATCAAATAAAATTGTTTTACGAGATTTCTAAGAGGAAAACGATTTATTATTTTTTTGCACTCAGTAAACGTTCATCAGCTTTAAATGCAAAGTATGGTATGATGTGGCCTGGTTGTGAAGCCATATCCACTCGCCCATAGATTACCATTTCAGAGGGAGAAATTAAAATATATAATTATACACTCACATTCGGGACACAACAAATTGTTCTACGAGATTTGTATGAGGAAATTGATCAATTACTTAATTTTTGCGCACATTGAAAGTTTGTCAATTATGATGCCCGCGAAAGGCTATATTTGAAACTTTATGGCAAACGCGATGACTTCAATTTTTCTACTGTCAACTTTCCTTTTCGATGCAACAATATACCTGCTTCTCCTGCTTATGGTGTATTTGTTTCCCAATTAATATGCTGTGGTAGAGCTTGTTCCAACTGTGGGGACTTTGTACAACGAAGTAGGCTGCTTGAAAATAAATTGTTGACTCAGTGATATTGCAAGCCAAGCTCATCAAGACCTTAAAAAGTTTTATGGGCGTCATCAGAGTATTGTTGATAAGTTTGATGTGTCTATGTCCAGGATTGCCCTGGATATATTTGACGTCTTATAGTTCCATGTTTCTTTCACACAATTTCGATTACACACGTGTCGGATGTAGCTAGTTAAACAGGAGGTGCTTACCCTTCCGGACCACCCGGCCTCACTTCCCTGGTGGTAATTTACGTGTATAATCTGACTTGTCAGTTCCAAAGTTTTTACTTGCTTCTGGATTGTGATTTAGTCATGGATTATCATTAGTATGTTTGTTTTTGGTTCTCAATACGTCAATACATAATATATGACCTGGTTGCTTTAAGACGTGTGTGCTGTAAGTGTTGAAAGTACAATGCACAATCCATTATGCAGAATGCACTTAGAAATGTTTATTACGTTTTGTTAAAATATACAGTATACGATTAAAAGAAACGACACCCACCTATAGATTAATATTTTAGATATATTACTTCAGTTTTTGCGCTCATTAAAAGTTCTCCAATTCTCAAAACAAGGTGAACACGGAATATGTGACCTGGTTTTAATTTGAAGCCATGCAACTCTATGGCTTGTGTGCTATATGTGTTGAAGGTAAAATACACAATGCATTAACCTTGAAAATGTTCATTAAGTTTTTATATTGAATCTAATAAACAATGACACCCACTCAACTTCAAACTAACATTTCAGAGAAAACAATAGATGTTTATTTATACACTCATTCGGGTCAAATCAGATTGTTTGTGAGATTTGTAAAAAGAAACTGATCTATACGCCGTTTCTTGGATGTATGTAATCATTGCCAATTCGGATTTTAGCATTTACCTAAATCACGTGACTTGTCTGTAATTTAGGTCAATACACAAATGTCAACATTGATCGACTGGAGGGTGCTAGCGATGGGCTGTATTTAAACACTTATTACACCTTTTTTTCGAACGTATACCTGCATCAAAAAATTAAAATACTTTAAACAAATAGATTTAATGACATTTTAACATCTAAATATAGTTCATAAAGATTTATCGGATATTTTTGTCTGTGGCAGTAGGAAACCCCTATTCAGGCAAGGAGAAATTAGATGGAGATACGCTGCTTTACTTAAGTTTAGACTGCTAGATTTTCCACTTGATTTAAATTGAATTATTTATTATTTGACAAAATAAACTAAAATATATCTGGTGCAAAATAGGAATTTCGGTCGCTCGAAATCTCGTATGCAACGATCACCTGATCACAACATGCAGCGCCGTGTCCACCGAAATTCAATCAATAAAAAATCTTTTTTAAATTGCCTATATCATTTTTTACAACACTTTAAAGATTTTCAAATGATATTTTTAGACGAGAAATTGTCATTTTTAATTTATCACTGAAAATAATGTCATGTAGCGATTCACTTCATTGTTTAAAATCGAAGCGGCAAAAAAGTGCCCTTAATAAAGTCACGTGGTGATGATAGTCACGTGATACTTCGTCCGGAACTTTGTATCTCAGAAACAGCGTATTACTTAATTTGTTTGCGCTCAATTAAAGTTCATCAGTTCTCAAAACAAGGTTAATACGGAATATGTGACCTTGGTTTTGAAGCCAAGTAACTTTAAGGTGCATGTGTATAAATGTTTAAAGTACAATGCACAATGCATTAAACCAAACAAATCTTACCACTATAGACAGGTCGTCACTAATACTGAACAAAGATGACTTCAATTTTCAGATACGTAATTTAATTATATATTAAAAATGGTGAGACTAAACAAACGTGACCACTATAGACATGTAGTTACTAAGATAGGTTTGACTCTAGAAGCAAACATTTTGTAGTGAAAAGGCATTTACATAGCACTCACAAATGCAATCAAAACACATTTTATAAATCCGCATCGTAAAATGTGTCCTTGCCTTCTAAACACGCTTTTATATCAAAGTCACACATTTTACAAAAACATTTGAGGTACTCTTTCTATCATTTTAGTCCAATTAAAAACTAAAAAAATGTTAAATCTTTCTGGATAAATTTTCGTCCATCACTGTTTCATCAGGACAAAGGTCAAAGTACTAAACCATAAATCTCTTTAATTCAATTTCTTCACAATTAATTCTATTTCCTCCGTTGCCATGGTGATGATTTATTTATTTGTTAAGTTTTTTATTACCGACACATTGAAAATGATTTGTTTGATGTAAAACTTATCAAATTACTGATTTTGCTTTTTCGATTAATCTATAATTGGGTTATAGTTTTCAAAGACGATATTAATTTATATTTGTTGACAAGTGATAGAACTTCAATTTCCCTTCGAAACCTTAAAATAATCTATTCCGATAATTTCTAACCGTTTTTCATACGCAGTTACTTTCAACAGCTTTTGATTCATGGAACATTTACTACAATATCTAAAACAGTAATGAGATTATGATATAGTGTATTGTAGAAACATGTTGAAAGTTTAACATTGGGCAAACAAAAAAGTTGAAACTCGACCGACTAGTAACCGAGATATTTATGTCCAAAAAGAAAGATATAGCACATGCCCAAAACTGTCAAGATGTAGGTAGCAAGTGGCCAACATGAGCTGCCAATTCGGTACCAATCCGTTAGCTTTGTGTTAAACTTTCGACATGCCTGGACTGTATATAAAATACAATATACGCGTATAACGACTCCATTATCTGACGCGTGTGCGAAATTATATTAATTCTTTCCAGTGTCATGGAAATCATACAATATTTTATCTGGTCTGTTTAGCATTTCTATATGATAATATTTTTTATTTCGTTATGAATAAAGTCGTTGGGGCGCACTTACTTCAAACGCAGATAAAAAGGCTAATGTGATTAGTTATTTTTACACATTTTGTTTTGTGTTATTTATCCACTTCGGTTGAGTTACAAATATGACGTACATATATATCTATAAATTGTAATTCCTTATCTAACAACATGTATTTTTGTTATAAATCTATTTTTGATAAAAAAGCAAGTAATTTAAATGAACAATGCATGCAGGCTCAAATTTCACAATTATTTCCTAACTAAGGATTTCTTTACCTTAAATCGGGAAAAAATTGAAAGTTGAATAAATTTGTTAGTTTTCAAGATATTCATGCATTTAAAGTGTCATTGCGAAGACTATTTTAAGCTTATTATATTTATATTATAATTTTGTTAAATTTTTTATGTTGTACAAGTTGAAATATTTAAAATAAGGAAAATCTTAGTTAAGGATTAATTGTGAAACTGGGGCCTGGTTTCCTGTTTTCTTTTTGAATGACGTAATTGCATCAGCCACAAACTGCCTCCATGTCAAAAAAAGAATCCCAATATATAAAAACAATTTCCGAATATAACAACCCATCATCTGACGCGTGTACGAAATTATATTAATTTTTCCAATGTCATGAAAATCATACAAGATTTTTTCTGGTCCGTTTAACAATTCTATATAGTATTTTTTATATTTTCAATGCTAGTAAATTCATTAGGGCGCATTGATGACTTCAAAAGCAGATAAAAAGGCTAATTCGATTAGTTATTTTTACATGTTTTTAACCCGTTTGTTGTTTTTTTTATTCTCTCTTTTTGTGTTACAAAACTATTACTGACGTACATAAAACAATAACATATCATTCTTAATTACAAAAATATATATATTGTACATGATGTATTATTTTTGTTGAATTATTTAAGTGTGTTAATGAACAATGTATTTTTTCTTTTAACATTTCGTAATTGTATCAAGAGATCTGTATTCTGTTGATGCAATTGCTCTTTACCGAATAAACAAAACTGTCCCACATTCAAATCAGAATTACCAAAAGCAAAGTTGTTAAGTAATTAAAAACGCGTGAAAATTCACCAGAAAATGAAGACGGTTGCTTCAGAAGAGTAAGAACATTCTCTCTATGTTACAACATCTGTGTTGAAAATTAAAATTGAGAATGAAATATGAAACCATGAGACGTAAAATATATCGATACTTTGAATATACAAATATCAAAATATTGTGACCGTTAAAAACTTTATGAGGGTCTTAATAAGCCTAGGCACGCAATATCTGAATCAACAATTAAATTTTAAGCAGCTTGCTTCGTTGTATCTTTCTTAAAAATATGAATAATTGTTTGCACAATTTCTAAAATACGTGATGCTAGTACAACAGAGATGCTTAAAATAGCTTTCAATGCATTTATTATATTTTACTTTATGATCGATGTACTTATGAGCGTGAATGAATAGGAGACTTATCAAGTAGTCCTGGGTCGTGTGGAGTTTAGTTAAGTAATATATATTTATATATATATATATATATATATTATATATATATATATATATATATATATATAAGCCCGGGGGTGCAAGCAAATGGACAAGCTTTTGCACACTAGGATCTTCGCGTGTTAGATTCGAACCTAGGTGATGTGAGGCGATGTGATCCCTAAGTTCGTACTCCAGACCATGAGCATGGTGGGCGATCGCTTGGTATGGAGTTCATGTAGGTGTGATAACGATTCCATAGTGATATACAAGTTGAATATCGTCGATCAAACAAGGTTATTTGGTTTATTATTTCAGCTATGGTTTTCGCTGTTCAGATCAGAGTACATTTCTCAAATAAATCTAACCACAGACAATTTATATACCGAAATGAGTTAATAATTCATGCTTAAGGTTTACTGGTAATTTAGATGAACTTGGTAGGGGTTTATCTAGTTTCTATGAATTTAAATGTTTTTGCAAAATAAATAAATTGAAAATAACAGCGTTAAGTTGAAAAAGGAAAAAAAAAGTATAATAAAATACAATGTGCGTCGTAATAAAATGTGTTTTTCTTATTTTTGTTTTTTTTCTCTAAAGATTTAGAGAAATCGCAGACGATTTAAATAGTATTTTAACTTAAAGTCATGCTCAATCATATAATTTAGATCAATATTTTGAATGCAATTTTATTCTTACAGTTTAAAATATCCGGTGTGTATTTATTCGAAATATAAAATAGCGTATAACATATAAACGATATCCGTAATGTGCACTTGTTATATTATTTTTAAAAGATTAAAAATATACCAGAGACAATTTATCTTACAGTGGCGTACCGCCCTATACGCAAAAACGCAAGTGCGTACACATAAATTTGTCACAAAAAATATTTTAAAATAAAAAAGTGTAAGAGAGAGAGAGAGAGGGGGGGGGGGTGCTGCGTATTCCAAATTTTCTTGAAAGGACAAACAGCTCTATCAATATGTCTTCAAGATCCTGAAAATTTTTGTAACCATGCCCCCTACAACAGCCACTGCCGAGAGAAGTTTCAGTGCGCTGAAACATCTCAAGACTTATTTAAGGAGCACAATAAAAGAAGTTCGCCTTTCATCCCTTGCATTAATGCACATACATGTACATCATGAGATGGGCGTCGACGTAGAAACAGTTATTGACAATTTAACGCTTAGAAGAAGAGGAAAGTTAACTTTGAATGACCAATAAATACTAATATACACATTTGGAAACCGTCGGCTACGATTATTAAAATAATAATGTTTAAGTTGTACAATTCAAATTAAGAATGGAAGTAACAGTGATCAAACAGCAAGAAACAGGCACACAATAAATAAAACGCTAATACAAAATTGAAAAAGTACTAATTTAGATTTCAAAAAAATATGCATCATCATTTGTAATCGGAGCTCAAATCTGAAATTTTTTCAAATTATCAAACCAAAAACTTTTATCCCTTTAAATCTATGATACAAACACAGCGAACATGTGTGGTTAAACCTGGTACCCAACCTTCCACTCCCAAAGATCAGCAGGATCCGCATATTTAAAAATTGTAATTAAACTCCAATTTGTATCAAAAATTTAACACGAGAAGGTGTTGAATATCTGTCTCAAAATGCAGGAAAAGCCGTTTTGAAGCATATAGATTTCAAAATTTTCAGGGGGTGCATGCCCCCGGACCCCCCTAGCGTGGTCGCGCCTTCGGCGCTCCAAGTTTGCGTACACATATAATCAGGTCACGGTACGCCGCTGTCTTATGTCCACCCTCGTATTTTTAGAAGCCAGTTACTATTTTATTTGTAGAGTCAACGATAAAGTAATGTCTTTCCTTGTCTTGATGTTAAATATAACTTTAAAAACCACCAGTAAAACAAGGGAGGAAGTGGACATTTTAAATCAAATGCATTGGTTATTTACACGCAAGATGGTTTAGAATTCACAGTTTCAGGTACATGTATATGGACCACTCTTAATGGCGTCTTTAAAATAGAATAGGTAAAATGGTTGTTATACCCTTTATATTTCTGTTAAAAAAACACTTCTTTGCAATATAACGGACTCTAGACAGTTACGAGATCTAGACATAATGGCATATGCACGCTTTGTAATACTTAATTATTTAATTCCTTTGAGAACCAATATTCTCTTCATACAGAGTTCGTGCATGTTTTATATCGCCACCAAAGTCAAAGGGTCGTTGCCATTGTCCAAATTGCTAGAAATTGGTTAACAAAATCCTAAACATATGTCATAGGATAGTGCAAGTGACTAATAAATCCGACTTAGGGGACAATATAACACCGTCTTACTGATACTTTTTTCAAATTAGATTAGCGACCCTCGATTCACTTGTTTTAATATTTCATATTAATATTTTGGTGAAGAATTGTTTAACCAGGGAGTGGGGGATAGGGATATTTTGATGGAAGTTTTTGTTCTTAGGCTGAAAGATATTTTCCTACTAACATGGTATAGTGATATGTCAAGTAAACCCAAACTTTCCACATATAACAACTTTAAACATATATATGAAAAGGAGTTATACTTCCACCAAATTAAAATTAAAAAATATACATGCAATGTCAAAATTTAGATGTAGTAGACACGGTTTTATGATAGAAGTGGGTAGACACGGAGGTCTTGATAGGAATGACGGAGTTTGTATTATATGTAATTCCGGTTATGTGGAAGATGAATATCATTTTTACTTATTTGTACAACATACAGCGATCTCAGGTAGAAGTTTCTTTTACCAAAATAGTATTTAAACAAACATATACTTATGTCGACACAAAATGTCAAACTACTACAAGTCAGCATGTTTATTTTCTATGCATTTAAAAGTAAAAAAGAAATTATTGACACTTGTAATATTTAGCAAGATGTTTACGCATTTATTAGGTATTGCAATACATTTGAACTTTTATTTAACACTCCATTGATGATGAATGTATATCTTATAATGCCATGGACTGGAGGCCTTAAAACAATAAACTTATATACATTCTATTTGGAATCAGAAAACACAAGACAAAATGTCAAACCAATATAAACATTCTAATATGGATAATAAAATCCCATTTTTCTCTTATCTGATTGGCCTCAATATAAATACAGTGCAGTAAGGACGGTGCAGACTTGTCGAAAATTTAACACTAGCTTCACGAATTAGTGCTGTATCGCAAGCTCATTTTGTCTCTGGTTACATATATGTCTACAGAACCTCTAATCTATCTCCCGGCAGCTTTTCTTTTACCAGCTGTCTATATCTCGGTTACTCGGCAACCTAGCTTTGACTCCTTTTCGTTGCTTCAATGTTTAACTTCCGACAGGTCTCTTATGAATATAAACTCATTGATGAGGTTTTTTATCTTTTAATGTAATTTCCAATATCCCATTATTAATTTTGTAGATGATAGTAGATTTTGTTATTATTTGAAGCTGTATTGTACGTATCATAGAACAAGTAGAAACTTGGAATACAACACGGGAGTGTATAAGTGAAGCCTTATTCGGGAGTATGAAGCCTTATGTGGTTCTGTCGAGGTTTTATAAGTATGTCTTAATAGTATGGTTGAAATCGATCGTCATAAACGTGGTATTAACGTACCAAAAATAAAAAAATGACATGATTTAGTTATAAATCGTTACAGCCAAGTGTCGCGTATGTAAAAGTTTGAAGTTTGCCTGTTTGATTTTACGTTTTCCTCAAGGCATGTCGCTTTCCTCCACTTGTTCGTTTTTCAACAGTTGCACAAATGTAAACCAACACAAAACGGCGTCTCTTATAGCATATTTATACAACCTATTAAAACATTTCGTTTTGCAAAAGTAATCAATCGAATAAAATTACAAAATCTGCGCAAATGTTTATACATTGGTCGCAAAACATCCCATTTCCTTCGAGGTTTACTATACAAGTAACTAAAATCAGAATTGTATTGAGATTATGGCTTCCTGAGATATAAAGCATTGTATGTGAAGTGTATGGAACATTACTTGTGTCAACCAGTAAAGTACAGGTGGTGGCGTAAATTTGAAAAAAAGGTCTCAATGGGCCTGATACGCTCATCTGTTGAGAGTTGAAATCATACATTTCAAAAATAAAATTTCCTTTATTGTGTTTTAGATTGCAAACTAAAATCATAAAAATGGCAAATTTTCCTTTATTAAAATGGTTATCTATAATATGTTAAATTCCTTATTAAAATATTTTCAAATTAGCTGAGACAAGAAAAAACTAGTCAATTCTTTGACATTGACCTCGCTTTAAAGGTCATTGCATAAAAATAATGAAACTGAAAATCTCAAGGGCTAACATAACATATGGCTTACAATGTCGGTAGTGTTAGAGGGGGCGTCAAAAACGTGTCATAAACTCACAGGTCTGTTGATTAGGGCAGCAGCTATAAATGGAATGGAGTACATGTAGGTGTGGTGAATATGTTACAAGGTCTGTATAAAAATAATTGCAATGCAGAGATTATTCTTCCTATTTCTAGAGTTTTATAATTAATGGTCCCAGTAACTGAATGCCTTTATATTATCGGTGTCAACTTTCGCAGTTTGACGATGCCCAGTGCATTCTTGATGTCAAATATTCGCGGTCTTATTTGATTAAAAGGAGGGATGCGGGTGAGAACCCAAAACGTTAACGAATGTCTCAAATTATACATTTGCGAAGGTTTTATTTTTTGCGGGAATAAAAGGGACCGTAAAAATAAAAATAAAACTACAACGAAATATAATCATTATACAGTATTTGTTTCTATCTTCTTGCTATATTTTTTGTATTTTGTCAATATTTTTTGTATTTTTCTGTGCTTTCGACTACATTTTAACAGCACCCATTATATCCTGCCATCTACTAATTCGTACACGGTCGTGTCATTATAGACTGAAAATCTTAATAAAATGAAATTGTGTAAAAAAAATCAAAACTTTTAAATAATTATAAGAAAAAACAAGTTTGTTGCATAAATATGCATTTAATCATTAATTAAAGATAGTAGCTCAATAAAACGCAACGATTTGAATTTTTTCAATTCTATGAAAGGCATTGGGCATGGTGAATATAATATAATCCTTTTGCAAAATGAAAATAAACTTGTAAAGCTATTTATGAATAGTAGCGTAGTAGTTGTAGTTTTTTAAGATAAAAACCTTAGATTTCCCTCTTTTGATCATTATCTGCTTTATAGAATGGGGTCGATGGTAAAATTACGTAATTATGACCGTTCTATGTTCCTAAGTGTGTACAATACATGCTTTAAAATATTTTTATTCTTAAATACAAGGGTTAATAGATTAAAATTGATATACAACTACTCCTCTGTTTCCGAGAAAGTTCCCGCTTTAACCATTAAACTGATGACTAGGATTAATCTATCTGAATCTCCCAATGGGATTTAGCACAGTGAGATACGCAAACAATTTTTACAGCACGGAGAACATTTAAAGCATTTAACTACTCCAGTGTACATATCAATAAATCATTGCAATCAGATAAAGTCGACAATAATTTAATCTAATTAGTTATCTGGGCGGCTAACAGTCCAGTTCAACATCGGTAATATTCACATTAAATTGTAATGTAATATTAGTGAATTTAGTGATATTGCGTTTATAGTATGAATTAAGTGATCAACATTATATCTGTCCTGGGATTTGATGGTAAGGATAAACTTTTGACATGGAGTCACAGAAAATCAGATATTTTGTACACATATATCATCTATAGGGTCAAGTTGTCTTCTCTCAGATATTGTGTTTCTTGTCCATAGGTGACGTCTGTCTTTGTCGACGCCGGTAAACAATGGAGTTCGCCGCTGTACCACGTGATACCTTCTAACGTGTCTATGAAACGCTTGTTTTCAATGGACAAAGAATCGCACAATATGGCGTTATTCCGGTAATTTGTGACGTTGACGTTTTCCAAAATGTTCCGCACAAACGTTAAGAGGTATTGATCTCGTGGTGCGGCGGCGAACCTTATTGTTATGGTATAATCCTAGTAAATATAGTGGGATTATTTGTAATGGTATTTAAATAAAGTTGATGTTATTGCCGGTGACTGTCTTAAATGGAATCGACTCAAACATGCATTTCCTAACAGGGAGGTCTTGGCGATGTAAGATAATTACGGACAAGGAAAAACCGAAATTAAACTTTTTTGATGCGTATTTAATTTCTAATCAAAAAAGGAATTTATGGTTAAAAGATTTTAAAGGTATAAAAGTTGTTTATTATAACAATTAACGTATCGCCGGCCACGACTTTTATGTTCCGACACTGGCCGCCATCACGGTACCAAAGCAGCGTCACGGCAACTAATGACGTACTAGTGTCAGTGACGTAATCAAATGTCACAATTCAGGTCGAGTTTTCATTCTTTTTGTGTGCAATTCAAGCATACGTGTCCATGTCGGAACATTGTGGGCGTGACCGGCGATTTGTCAATTATCTCTCAACACAAACATACACAATAGTATTATTAATTTTTTAACAATGTCTAAAATGCATTATTCAATATTGAAAATAAAATACTCGGAGAACCAAGGACCCTAGAGATGCAGTGTGTAGGCCCACCGGTGTGTGGATATGCCATAGCATTCATCAACCTTGGTCCAGCTTTGGGTGAAATAGCTCTACTACTTTTTAGATGACTTGGGAGAGTCAAAGGCTATGGGAGTAAACCCAGAAAGAAAATCCGGGTAGATGGAGCTCGTTAACAGTTGGCTCTGCAACCGTCTAAAAGAACGTCATACCCAGAGAACAAACCTGGTCCAACGGAGTGGAAGTTTGGCGTAGTGTAAACCGCTCTACCCCGTAAAAAGACACTTAGTTACAGAAACTGAGACAATAGAAAATACTTCAAATAGATTACGGAATCGACCCAGGGGAGAGCGAATGAAGTGGAGAAATTCACCGATGCATCTTCTCTCGCCTAAGACCGTCTCACGGATTGTATGTTGAAATGTGAGAGCACTTCACGAAACAGGGAGGTCAGCCCAGGTGGCAAGAGAGATAGACAGATTTGAGTTAGAAATATTGGGACTCAGTGAAGATCCCTGGTCAACATCTGGAATTGTGTCTCTTACTTCAGGCCATACTTTACTATTCCCAGGACCACCAAATGAAAACTACCATCACAACAATGAAGTTGGCATTCTTCTCAGTAAAAAGGCAAAAGCATCACTAATGGAATGGGAACCAGTAAGCGAAAGGATCATTGTTGCTTGCTTTATGTCAAAGATTAAGAAAGTTACCATCATACATGCACCTACCAACATGGCAGAGGAAGAAGACAAAGAAAATTTCTGACCAACTTTAAACCACTGTCAATGCCGTAACACCAAAAGACATACTAATTTTAATGGGGGACATGAACGCCAAAGTTGGAGGGGACAACACAGGTAGAGAAACCATCATGGGGAAGGAAGACATAGGAACCATCAATGATAATGGCGAACTATTTGCAGATGTGTGTGCACAAAACGATTTCGTGATTGGTAGAAGAATGTTCCCTCACAATAACATTCACAAAACAACATAGTCATCACCAGATGGCAAAACCAAATAGACCATATCACTATAGCCAGGAGATGGAGTAAAACCTTACAGGATGTCAGGGTCTTTAGAGGTTCTGATGTTGGATCTGACCACGAACTCGTTGTTGCAAAGTGTAAGATCAAAATTGCAAGAGCAATCAAGCATGGTGGACAAATGGGCAAGCGATACAACATCGAAAGATTTAAGGATGGAAACAAATTTACCATCAAGCTAAGCAATCGTTTTCAACCACTTGCGGATGTTGAAGATGGTACATTAGAAAATTAATGGGAAAGAGTAAAACAGACATTTACCACCACGTGTAAAGAAGAACTGGGTTACAACTCTAGACAGTACAAGATCTGGCTGTCTGACAGCACTATAGAAACAATTGAAAAAGGAAGAAAAGCAAAGATCCAACTTGACCAGGCATAATCGAGAGCAAAGAACGAAAAGCTAATGAGAGAACATAGTGAGCTGAAAAAAGAAGTAAAGAAAAAAAACAAAGAATGACAAAAAGATGTACATTGACCAACTAGCTACACAAGCTGAAAATGCCATGAAAAGAAATGACACAAAAACTTCTATAGCATCACTAAACAGATAGCAGGAAGAAAGACTAACACAGCTAGACCTGTAAAAGATAAGAATGGCAACACTATATCAAAACTTGAACATCAATTGGAAAAATAAAAAGAGCACTTCAGCAGCCTCCTAAATGGAAAAGAGGTAGCCAATACTCACATAGACATAGACTTATCTACCATCTCAAAAGATGAAATTATAAAGCCATCAGAAAAATTCAAGAATGAGAAAGCACCAGGACCAGGCTACATTCCACCAGCCCTAAAAGCAAGTCCTGAAACAAGAGCAAACATTCTGTACGACCTATTAGATGAATTTTTTAAAAGTTAACAAATACCAGAAGACTGGATAACAGGGTTTATTGTGAAACTACCAAAGAAGGGAGGTCTTGGTTATTGTCAAAACTGGAGAGGAATACAACTGCTCTCACTACCAAGCAAAGGATGCCATCGATGGAAAACTGAGAGATGAACAAGCAGGATTCAGGTGCGGGCGTTCATGTACAGACCAAATTGCCACCTTGCGTCTTATTATAGAACAATCTCTTGAGTGGCAGTCAACACTTTACTTCAATTTTGTGAACTTCAAGAAAGCATTTGACATGATAGACCGTAGCACCTTATGGAAAGTTCTACGACACTATGGTATCCCGGAAAAAATTGTCAAGATCATCCAGGGACTATACAACAACACCACATGTCAAGTATCTTCTTTATCTCCACCATTTAGTGTGGCCACAGGCGTCAGACAAAGATGTCTCCTATCACCTCTGATCTTCTCTCTTGTCATCGACTGGATTATGAAAACTAGCATGTCACCAGCTAGAGGAATCCAATGGACGCTTACATCAAAACTAGAAGACCTTGATTTCGCAGATGATGTAAGCTTGCTGTCATATCTTTTCTAACATATGCAACAGAAAACATAGTCACTTCAAGCAGTTGCTAGATCTACTGGGCTTGAAATAAATACCGCAAAGGTTAAGTGCCTACGAACCAATGCACAAATTGACTTCCCTCTCATTTTGAAAGTAAAAATCATTGAAGATGTAGACAACTTCACCTATCTGGGAAGTATTGTAAATAAAATAGGGGTCGCAGACCAGGACATGGAAACGCCAGACATGCATTTGTTACTTAAGACTAATCTGGAAAAGCAGTAACATCAGCCTCAAGACAAAGATCAGAATTTTTGAAACAAATGTTCAGTTTGTCCTTCTCTATGGATCTGAGACATGGAAACAAAGAAAAAAGAACGAACATTACCGCCAAGTTTTTGTTAATAAATGTCTCAGACAGCTCTTTAAAATCAGATGGCCTGAGAAAATATCGAACCAGGACCTATGTAGAAAAACACACCAAAATCATTTTCAGATACAATAAAGAAAAGAAATGGCGATGGATTGGCCACATCCTAAGACGAGAAAAGGGAAACATCACGAAGCATGCTTTGAACTGGAACTCACAAAGAAAGAGGAAGAGAGGGCGCCTAGTACCAACGCGGCGAAGAACACTAGACAGCGATCTGAGGTTGATCCAGATGTCATGGGGAGAGGCCAAACGAGCTGCACCTGGCCGGGACAGATGGAGAGTTATTGTCGAGGCCCTATGCCCCTCCAAGGGCGCAGAGGATTACGTCAAGTAAGTCATATCGTATGAACGGTGTTCGAATTGTCGGATTGCTTGTAACATACTGAGGTTACACCATGTATACGATTTTAAAACTAATTGTTCTGCATGTTTAAATCACGGTCGAATGCAAAAAATAAAAAAAACGTTATTAAATGAAGCAATATACCTTAATGCTATTATGATGAACATTGTCAACAAAAGTACTGGACTATTCAATATCGACTGCATAGTTCGTTTTTGATGTAGATGATTTTTACGTTTATCTGGAGTAATATTGTGTCATATGCAAATTTAATATTGCTGTTGTCAGCTTGAGAAATTAAAAATCAAGAAGCTTTGATATTTGAACAATTTTGTTAAACGAAGCAAGCTGCATATTAATAAATTGTTGACTCAGGAATATTGCAAGTAGGTTTATCAAGGCCTACAAAACATCCTATGGTCGTAATCACACTTGTTACTAAGAATTATGTCTCTGTATTTAAAATTATCCTGGATGTATTTGACGTTTCAAATCCTCATGTTCCTTTCATTATTACGTATTATACCAGTTTCAATTATACAAAAACAACAAAGACTTTACATGTACCAGGTGGTTAACCTTCCGGAGCATCCGACCTCATTTACCTGGTGGCAGTTCACGTGTCTAACCGTGACATTCAAAAGTTTTTACTTTGCTTCTGGATTGAGACTCGGACATGGGTTAGTATGTTTGTTTTTGATTAGATTTTACTTGTGGTAGGTGGTTAACCTTCCGGAGCACTAAACCTCATATTCCTGATGGAAGTTTAACTGCTTTGGCTTAATGTACAAGTTTTCGAAGTATGTACGCTGATTTGGAATTGCGATTTGAAGATGGTTCGGTATATTGGTGTTTAATATTTACTTTAGAAGCCAGACGTGAGCATGATATGAAACCCACTATATAACGTTAAATGATAATATCGTGTTTCAATTCTTAAGTTATATGTAAAAACTAAAATGCTGGATAGAAATAGATATAGCATATTATCTTTGAACATTTTATAATTTTCTTCGACGAAAATATAGATTAATGAAATTCGGTGTCTGGTTTACAACTGAATTTAAAAGTCGGTAGCTAGACATAGCATGACATAAAGTACATGTTGATTTATATAGCAGCCTGACTGGCTCTGGAAGGTACGTTTTGAACTTCCGATTCTAATTGCAATGTGATATATTTGGCATCATGCTGATACTAAAATAACAGCTTAAAGTAACCCATCTCTCTCTATCTATCTCTATCTCTCTCATGCATATATATATATATATATATATATATATATATATATATATATATATATATATATATATATATATATATATATATATGAAATGGTTATAGTAAAAAAGTCTACTAAAATCTGATAAGGGGAAAACTTCTATAGACAAGGGAGATAACTCTTGTAGAACAGGTGGAGTTTAAGTCCCATTATCATATGTCTTTTGCTATTTCAACAAAATATAAAGTAACGTCCCTGAATTCAATCATATTAACATTTCTGAGTTAGATCATCAGCCCATTTTAATTTTCAACAAAATAATTTAATTTTTTACAGTCCATCTATATATTGCATTCTAAATTGTCTTAAATGATTTGCTTTAAGTCTAGCTATAGATTTCTATCTGATTTTGATGCTGTTCTTCATAAAGAAGCAGAAAATACTTGAAGTTTTTGAAAATTTCTGTGTTAAATGTAGGATCACAATACAGAGTTATCTCTCTTTTCTATAGAAATTGCAATTGGTAACTTTTATTGGCAAAAAACCCGAATTCCACTGGATTGAAATTGGTAGATTTTTTATGGTGAATAAAAACACCATTTATGAAAAAATCACATAAAAATATTTTCTGTTGCAATTACTTTGAGGTTTGGCCCTATTTTTTTCATAGATTGACTAGACTATAACGACTCGGTGCCAAATCAAAACCAGATATTTGTCCCTCCTTGACTGTATATCATTAGTTTGTGGACTGCAGTTATCTCTCGACAGCTTTTTAGATTTGAACTATTGTTATATGTATGGGTTATGTAGGATCAGTAATTTTGTAATTATGTACATGTATATTCCGGTTTATCTATTCGCATCCATTTCCTATTTGTATTTTGTTGGTTATTTTTGTCATTACTCATAATTCCGGATATATGTACCTATCCGTTTCCTTTTTTGTAGTTGTGAGTTGTTTGTTGACTTCCGATATAAAAAAAAAGAAAAACGAAGAACACGTAGTTTTTTTTTTTTTATGTACCGTGCTCTACCGAGCTTCTTCAAATCATCTGCATATGAACTATGTTATCCGCATGCCCCTAACACTATCGGTCGTTCGAAGTCTTAGCTTCGACTTATTTTCGTTAGTTCAGTGTTAAACTTTCGACAGGTCTGTACTGTACTCTTATTATGAAAATACATCCGAGTCCTAGTGAACTACAGTGCAATCTTTATATTTGTTTAGATGTGATAATAACGCAGAGATTAGAAAAAACAGCATGTTGAATATATTCATATAATACTGAGATCAAATATTTATAAAATGAAATTAGTTTTCGTGGTAAATCCTTTTTAAATGTTTGTCCAAGGTTTATTTTAGAACACAGGGTTAAGCCAGATTCAAAGATCACTCGGCTTCTATTATATTCAAACAGTACTTGTGTGTAATTTCAATCTGTTTCCATCTCCTTAAGGAATACCAAATCTTAGCCATGTTGATTGCATTTTGATTGCTGTGTATATCATATTTATTTCTATTGATAGCTTTATTAATCCATATTATCTATGTGTTTACTTTCCATTTTCATACTAATAATAGTTATTGCATGGACTATTGACGTTTTTTCTTTGTAGGCTATGTGATATAGAAAAGGTGTGAAAGTTGGAGTAAAGCGGAGTAATGTGGTTTTATGCTTCATATAATGTGTTTACTTACATTTTTTTTTTTAAATTGTTTTAGTTATTAAGGATATTTGTGTTATTTTTATTTGATTTGAATATAAGCTCGTAGGGAAACTGAAATAGAGTGGAGCAATGTGTCTTTATGTGACACAAAAAATACAGTTGAGCAGTTCTTAAACGGCTGAGGTCAGTGGAGAATGACGTTTAACGTCCCAGTCAAGAATTTTTCACTTATATCGAGACGTTGCAAGCTATAGGCGTCGAAGGTGCAGAAATTTTGCATGTGTGTTGCGCTTACGGCATTATACAGCAGGGTTCCTTATCGTGTCAAGCATGCCGTGACACGGGGATCGTTTATTTTAATTTCCCATCCGAAAGAACCGTGACTTTCATTTGTGCTGCAGAGTGCTTGGCGAAACAGCAGTCACTACCTACTTTCAAGACTCACGCCACGACCTCCCACTTTTTGAGCGGACATTCTACCGAAACGGTGAAGGAAACTGCATATCTGTATAAAAGCAATGCCATCCGATAAGCCAAATAAATAGGATCTGTCCGAATGGGATTCGAGCCTAGACGTTAAGTCGCTATGTCATCGTGGTTTGCCTTGTGCACTCTCGTATGCATGGTCACATGGTGAAGGTTCATAGGTGTTAAACAGTACTTCCTTTTGTCATAAATTTGTCATGATTTTCATATCACCGGCTATCAGTATTGCCTTATAAGGATGAAAACGTGGAGCTGATATACATAGACAATTTTCAGTTTGTAGTAAAATGGAAATTTTTATAGAGTTTGTAGACTTTATAAAGTAAGGTCTTGAAAAGCGAATGACATACATGTTTGAACACATTGATGGCACTAGAAAAATTGTCTTCAGTTTTGTAAAATGTGGCTTAACCTCTAAAATTGGGTTTTGGTAAAGTGAATATTGTTACGCTTACTGAGGCTAGAGGTCTTTTTGTCTAAAGCACCAGGTTTCGGACCACAGTTCTTTCGGTGTCTATTTAGATTCTAGCCAGTAACTTTTCAGTCGGTTTGCGAAAATTGGTGGTCATGTTTTTTATCATGTTCAACCTGGCTTGATAATATTTTATTAATTTTAAATGAAGCATTTGTAAAATTCCGTCCACACTCTCATTCATCTGCCTTATTCTTCAATACAATTGTTGACTCTTTCCGCGAGAACAGCTGATCTTGTTGTTCTCACATCACTTCTTAATCTCATTTTACGCACTTGTAAATATTTTTAATCACCACCAGTTTTTTCACTTATTTTCTGCAAATTTATTCTTTACATACGTCTACGCATGTCAACATCTTGTATTCAAATTTTGATTGGTTGCTGTAATTGAAAAAAAAAGAAGTAGAAGAATCATGAAATTTAAAATATGAATAGCAAGATAATTGAACTAAACTAAAATGATCAGAAACATATATTTGTGTTTTTTGGGTGTTTTCTTTTACTTCAGGGAGTGTACTAATACAATTTTCATTGGCAGATACAAGTATGTTTTCTCCAATTCATTACTTGTAATTCCCTACTAACAACGAAATAAAAATTCCGTTCCCTGTTCTAAATAAACGTAAAAAAGATGACCTTCATGATGTAAATTAATTAAACAATAATCAGAGTGATTCAGAACACGCCAGTCAAATCAATGAATTAGATGCCTCTGTAAACAGTGAGATTTGATTAAACAATATAGGTTTATAATTAGACACGAAAAATCACCAAGAAGGACAGACAACACAGTGTGATTACGGTCCAGAATCAATAAGCCCCATTCTCACATATTATCACGGGCCTATCATGTGGATTAATGTTGTGCTAAAAGACAATTAACCAATAATTCACACCTAACAATAAATTGTCTTACATCTCCCTGGTTATTTCTACTATATATATGGTCTATTACCGCTTTACAATGTCACCCTTCTAAGTTAATAACTCTTTTCACCCGTTTTTGTAATAGCTTCATTGCAAGAGTAAACCTTGATTGACAGACAATCTTGTGAAACATACATCAGATTTCATTCTTTCAGCAAGCCAATAAATACGGCTTAACTGATATTTATAAGATGATTTTAAGCATTGGGTTACTAATTCTCTGACGCAGGACACTCGCTCACTCACAAGCTAAAAGACGGAACTACAGATTAAGGTAAGTCGGATATAACAAATATAATCCGAAAATTACAAACAGCTTAAGAATTATTAAAAATTTAAAATGTGCTAAAAAAAGAAAAATTACGTAAATTAAGCAACTGACGGATAAAGCGCAGATGTCTAGGCGATTGTCAGCAAAATTAGCATTCAAAGTATATTCAATAATTAACTAGGGGTTTTAATGGCCAAGTGGTGTAAAGCATGCAATAACGAGATCGCGCAGTTTCGAATGTTACTCTGTTACATCCTAGTGTGAGAAAATTGTCAGATCGCTTGCCAAAAGTCGGTGGTTTTCTTCGAGAACACAGGTTTCCTCCACCATCAAATATCTGAACAAAATGAAATCAATGACAAGGGCCTTAGATACTCTGAATGTAAACCAATCCAATCGAAATTTCTCTAGAACGATATTTGTACAAGATGGGCAACCTATTGAGAAAAAAGTATAATTCTAGTTGAAAACGGCAAAACTGAACTTCTTCAGCGCCGAAGGCAATTATTAAAATCGAGATGACCCGTAACATTTACCGCTTCATAACAATTACAAATCCGATGGTTGTAAAATCTTCTTATGGACTAAAATTATACATGATTGACATGACTGATCATATACAATAAATCCCTCCGTAAGCCAATAAAACATCTAGACTATTACTTTAATTTGGCAGTTGAAATCTGCTTCATCTCTGACGCAAGTCACTTGCTCGCCAAGTCTTAGCTTAATAAAATATTATTTTATGGAATATGACTTTAAGAATGACGTGAGTTTTTAAAAACTATTTCGATTCGTTGTAGTATAAATGAATTGTTTTAGGATTTTAATTGCGCAGATACAATTTTTGCCTTATCTCAACTGCCCGAGACACCGAGACATAGCAGTTATTTGGTCGTTTGTGTCGTCAATCTTCTTGATGTTAGTCACGGCTTTTGGCACTGAAGACTGTAAATGATACTAAATTAAAGAGAAACCTGAAACATACATTCACATTACAACTATCAACACGTTTAAAACGTAAAACTTAAATCAAGGTAATATAACCTATGTTACAAATATGAAACATCTTGGGTATAAATAAAGGTAAACACATGAGGATTTTTATGTTTAAATATAATGACACATGCACAAGGTCGTTGCTTTTGTGGCGAGTGGTCTTATGCGTGTACTCACGTCGTAGAAACCCGCTGTGACAGATCTAAGTGTAACAAAGTAAGTTTATCTGGGGTTTTTTATTGTGCACTCCGATTTTACTCCATCTAAACAGAGCTAAGTAAAAGAATCTTGACTGGTGTTGTTAAACACCATTTCTCCTCTTCACTCCTTTTGAAGCCGAGTCCCTTCCCTAGCAGGGATAAAGTACGTCACTGATTTTAACTCGTAAGGCAATTAGTATGTTGAAAAAGTTATAAAAGAATTCATCGTTCAGTAGTTTTTTTTTATCTTATAACACTTAAGCATTTAAATGTTTTAAAAGATCACCGAGCTTCAATGATATTCAACTAGTACTTGTGTGTAAAGTTTTTTTTCAAACTAGCCAAATACGTTTAAAAGTTAACAAGCGCGTGTGTTTAGAACTAAACCCATGGTAAGCCGAACGCCGTTTCATATACAATGTACTTTAGAATACTAAAAATACAAGAAGCTTTAGACATACAACTATGGAAGGTACTAAAGGGTCCTGTGTCAACTCTTATCCGATAAACAACAATAAAGCATAAACGGTGGTCAGATATGTCCAGAATTTACAAAAAGCGATTTACCATCCATCAAGTCATACACTAACTGTGTAATACGTATTATTATGCTTAATTAAAGTCCTTTTAACGGTCGTATCTTAAATGACCGTTGGGGAAATTGAGGTATCTGATCTACTAATTGTTTATAGTTGTATCAGGACATGCGTTATAAGCATTTTACACGCTAATGGAAGCCACACACAATGTTTACGTATACGGTATATGAGAACATTATAGGTTTTGTCATATGTAGCAAATTGAATAGACCTGCACAGAATTAAGTTTTGTAATCCAATAAAAGTTCCCCCGTTCTGTCGTCCTAAGCAAACAAAGGATAGTGTTTTAGTCGGATGATAATAATATCGTCCAGAGAAAAGCAATTATTTAAAACAAGTTTCATGTCACGATTTTCTCGGATTGTAAATCCTAACAAGATTTCCTCAGATATTGATGAAATAAATATAAGTCTTTAAGTTTCTTTTATGTTGTAATAAAGATATGTTATATCAATAGTCTGGAAAGCAAAACACAATCGCTTCTGTAAAAAAATCAGAATGTCTGCAAAAGAGAAATTGCTTTTCTCTTATTTGTCCATTTTTTTTAATAATTGTCTTTGTTTCTAGCAGTGAGTTGTTTTTCTATTTATTGCCACAGTATCTTATATACATGTATATAAACCAATTTCTTTGTAGTTTTTGATAAATGACAATGGAACTATATTTCAGAGTGGAGTCAAAGTGTTTACGCCCAAGACAAGATTTTTTCACAAATATCGAGGCTATATGTTAGGGATGGTAGAAGAAACCGGAGTACATATACTTTTGGATTGCTTCAACACAAAAACCGATGAAGTTATCTGTATGAATTATTCAGTTCAAACACAATAGATACACGTTAAGGTATTTATCATATGTTGTCTCTGTATTCAAAATTAACCCGGATATATATTTAACGTCCCTTAGAGTTCCACGGTTCTTTCATTTTCAATTTTGATTACACCTAGCGGATGTACGATGTAGCTAGCTTAGAAAATACTTACCCTTTCGGAGCACTCTGTCTCACTTTCAACGTTCGTGTTATACATATAAGACCGCAATAAAAAAAACATATTTTATTTTACATTATTTAATCTGAATAGTTTCAAACATTTCATCTATTGTTTATTATTTCCTTTTTGTTGGAGTAGCTATCCTGTAAAATACATTCTGCGTAAAACAACCCAGCGATTATTTTGATTTGTATGATATATATATATATATATGCATTGAGAGAACTACATACATTTACATGTGTTTTTATGTACACATACAGTTTGTTAACGATATGAACCTGTAGAAATTAAGCCGAGTTACTTAATATTAACCGTTGTAAAATAAACACTATAATAATAATAATAATAATAATAATAACAATAATATTTTTATTAGCATTTGGCAAAATGCAGCTTATAGCCCAAACACATTTACAATATGAGGATAATGTAGAATATATAACTTGATGAAGGATTGTTAAATATAAACAGTGATGGTAAAATACAATCCGAGAAAATGAAAAACATTGAAATATACAAAAATAATATTTTATTAATAACGTTATAAATACAAAATGATTTCAATCGGTCAGGGGACTTGAAAAAAAAGACTTGAAATTTACGAATTGTCAATCAAAGCGAGTTCAATATAAAGAGGGAAATCAAAATGTCATTTATATTCAATAATAGTATCAATGAATTAAAATGTCACAGGGAGAAGCAGAAACGTTATTTGTATAAGAGTAAAATAAACAGCTATATTACTGTTCAAACAGGTTATTTTGAACATTAACGTTTTCATACAGAATTATATAATTATGTAATTATCTTTAAAAATAAAAAAAATATTTTGTATAATTCCCACAGATTCACAAAGACACCAGATACAATAACATCAATATATGTGGGGTTATAATCTCGTTTTTGCTTTATTCCAATAAATACTATTATTAATAATAACGCTGCATTAAAATTACTACCACAGCAGGAATCTTGTAAGTATTGGCGATTAGCAGACAGAGTGTATTAGAACAGCAAGGTTATAATGTTTTAATATCAATCATCACCAACAAGTTGTTAAACAGTTCATAACAATAAAATGGTTTTATGATTCCACGCCATTTAACTGATTAATTTTCTTGATAATGTTAGCTATTATCTAAGGGTTTTAACCCCTACGTATAGCAAGTAATCTGTTAGGTGCTTTCAAAGACATTATTTTCAGTTTAAAAACGCGCAAGCAGTATATAGTTCAGATGCACTGAATTTCATGCAAAGTTAAACAATCCTAGTTAATTACGCAGATGTTGGGGGTCAATACCCAGAACAAAACAACAATAATGATTAAGGATGGACTCAAACTATTTATGTCATTAAGCAGTAAATTAGACATTGTATAAGAATTTAAAACTTTTGTAATTTGCCTTTGATAATTAATTTTATTTTAATGTTGCTTATTATTCATAACTGAGAGGCATCTTTTTTAGCTTTCTAATGAATACACTTAGATGTATAAATTTCACTACAGAACTAGACTTAACACCTCCTATCAATCAGAAGATGGTATGCAAATGCTATTGGTATACACTTCCACTGTGGTTATTGTCAATTTACCAACATTCAGAAACCCCCTTGTTATATATTTAGTTACAAATAATTCCATTATTATGCCAAAAACGTTTTGCTAGGCGAGTGTGATGACTATGATGGGCGCATACATAGTTTCATTATAGAACACTATGCATTCAGTTTCTTTTTCCTTTTAGTAGCTTCTGCCCCCACACAATGACAAGTATGTTTTATTGTCCTTCCCAGACCAACGTCAACATGTCTTAATAATATATATCTTGTGTATTCTAATTTCTTAGATCCTGTGTTCATTTCCTATTGAATACTATATTGCATTTTAATTTTATTACTAGCCCTTTTTGTTGCCCCTGATACTTTATTGTCAAAAATATACTATTTTTTTATTTACTGTATTTACTCTTTCAAGAGATGTATAGTTCCAATGTTAACCACTAAACGGTACAATACAGTATTTTGTGCAATAGCAAAGTAAGATCATAATACGACGTAAGTCAATAAGTAGACATACAAGACACAACTAGAAAAGACTAACACTGATACGTATTAGGGACACCATTTTAAAATCTTGACGTTAGACGGCTACTGTTTATGAAACAAATATCAAGTAGACTGTCTATAATATCACTAATCTTCCAAAAGATTCCACTTATTGTACAACCAATGGTCTATTATTATATATTTAAACTTTATTACAACCCACTTTGTTCAATTTCAAATATATTTACTGAATTGAATATTTCAACAATGGCATTGTTTATAATATAACAGTTGTTTTGTAAAATAGCCTGATTTCAATGTCTGGTGTGCAATACACAGTTCCTTTATAGAAATTTATTACATTACCATTGCTTTTAAAGATTAGCCACATATTTATTACAAACTTCTGTCTTTGATTTTACAGATTCTGTCTGTAAAATCTCCGGAACCAGTTCTATATTTAAGATACATTTACGTGAGTTAAGAAAGAATATTCAATTTGAAAACATAAAACAGAAGTTCTAAACACCAAACAGTACAATTAGTTGTAATGTAATATAACAATAGTCTGTTTAAAATTATTTATTGACAAAGAGGTATAAAAGAGCTCAATTATGTTGCTAAAACACTACCAGGGATTGTATCGCAAAAGGTATGTTCAAAGACAGATACGATGATTTGAAGAAGAAAGGCTGAATAAAATGTACTTGTGAAGTGTTAAACGTAACTAAAATCATGATACGACATAGATATTAAACCCAATAAGAGGACAAACAAGACACAACCAGAAAGTACAAACAATGATACGTATTAGGGACACCGGTAAAAAATCTTGACTTTAGACGAAATATCAAATGGTTTATTAGAAATACCATTTATTGTGTTATTAATATAAAATTTTTCATGGCCACGAAAACATCCCACTTATTATTCAGCCAATGGTCTATAAATATCCATATTTAAATAAATATATATATACAACCCACTTTGTTTAATTTCAAATATTTTTACTGAATTGAATCATTGAACAGAGTAATTGTTTGTAATATAAGCTACCGTTGTTTGATGGAAATGTCTGATTTCAATGTTTGATGTGCATTAAACATTTCCTATATAGAGATTTATTACATCACCAATACTTTTAAACATAAACATTAAACACATTTATTACACACCCTGTCTTTGATTGTACAGACTTTATCTGTACCAATCTCCGGAACCAGTCCTCTATTTAAGATCCAGTTATGTAAATTAAGAAACAAAATTCATTTTAAAACATAAAACATAAGTTTTTAACATGAAGCAATACAGTTAGTTGTAATGAAATATAAAAAAATGTCTGTTATAAAATTATCTGTTGACAACAAGATATAAAACAGATCATTTAAGCTACAAGTACACTATAAGGGATTATATCGTACAAAGGTTGCTGAAACATATATAATAAATTTTAAAAAAGGAAAACAAATTATAGCTAAAACACATGTTTTTGACAATAGTAAAACTTAACATGACACAATACAAAAATAGAAAGGACAAACGCCTCTTAAGTTTTACGAATTATACAATCCTTGATTTTAGACGACCATGCACCAATTATTCAATGTTATGATTATTATAACTTTTGATGCGTCCTGAGCAACCCAACGTATTGTACAACCAGTGGTTTAATAACGTCCACGTTTAAAATTGAATGTAATTCCAATTTCACAAAAGAGAGCAAATTTTTTTGACGTTGGCATATTTAGTTTTATAGTTTTACACTTTTCACCAGGGAAGTGTTTGATATATATAGAAGAAAGAAGTAACTATGCCAATATTGGAACATTGTTTGAATATGTTAGAGAAGTACAAATCCTTGATACATATTTACCATTACTTTCAATTGGCTTGTATAGGTAAACAACATTGAACAGTCCGCTTGACCTTTGATTTAAATATTCATTATGGAAGAGTGAATTCAAGTAATAGGGATCATGAGTGTATATTTCGTATACCTGTTGTGGACACTAATCATGGGCCATGTGTATATGTATTAACTGCGAACCCTAACACTACCTATTCCTAATGAAAGGTTAAACGGACAGGTCAAAGTTGTTTGCCTATACTAGGTATTACACAAAAACAACAAACATAAATGGCACATGTTATTCAATGATTGAAATTTCATCAAAATGTATTCATATCTGTTTCTTTGGCAAAGTAAGGGTTATATTAACTTTGACATTCAGAACAAATTGCGAATGAGTTGGTAGTTCCAAATGTACATTATCATCACACACGTTGCGGGTGTAGCTAGCTAAACAGGAAGTGCTTACCCTTCCGGAGCACCCAGCCTAACTTCCCTGGTGAAAGTTCACGTGTCTAACCTAACTTGTCAGTTACAAAGTTTTTACTTTGCTTCTGGATTGTAATTCGGACATGGATTAGTATGTTTGTTTTTGATATAAACAATTATTTTCGTTATGTTGCTTTCTGAACTTTAGTTTCTTTTAGTTTGACAATTAATATTGACGACCCTTCATACATAGTTATACATTGCAGTTATTTTGTTTGAATAGTATATTTTTCTCATAATCAAATTCTTAAATGTCTAAATGTTAATAAAACTGATGTTAACATATCGTGTTAGCTACAATAAAGCTATACAGATTTAACATTTTTGCTTAAACTCTGATGTATCCTATATCCAGACATGTTCCAAAAGGTTTTATCGCCTTGCACAAATTGTGTTCGGTTTATTTATATGACTGGCAAAATATAATATACAAGTATACAAATAATTCTCTCTAGCGAAATTCCATCATGAAATGTCACACATGGAATTGTCTTTAAATGTATATCTCACCAAATTAGTCAGATTTCAAATATTTTAATTTGCTTTTGTCGTTATGGTTTGACCATGGGGTTGTTGTTGATACATCGATCAAAATTGCAACGTGTTTATGACATCATTAAATAAAAAATTGCTTGATCATTGGGTTTAGAAGAATTAATGATCTTAGATTATTAGATTATTATTAGATTGAAAATAATACACACACATCGGAAACAGAGCAATATTATCAAATCAAAAGGATTCCCTTATAGTAAGTGATATCAGCATGGATTTCGTGTTTACCAGTTACATGATTTAAAACAAAAAAGCCAATAATTCCAACTCAACCATCCTATAGTAGTAAGTTGAAAAATCCTTGTCAAATTTACGTGGAATTTTTTGCAAAACTATGCAATTTTGAAGCATGAATGAAAGTGTCATTAATGAGATCTTGCAAGATTTCGATTGATTTCAAAACGAATCGTTTCGAAAGAATTCGGATTTTTTCAACAAATAAGCAAAAATAGATTAAGGCTCTGGTATTTATTCTGCATTATATCTTCCTTAAATTAGAATAAATCCTTTGACGTAGTGGTCCCATCGTTATTCATTTTTATTATCATTAATCAGTTGTTGATTAATCTTTAAGACTATAGTTTGTAGCCTTTTTTTGAATGCATTATGCTATAGACCCATTAGACAATCATCTGTGTTCAAGTCTGATATTTGTTTTTGAGAAAAGAAATGTCTGATTCAAAAAGCATACCAGAAACATAACACTAAAATATTTAGCCAAAATTATTTTGATAGATCACCTATTTACGGTCTATCAGCATGTATAGACATTGTTTTATGATGGCGCGAGTTTTTGTAATAAACGCACAATAAACAGCAACACACCGGAGTGTTTAAGTATTATCCTGAGTTTGACTGCCACATTATTGACGATTAAAAGACAACGAGAGTGTATGAAACGTCAGTGATATAATGCATGGGTATCAATCACCATTAACTTGTCATATATAGACTAACCGAAGCTGTTAAACGGTTTATATCAATAATGGTTTCATGACTCCAGGTTTCTATAATTTAAAGTTAAGATAGCGTAGAGTAGAAGATATTATGCATTTTATTATGCAGATTTCGTCAAGTTAAAACGACGAATCTTCAAACTTCAAACCTTATAAAGATATTTTAATACTGTTCAAATCTTATTGCTGTTTGAATTGCATTTGTTCAACATTAAAATGTTGAATAGGATACATTTGTGTTCGATTAGATAGTTCAACAAAAGAGAGTAGAAAATGCTTACCAAACACACAAATATTGATTCATGTTCATATACCAATCCTAAAAACATTGTGAAATGTAGAGCTGAGAAATTAGGTTGAACAAGTGGACTTCCACGGAGGCCAGGATGGTACCTTAAATACAGCCAGCAATACCCACTTCTTTTGAAATCGAAACTGGTAATTAAAGGAACATGAGACTATTGGACGACGAATGTTTATACGATAATTTCGGTTGTATAAATCTCTAGAGATGTATGTTTAAGATAGATGATGCTAAAAATCAAAATTAAATTTCCCAATAATAATTTCATTAAAATTGAAACTTTAATTTCACACCCGTATAAATAAGGAGTCATTTACTCGAACACCTGGGTAAATTTTAACATTTATATTTTTTCAACCCATTTCATTGCATCTGTTTTTGTTGTTTGTTGTTACAATATAATTTTAGCATTTTAATCGTTTTGTATTTGTAAGGCAACTTTATTAACAGATACAGAAATAACGTTTATGCATGTTTATGGTTCCCTAATAAACTAGAACTATCTCTTGAGAGCCAAACATTAAATGTTTTTCCGCGACCTTGACTCTTATAACCAATGTCAGGACACAGCATGGATTATCCGTGTTAAGTTTTATGAAAGTCGCCCAAAGCAGCTATGAGATATGAATCGGACATGATTTTACACGGACAGACACAGACATGATGATTCCTATATACGCCACCCTCAAACTAGTTTGCGAGGGTGTAAAGATATGTACTGCGTTATTGTAATCCAAATTACATCTAAGGAAAAGAAAACGGATAGATATGATTTTATATCGTCAAAAGGATTATACGATAATTGATTACAAAGGAGATAAATTGTACACCAAAGAATGACGCATTTAGGGAACCGAGTGTCGGATTAATAAATCTATCTTTACTGTATTTATATCAGCAAGGCTTAAAAGCTTAAAAAACTTTGCTAATCCATTCCTAATATAGAACAACACTTATGAAAGAAAATTAGAAAACGTGATGCATTACTAATGACATGAATTAGGCAATAAATTGAAATAAAGATATCAAGTTCTAGCTTAAAAAATACAGTATATTACTATTCTTATATCCAATCCAAAACATTTTATTCAATTATAAGTCCGAATCACAATCCAAAAAGAAAAAATACTTCATTGAAGACTTGTAAATTAAGATAACACCGCGAACGTGCACGAAGTGTTTTCAAATATGCTGTTGATTTCTAAATTTAAATGATAATGATTATAAAAGCAACATTCATAAATATGAGATTTCTCTTTTTTATTATTTAAGCTCTTGTTTGTGTGAAACTGTCAGGCGTTGCAGTGCATAGTGTTTCAAGTTTCCAAGAAACTAACATTATCATAATTTAAACATAAAAAATTTGCATTTAATAGGCTTAGAAATTTATGCAAGGGTTTCTGATTTATTGTTTGGTAAAATAAGGTCTGTTTTAATCAAATATGCGTAATTATAAAACCACTTATACAGTCAAGGAAAATGTTTTTTATGGCCGTCATCACAGTATTGTTGATAAGTTTGATGTCTTTGTGTCCAGGATTGTTTTTGATATATTTGACGTCCCATAGTTCCAGGTTCCTTTCACACATTTTTGATTACACACGTGGCGGGTGTTGCTAGTTAAACAGGAGGTGATTACCCCTTCGGAGCACCAGGTCTCGCTTCCCTGGTGGAAGTTCACTTGTCTAACTTGTCGGTTTCCTCCTGGATTGCGATTTGGACATGGATTAGTATGTTTGTTTTTGATTAGTAGAAATTCTACGTTTACTCCACACCTATACCATGTATACTGCATTACTTTACCAAACTCAGAAATTGTGTTTGTCGATTTTTTTGCCCGTTTTTAGCATTCCTTTCTGAAGTCGTGTTCTTATTTGTATGGACTGTTGCGAAATACTGTATTTGAAGTTATAATTGCTTTGTTCTGATGTAGGTATGTTTTATTCTTGATTTTCAATGTCTGAATGTTATATATTCCGTATGAGAGTTAAACTAAAAAACACAATGTCAGATGATAGATGATGCATTAAGAAACGACGTATTTTTGTTTTAATTGTTTTTAAAAAAGTTTTGTACAGTTTTAAAGAGGCATGTTATGTATGAATTCGCCATTATCTTCAGTAAGATGGATGGATTAGTCAGAAATATGATCCTAAATTGGAACGTTTTATATCCTGAACAGGAAGCCACTACTTTACTAATGCGACATGTTCATATATGTTTAACAATGATATAGCTTTTTGTCACGGGTAAGAGGGAGATAATTAAAACAATGTATAGTGTTAAGTTACAGACTTATAAAATGATGTCATGTAAAAGCTATAACTAATGAATAGTGATAAATAAGAAATAAAATGGTTGTCATGGATTCCAATCAAGCGACGTTATATAAATTTGTTATTTGATGAAATTTCGGAATAACTGTCTACCTAAATCCAAATGCAGTTTTAAAGACAATTCATTGTTTCAAAGATGCCAAGTGAACTTTATCATTTTGAATTTTTCGTCTTTTAATTTAACAATGTCAAAGTTTATTTTTTCAGATTTGTTTTCTTGCTTGTACTTTTGAATATGAAAAATTATTAAATACATAAGACATTGTAATTTTAATTTTTGTATTTGAGAAATGAATTATTTATTATATCAAGGACACCATGTGAATGTTTTTCATTACGACTTTGTGTTTTTATTTTTAAGCTGACAGAAAAAGACCAAGGTATGTAAGGGTGATCTATATTTTATTGTATAAATTGTATTGGCGGGAAACTCCTATAAGAATTCAAGTAAAAAGAACATGTTATTGAATCTGTAGATTTGATTTTATGTCTATTGTTGTAATTTTTAGAGGGTCAATTCATGAAACGAACGACACGAGAATTTAAATTTCAAGCAAAATGTTAATCAAATCTAAATTATCTGCAATAATCTCAAAATTATAATCCTACTTCGTCAAAAAATTAAAAAATAAGTAATATTTTGCTGCAAAAATTAAAAACACACCAATTCCTGTCTAAATCACAATCCCAATGCAAAATGAAAACTTAAAAAAGATTTAAGTTAAAGGAGTGTACTATCATAAAGAGATACTGCATTGATTTTTTTAAGATATAATCATGACAAGGATTGTCTATCCGAGGTATGCACATGCGTATGCGATAATTCAAAATGACTTTTCTATTTTTCGAGAGGTAATTTTTCTAATCAGTATGTATGTGGGAGGTGACGGTATAGGTATGCTTCAACATTTTATTCTGTCATTTTCTTTTACCATAAATAGAATAAAGTTAATACCGATAGGAAATCAAACAATTAACTTTATCTAAAACGGTCATACACATAATTTATAATTCATGATGCCATGTGGAGTTATTTACAAAAGAAAGATATATCATTCATAATACGAACGATATTTATAACCAGACAATCCTGCTGGACTCCTTTATTCAACATGATTTATCCACTTTTACACATTTCAGCCAGTACAGCACAGTTCAGTTGGGATGCCTTTGAACTTCTGCTAGAGATGTGTTTTAAATCAGACAGGGGGCGTTTAAAATACGATCATTTTAATGTAATAGTTAATTTCTTATTTCATTTTTTATTCGTGCTTGCTTAAGAACTATTTTTAATACTGTTCCCAGTTGAAATATTATTTAAATTTGGATGTAAACTTGTTTCAAGATATTATTTTTCAAGTTGTTTAAATGTAATCTATTTTCAGATACCATTACCTAAGTCAAACACAAAGATTTTTACAAATTAAATGTTAACAATATAAAATCATTTGCCATCTACCGAAATCTGCTTCAATCAAACTGCAGTAATAAACTGTTTACGGTGTATTTGTTTCACAGTTCATACGCTATGGCTTTAGCAGTACTTGTAATAATTGCGGTTACTCCATACAACGAAGACGCAATGATATTGCAACGCTAAGACTATCGAAAATATGTATAGCCGTCGTCACATATTTGTAATGTATCTGTATCTAAAATTATCTTGGATAATTTAATGTGTCATAATATATGGTCCGTTCATTCTCAATTTTTCATTGCAAACATTGCGTATGTAGGCAGGTGGAGAGGATGGGTTTACCCTTTCTGAGAAACAAGGCCAATTCCCTTGTAGGAATTGACGAGTTTAATTTCAGTTTTAAAGGCTTTTACTTTTGTTTGTGATTGTAATTTGAACACGGATAGTTATTTTGTGATTTATTTTGGTACTATCACCGATCCTAAACTTTATATCTTGACTTCTATTTAGTTCAAAAAGATTGCGTCCATAATTTTTCCGTTCGTCCATTCCTTTTGCGTTTGAATTTTGTTTTCTTATTGTTTTGTAAAATAAGGTTATTAGCTTCATAATTTTTAAGGAACTTAAAATTATAAGGTGTGATAAAATCCTTGAGGACTTGAATTATTGTACTTGATTTTGTGCTTTTATGATGTTAAAAAAGAACCAATTATGATAGTCTTGCATAGGATTTTAAGTTTTTAATGGTTTCTCTGTATCTTAAATTATCCTGGGCGTCCCATAGTTCAATTGTTTCTTTCATTTAAATTTTGTTTACACATGCCGGATTTAGATAACTGAAGTATTACTGCTTACTCTTTCAAACCAAACACAAAGAACCCGACCCATGTCCGAATTGAACCTCTTAAAGCAAAAGTAAAAACATTGGAAACTGACAAACTGAGTGATTTTCCACAAGAGAAGTGATGCTGTGTGATCTCGAAGAGTACATACCATCCTATCTAGCTAGCTACACCTGTCACGTCGTTAACTAAAATTGATGAGGAAGAAACATGGAATATATACCCATATTGCATTTGAATACAGGTACAGTGTTCTTAACAATATTGTTATCTCAACCATAAATATTTTGAGAGCCTTGACAAGACTAAACATCGATATATATCCGACTCAACTATTTATTTGTTAGCCTCGTCTTTCATTATTCCTGTATTGGCAATGCGGTATACCGTAGCTATGACACAAATTCAATAAACAGGAAACATATTAACCAGAATGAGAAATCATGAATCTTGCATCGTATTTTAATATATGACTCTCGACGAGAAGCCAAGATACCATTTCGGGAAATTATACAACGTTTCTCGAGTTTTAGTTAAGTTGACGTGCCTTATTAAAGGTGAGACCTATAAGCAACGGAAGCCTGTATAATCAACATGCAAAAGTGAAGCATTGTATTAAATCAAACACATTTAAAGGAATTCTGATGTTCTAGTATAAGTATTTCACTGATAGGAATAAATAACGACCTCGAGTTGTCAATAGTATTCTGACGTTCTGGTTATCGAAGTTCTACTGTACGTTAACATTGAGCAACCGCAATCCGTAATCGCGCGCGTTATATACCACTCGTTCGCTGGGACCCCCAAACGAGAACATGTCATATTGATTATTGATTTTTGAATAAATAACTATTTCATTACCTATATTGCAAGCCAAGGCTTATCAAGGCCCTCAAAAAGTTTTTTTACCGAGATCACAGTATTGTTGATAAGGTTGATGTCTCTGTGTTCAGGATTGCCCTTGATAATTTCACACCCCATAGTTCCTTTTTTCTTTCACACAATTTTGATTTCGCACGTAGCAGGTATAGCTAAACAGGAGAACCTTACCCTTCCGGAGCACCCGGCCTCACTTCCCTAGTGAAAGTTCAAGTGTCAACCTAACTTGTCAGTTCCAAAGCTTTTACTTTGCTTTTGGATAGTGATTCTGACATGAATAATTATGTTTGCTTTTGATATAATAGAATGTTCTTAGTGACTTTTATATTTTACTCGTCTATAATAACATTTTATTTTTCAAGACATACTATGTGGGAGTGAATAATTATAAGGGTATGATAACCCTCCTGGGTCGTACCCTCGTGTGAAAAATAATTTAAAAAGAAAATAATCGCACTAATTCAACTGTTTTTCTACGATCTCACAGTGGGTTGTATGACGTTGATGAACATAACTTTAAATCGATGAAAATTACTATATGAATCAATTGAAATATACATACAGTTGACACGAATTCTTAATTCTTCTTATAGCTTGATCATAATTATATTTTTTATTATGTTTCTGGGATTGTGACTTGAACGTGGATGGGTTAGTTTGTGGTTGATTATGATTTATGAAAATGTGAGGTCACGTAGCAAAAAGACCAATAGCTATTTCCCATCTGAATAGACGAAACCCTGAAAACCTCAAGCGGGTCTGTCAATTTGAAATGCAGAACAGAAATGTGCAATTTGTATTTACATACTTTATAGTAGAGTTTTTTTTTAAATTATAGCTGAAAAACGTACCTTGCAAAAGACAATACTGCTGGAATACGATCTATAACCAATTATATTAGAAGGACTCGAGATTTTAAAATGATTATTGTATGTTTTAAGAATATATCTACATGCAATTTGTCAACAAGCCAGGACAAACAAGAACATGAAAAATAGAGATTAACATTGCATCTGCAAAACAGACAATACAATGACAATTCAAACATATCAAAGCAAATGGTTATAAATAAAACGTAAGCAAGAACTATTTTACTAAACAATCCCTCATGGTTAATATTACATAAATATATATAAATATATTGTTTGTTTTACATGAGAAACGCGTTAGCAGATATACAATTTATGTTTATTTTATAAAACCTTATTAGTTCTTTTTTATGAAGCATTGCATTAGCTTTTCTTTTGGCAATACTTTTCGACTAAAAATAAACATTAAAAGCAAACATACCAACCCAATGTCGAAATCACAATCTCAAAGCCAAGTTAAAATTCTGAAGCTGGCAAATAAGGTTAAATATGTGAGGGTGTTAAAATGACAACATAAATATCTCAGTAACAGAATAACAAAACTATATTAAATACGACAGATTTTAATTAAATAAAAATCCTAGTAAAGGTAAGTTACAGAATATTTGGTTTCCAATATGACACAGTATTTTCATGATATCATTTCAATATTTAAAAAGTCATGTGTTCATTTGATATGATCTTCGACACATATACACTTTTTATTAACCCTCATATTTAATATCCACTCCACTGATACTATATCTGGAATAACATATAATATAACGGGCATACCTTGCATCATTCCTTAAATTTGGAATGTTTTTATCGAAGTTTAAAAAAAATTGATTTTGAAGAATGAATGATGGATGTAAACCACACATAATAATTGTTATTATAAATTACTATCAATTGAATCAAACGTAGGCATTTCTAATGTGAAGAAGCTTGTTGATAATCAATGTTTCTTCAGACATTCCGATTTTCTGAGAGCGTCGATATACCAAATTTTCAACCGGGGTGCAGGGATTTTGATTACACACGTGGTGGGTGTAGCTAGCTTAACAGGAAGTGCTTACCCTTCCGGAGCACCCGGCCTCACTTCCCTGGTGAAAGTTCACGTGTCTAACCTAACTTGTCAGTTCGAAAATTATACTTATCTTCTGGATTGTGATTTGGATATGGATTAGTATGTTTTTGTTTTATGATTACATATACAATTAGAACATCAGATGCAAATGTTAACTATTACATGCTATCTGAGAATAGGATCACGTAATATGTCTTAGAATTCATATCATCAACATTAGCATGCGCCAATTGAATAAAAAATATGTTCATGCTAAATATTCCTAAATTGTAACAAACCAATTAAATGCATCAAATAGGAAAAAACATTGTAAGAGAAAAAATACATATTTGGAAAGAACAAAAATAGACAAAACTATTCATAAACATGCATAGAAATTTGATTAGATAAGTAAAAGTATGTAAAATATATGCAAACCACCATCAAATATATTAATTTATATTCAAAATCATAATTTCAAAAATATAAGTAAAATTTGACAAACTAAGTAAAACATGTGGAATGCAACCAGACATGTAGAACCGAGTGCCTCAAAGGGTTGAGCTTTCTTTATCCGCTAAGGATCTAAGACAGGGTGCTCCGGAAGGATCAGTGCCTTTTCAAATAACTTCGTGAAAAAAAATTACAGAGGACATCAAGCATCTATAATTTTTAGCAAATAATACAATAGTGGAATTTCTAAAAAATTTTATATATATCACAGTTTAAAGATAATAAAATCTTAAGTATCAGACTTAAAAAAGACAAACTGCTATTTGCAAATTCAACATGTTACTTCTCACAATGAATGATATTGCTTATTTATTGAACTGAAACTAATAAGATTTTAAAATTAATTTATCAGTGTCTACAATTACGTGTTTATACCAAATTCAATTATTTTTCTTGAGTTTCCTTTTTCATCATTTTAATTCAAAGGATGTCATCAATCAGCAATTTATTAGAGTAAATCGTGAAATCCTGAATATATATTTTAATAGGTGGGGATACGAAACAAAGATATGTATTAAATAGTTTGTCTGCAGTTGATTTATACAACAGGGGTTTTATTATTTAGTAATTTGAAAACATAATTATGTGTCGTTCTTAGAGTGTCAGTAGCCAATTATTGAAATAAATGAACGTGGGTTATATAATTAAATTCTTTGGTCCGTATTTCAAATACATGTAATATTTCAACACCTTCAATAAGTGCAATTAATTCAGATAAAAACAATTTAACGTGTTTAATCAATTTATGTACCAAAAATTGTCAGATTGACACTAATTACAGAGTCATTAGGTCATTAAGTATACTAATCCGTGGTAAGGTATATTTCCACGATAAATGGAACTAAACAAGTGTCATTGTTCAATTACAATAAAAATATTGAAAAGGGCAAATTAAATTAAACACAGTGGTCCTTCCACTGCTGAAGATGGATTTTATTCCCAAAATGGTTGTCTAGACCTGCACAATTTAAACAGATGTAGTAATTACTTCAACAATGAAAGTTATGCCGAATGATCCGGAAAGACAATATAAATTTATGGCAATATTATACTTTAACTCTGAATTGTAAACGTGATCGAATAAGAAGGAAACATAATTAAAGCTGTTGGTTCCAAAAAATGTACAATGCCACTGGTATTGAAGTTTTTGAATGTTGTTAGAATATTAATAAAATAAATGTAAATTGTCTTGACAGGAACTGTTTAACCATTTGTGGTAGTTCAACATGCAATACTAAAATTTGAATAAATTTAATTTGTAAGGACATAATGGGTACGTAGAAACAGACAAAATAATGAATACGACACAATTAAATCAATTGATACAAGACTGGACAAAGAACTACAAATACATATTGGTTCACTTCTCGTAAAAAAAATTTCAAAATAGGAGTACATTTCAGGTGGTGTAGTTATAGTAAAATATTGAGTCTGCCTTCAATTCATCTACAATTATCTTTATGCCATTGTACATATTGAAACATATTTAAAATTTTAAAAAAATCATATTTTGCCAACATTAATCCAAACAAATTTCGTATTTATGACTTATATAATTTCAAGAAAACTTTTTTTCATATTTTCAATTATTATATTTTAGGGAATATACCAATCCATATATAAATCACAATTCCAAAGTTAAAACTTTAAAAGTTTAAACATGAATATTTAAATTTCAACAAAGTTCTATCATTTCAATAGTTGGTTCACTTTTCAGAATCAACTTTATTACAACGCATTCAATAAGTGCAGATAAAATATATCAACACGCTTATTTTTCAAAGCTGCAGTAGCTTAGTGTATTGTATTGTGAATTTTAAGATCACCGGGTTATTGAGTATTTTTATCTGCAGTAAACGCAAAAGTACAGTGTAACATTAGCACAACAACACACTTAATTATAAAATAAAAATACTTAATGTAGCTAGCTAAACAGAACAGGTTTGTTTACCTGCTGGCAATTCAAGTATTTAACCGAATGTGTCAAATTCAAAGATTTTTTTACTTTGGTATTTTCGTGTGCATATGGATTGGTATGTTTGTTTTGTTTTCATTGCTACTAGTGGTTTGGTTGCACTTTCCATCAATCCACTTTTTAAGAGAAAAGGGTAAAACAATAATGTATAAAAGGTTTACAGTTTAGTTGATATAATGTATATTCTTTTAACTAAGATAAGTATTTTTTTCCGAGAACCTAGATAAAGGAAATTAAAATTATTTATAATATAGATGGAATAATGAAGTGTTGCAAATACAAAGGAACTCACTGTCACAAATATTCTCAACAAAATGAGCTTACTAAAATTTAAACACAAAATTAGATTATTTAGGTTCAAATATTGTATAATTGTTTTTATTTCACTTTTTAAACTAATTGATTTGGTAGCATAGAGACATTTAGTCGCTAAATATAGAATTAACTTAGTTGACAGGGTTTGTTTTGTTTTCAAAACAACGATAAATAATCTTGATAGGTTAGTATTTCAAACACAAACTGTCAACCACTGACCTTCATTAGTATAAAAAGAAAAATAATATTTATTTTTTCAGATGAAATTTAGCGAGAAACCTTACGATTTTCTCACGTTTAATTGCAATAAGAGCAGAATGCACTGTTACATTATTTTAAATATGTATGGAAATTAATTACCATTTGTTTTTTAACAAATCAATATTAAGTTTTAATATGCATTGTGTTGAATTTGTTTACAAGCACTATCGCTTCCGAATTAATTATACATCCGATTTTTTGCTAACCTTCACATTTAGCGGGCGGGCAAAATTCACGTTCAACATCTCAAATTACTTATTAATTGTTACCTTAATTTAGATCTTTGAGCTAAGAGAAATTTGAGACTCGGTTTCGATTTTATTTGTAGGTTACAATATTACACACTATGTACTAGTTTTAAACACTTAAAAATTAAGGTTTCACAATGTTTTACAAGTACTTTTAATTTAGAATTGTATTTCAAAACGGCCACCTAGTGTTGTAAATTAAAACTGGTATGATTTTTAATTTAAAACCACTAGACAAGTATTTCCGTTGGTGGATTAAGAATCCCGGAGAGTATGATAAACTCAGTAGGTTATACTTTTGTGTAGTCAGAAAATATATTTTGGTTTCACAGTTTTGGCCCATACACTACAGATGAGAAATTATTTCGTAACAGTTGTCTACTGCTGAAAACTTTACACTGGTATTATATGTATTTACACACATAGACGCTCACACGTTCACAAGCTCGATGACCAACGCAGACATTTTGTATTTTACCCACTATCTCAAAAATGATTGGAAATTGGTAATATCCATCTAGTCATTTCACTAATAATATATTACAAACATAAAGATCCATGTTTAAATCATAGCAATTTAACAATCTTCATTAACTTTGTTTAACATAAATACTTCCTAGATATATAACAGGTAATATTTATGTTTTTAAAAAGGATGATTGCAAAATTATATCATTTGAATATCACAGTATTGTTGATAGTATGATGTCTCTGTGTCCAAATTTACCCTGGACATATTTGACGCTACATGGATCTATCTTCATTTCATTCAAAGTTTTGGTTACGCATGTGACACTTGTAGCTAAGTAACAGAATGTGCTTAACCTTCCAGAGCACCCGTTTTCCCTTCTCTGACGTAAATGTACGTTGTTTAACCTTATTTTCCACCTTCAATTATTTTATTTGCTTTGGGGATTTGGATTGGACATGGATTTGTATTTTTGTTGATATTGATGAAAAACTGAAGACGTTATCAAGAATAGATGGAAATATGAACATCACCAATTAAACTAGAGATGATACGTGATTTTTAAATGTGACACGTTCTATCAAAGCTCAGAAACATTTATTTCTAGTTTATTTATTCTTTTTAATTCTTGTCCACATAAGCATCCAGGAAAATATAATTTAAAATTTTATGAATTAGAAAGATAGTCCTAGTATCATTGATAATTGATATTGATATGAGCACGATTCTATAATTTACAATCGGAAATATCTTATTTTGAGTTTGTTGACGGCGTGCCCCTAAGCCAATTTGTTATATGTAGTTTACGGATACTTGAACGCTTTTGATGCACATGATATGTTTATACAAATATTATTTTAAACTGATGTTTATAAAATATCTTCAAACAAAAATAACTTTGATCACTGATATATTAAATTGATGAGAGGTATAAAAAAATTAATAAAAGACAGAACGTGTGAATACAAAATATCCATCTTTTGAAACTTGGAACATACATTTCTAAATTTAATATTACATGCCAATGAACAATATCTAAAACAAACCCAATTGATATAAGTCAAAAATAGTTTCAGTAGCTATTCTAAATCTGGGTGCAAATTTACTCGGAGCAACACGCAACTATCAATCAAATAATATTATCAGCATCTAGTTAACAATCGTGCATTGTCCGTTGTTCTTTGACAATGTTTAATACATTATTCCTTAACACGGAACTTTTTTAAAAATAAAAGACATTTCTACTACATAAATTTAATAATAAATAGTCAATAAAATCATAAAGAAAATAAAAAAACTATAACTAAATCACAATCCCATAGCAAAACAACAACGCTGAACTCTACCAGAGAAGAGAGACAGAGGCTCAGGATGGTTAAGCGTCTCCTGTTTAGCTAGTTATATCTGCAATATGTGAAATCACATTATTTATTTGAAAATGACATTGAAGTTAGGGACGTCAAATAGTTAAAACTGGAAAATTAAGTTCAACACGTAAACTTTACTGGTGAAGGGAGCCCGGGTACTCTGGAAGAAAAAGGGCATACTGTTTAACAAACTACATCCGCCACGTTTGTTTTATACGTGTCTTATTAATTTATCCGTGAAACAGATATTGTCTTACTAACACCGTAACAGAATTTATTAATCAAAACAAAAAATACCAATTCATTATAATACAATATACAATTGGTTATTAAAACGGTTTTATCTCTTTGATGCATCTGAGTCAAAATAGCTCTAAATCATATAAAATTTGCTGAAGAAAACTAATTTAAATTCCCACTTCAATTCATTTATGTTATCAAAATATATGAATTGTTCAATTGAAATAATAAAAAATAGATAATAAATTATTGAATAATCGGTTAATAAATACCTGTTGCATTTCCAGTGTTTAAGAAGTATATGGCATTTCATAATATTATCTTCAAGCACTTAATTAGCAAATTTGACTTTTTGTTCTTTAATATCTGTTCTTTAATATCAAATGATATTAAAATTTAAGAATATCTAATAAAAATCTAGTTAACAAATATTACAAACATTAATTGTTTTCCTTCCCAATATTGATAAATTATATAAAAACATTTTAAAGAGGCAAAATAAAAATTATGACATCCGATTACCTAATGTATCTCCAATTTCATCTAATATTTCGTATGATTTTAATTTATGTTCACCAAATTTGTAATAAACCGAATTCAAAATATCAGAGGAGTGTCTTTAACTGAAAAGCGTAAAACCGAAATTACCAAATTTCCATTTAAAGTTTCGGTTTTAAAAAGCAATGTGAGGGATAAGTGCCCTTCAACAGTATTTTAAAAATTGGAAATTTACTCTAGTGCCAAACCAAAATCGAGAATGTAACATTCAGTTGTCTCAATGTGCGTTCGTGACTTTGATTATTGTTTTTATTTGAACATGGACTGGTTTCTTTGTTTGTGCATGATGCCTTAACCTATATATCGGTAAATGTTTTACTGTGTAGGTTGTAATCAATTGATGTACTAAATGATATATTTTTCATTATATTCGTATGCATTTTACAAAAGTCGGATAAGACAACATTATTCTCACAAAAACAACAGATACAATCATTTTTAAACGGTTATATATCATTGAAGCACAATAATATATTTAAGAGTTTTTTATTTGGTTCTAACATTAAGAGTTTCATTTTAGCACACAAACAAAAACACACACACACGTTGCGAATAATGTCAGCATTACATGATCCATCAAGTTGAGTTCATTGGCATAGACTACAATTATGTTTTTTGAGGATTTAGCTTTGAACAATAAAATAATACCTAAAAACAAACATTGGTCAATGTTCAAATCAATTCAAATTTCGCGTTTAGTAAATAGACAAATAACAAGACGAGGTATCTAACTGCTTGTTAAGAATTATTCTTATGATTTAGTGCATTAAACTACACTTTCTTTCCTAATTTTTATTACACACGTGGTAGGTGTAGGTAACTAAACAGGAGATGCATACCCTCTGGAGCACTAAGCATCACTTCCCTAGGGCACGCTTAAATGTTTAACCTAATTTTCAATCTTCAAAGTTTTTACTTTGCTTACTTTGCTTTGAGATTGTCATCGGGACATTGTTTGGTATATTATTTTGCATGTGAATTTTAACTTAATTTCTTCGCTTTGCTTACAATAATGTCGAAATTACAAGACAGAGGTATCTAGTAGCAGAATATTGTGCAGAAAACACTGATAAGTGGTTTATTTTTTATTAACTCACAACAAAATGTACATAAATAAAATTACAGGCAGTATACTAATTATGTTAACATAGATGGGTGTGGTTTTTTGTACATGGCACATTTGTCTTAACCTCCTTGTTTAATGTCTCGATTAAAAAAACCATCAATGTTAAAATAAACCTATAAAAACGCTGAACAATATGAAATGTAATATAACGTTTTATATCTATTCGGGTATAAGCAAATTACATTAACCTGTCTGCTTGACCCTCCATAACAAAATTCATATACGAGTGACAATCAACTCAACTCAATACATGGATAGTGTTAGGATTTACAGGTAATACGTGAACAATACGAAATTGATATAAACCAAATCAGCAAGGTATTCCCTATACATCAATGCACTGGTCAGTAATATATATTTAATTAAAAGGTCAAGGGAACAGGTCATTGTTGTTTGCCTATATATATATATACCGATGAAATACAAAACCATTGAAACACTCCTATGTAATTATAATGGAATCATAAAACATCAGAATGTACATGTATTCGTATAACGTCTAGCCACTTCGCCCTCGTACTATTAAATGAAACATTTACCAGTAGTCTAATCTGTGGCTGTATGGAATATAGATATAAGGAAGTTATTTTTAAAACAAAAAAGATAAGACAAAATCCAGAAAGACCTATATATTCTACTCTGATATTTAAACCAGACTGACAATTAACAGTTTCCTATTGAATTGAAAATTGACATGTATTAATGCATGTTGCAAGCCAAAATTTTGCTGTTAAAAGGCAGCGTGTCACTTGACAATTAACTGTTAAAAAATGTATTTGGTAAAACCATAGTTTGGTCAGATGACATTGTGTTGTAAGAAGGCATTATTTTGGTTTTATTTGTTACAATGGTATTCTTGTTGAGTGCTTTATTTGTAACCAAATACAGAAATGAGAGAGAAAAAAGACTTCACAATCATACTCCATCTAAATCTTACCGACAAAAAAATAAAATAAAATTGAACTTTAAAATAGACTTTAATGGTTCTCTGACAGTTGTGAAACAGTTTGATATTGCATACCCGTTTGAAATACTTGAGTAATTGTCAAGGTGTAGCGTATCTTGATGTTCTAATGAGGCTTCCGTGCCAACACTCTTTGATCCCTTTATCATAAATTCCAATATAAGTTTTATAAATGGAAAAACGTTTTAACTCTGAATATTTTATTTATGGCAATGTTGTTAAGAACTATTACCAAAACTGCTTTAATTTGCAGCACAAGCCATTTTGGAAAAACTTATCATGAATAGGCCTGGTGCTCGGCCAAAATTATGGACATTCAAACCTTTAGCTTAACATTAATGGGGAAAAAAGAGCATGTATGTCTCGAATTAAAATTTAAAAGGTTCTTTCGATGGGTTTGATACCTTTTTGATAAAGTATGCATGATTGTTTTGAAAACACATTTAATCAATTTTTGTTTGGAAACAATGCTAATACATCAATAGATAAAACTATGCTCATACCGTTATATTGTCCTTCGCACCAATGTCGAACCAATTTTGATGTTGAATTAAAAAAGTTGCAAGCCAAACTTTTGTTGTAAAAACAGCGTGTCAGTCGACAGTTAGCTGTGTGTTGCAACATATATCCTATTGATGCATATTTTCATGTGAATATCAATTTGTCAGATGACATTGTTGCAGTTGACAACAATGCACAAAAACATGCCAACAACCAACAATTCCATCAAGAACAATTAGTCAGTTGGAATTTTGCTTTAAGAAGACATTGTTTCAACTAACACGAATTTATTCAAAGTTGTTGTCAACCAACTGTTTTTGGTGTTTAAAGCAGGAAAAACTACCTTGATGAATCTTAACAATGCCTCAATGATTAAAGCAATGGTATTTAGTATGTCCCACTGCTATATTGTCGCTCGCACAAATGTCTAGCAAATTCAGGACAATATTTCAAACTATCAGTTCATTAAGCCTATAGCGTACGTTATTCTGTAGCGTACGTTATTCTGTACATTGACGGCTTTGACGGTTATTTCAACAATTATAATAAAATATGTAGACCCAATGAAAAAATGAGAGTATAAAACAAAAGTATACAATCCCAGACTTCATCTAAACCTTACTGACAAGAAATTGAAATAAAATTCAACTTCAAATTTTGTAATTATTTTAAGACAGCAATTGTTTCCACGCCAATTATTCTTCTGTCATAAATCCCAATATACGTTTAACCAATGACGAAAAAAGCTGTACATTCCAAAATGACATTGTGTATAAGAGATTGATCTTTAGCGGAGGTGTTTTATGTTTTGAATCTGTTATGACATTAATATTCGGACATTAAATGTAAAATATCTTTCTTTCTATAAAATACACCTGTTAGTTATATTAAAAGAAAGGCGATAAGAATAGTCTTTGAACTGTGTTTGTCTATCTTTGGATGCTACTAATTATTTTATTAAATGAAAATGATCATGTCGACATTGCGAACGATTCGATCTTTTTATACAATAACTTTTTTCTAATTTAAATGATTGCATATGGGGGTGTACGTAGATATCTTCAACGACAGTGTGTTTACATATCTTCAAACAAAGATCGATTGATTGATTGATAAAATTGGATTTTATGTCTTATCAAGAAAATTTCAATTTTATAGGCATAATAGGACCGTCGCCGGCACCAGGGAAAGTGGCAAACCTTTTGCCTATTAATATCGTTGTGCGCTTTGTGTGATGTGCATAGGGGTTTTAAAGCGTGCAAATACATAATTTTGAATTTCTATCAATTGTATGTTTTGATTAAAATTCTGTACATGACATTGTCTCAACTTATATATTCTACCATATTACGACCGTTTCGAAATACAATGCCTTATCAGTAGTGCTGTTCCTAAACCTTAGACATATATCAACCACGTTGTAAATCATGTACACGGTTACAACTTAAACAATAAAATACATACATATCCATGCCTGAATCACATTCCAGAAGCAAGGCAAAATTTTGAAACTTATAAATTAGGTTAAACACGTGAACTTCCACCAGGAAAGTGAGGTCAAATATTCCTGAAGGGTAAGCACTTTTTGTTTAACTAGCTTCATCCGCCACGTGTGTAATCAACATTGAATAAAAGGAACATAGAACTAATGGACATCAAATATATCCAGGACAATTGTTCATTTTTTTGTAGCATTTTTAAATATCACAAGCAAAAAAGTTTAATATTTTATGAGAAATCAGGAACATGGACACACGGGCAGAAAAAGAACCATTTAGATGGTTGACGCTTAATGTAAAATATGAAATGTAAAAACGAATTGAATAAAACAATAAAGACGTGTATATGATTATTTGCATTTTAGATTGCTATTTAATACCTTTGTTTTTGTGTTAAGTTCTTTTTGTGAAACCCAATACAATAACGAGGAAATAGAAAAATCACAATCCCAGACTTCATCTTAACCTTACTGAACAAAAAACAAATAAAATGTAATATCAAAATAAACTTTAATGGTTTTCTTAAAGTTCCTAAACAGTAGATAATTGCATACCTTTTAAATACGTGAGTTATTACCAAGGTGTATTGTATTCAAATGTTCTAATGAAGCAACTTCTTCCGCAAACACTCTGATCCCTCTATAATAAATTCCAATATACGTTTTAGAAATGTAATAAAACAAAAGGTTTAAAAATTTGAATAATTTATTATTGGAATACTTGTACGAACATAGTTTTTAGCGTAATTTTCAAGAAAAAATAAATAAACTTAAATAAAATAACCCAAAAACTAACATTCAAACCTATGCCCAAACCACAATTCGAAAGCAAGTTAAAACTTTAAAACTGGCAAATTAAATCAATTGCCTGAATTCCCAACAGTGAGGTGACACCAGGTGCTGCAAAAGGGTAAGCACCTCCTGTTTAACTACCTACACCAACTAAGTGTAAAATCGAAATTAAGAATAAAAGGGACATGAAACTATGCCACGACAAATGCATCGAAGATAATTTTAGATAAAATTTATTATACTTATGGACTATACTGTTATGACAACCTCAACTTTTTTATAAATAAAGATCCGATATCTCTGCTGGTGGCTGGTGCCCCGAGGATATCACAAACTATTCGTAGTATTGTCAGAAATATACTATAATTGTCTAAATTTCCTGCGAGTTAACATTTGAAATTTTAAAAAACCAAGGTACATGTATACTCCTTCATGCAAAGTATTACCTTAGCTGAATTTGGTAAAATATATTTTGGTCCTTTGGGAAGCTTTTTAACTACTTCAAAATAATTTTAGTTTTATGATTTTGGTCCAAGCACTACTGATGAGGAATTGTATTCCGAAACGGCCGTCTAGTGCTGTAAAATTAAAACTGGTATAATATGAAATTATATCTTTATCTGTTATGATATTAATGTTTGGGACATGAAAATATCAATTTTCTTTCTTTTTATATATACTGATTATATCAGTCATATTAAACATAAGCTAGGTACAATCACGGAGGATTGTTTTATTAAGGATTTCTACCAACTATCTCTTTCAATGAAAATGATTGTATATTGAATTCAAAGGGTCTAGCTACTTTGCAATATTGTTACTTATGTTTTTTTTTTTTAATTATCTATATGATTGCATATAGGGGTGTCTATAAAGTTCTCTATCGACAACGTGTTTTCTTTGTTTAAAACAAAAAATTTTGTTAATTTGATAGAATGAAAGTGGGTTTCATATTCCTTTCAAAAACACCATGCTTTTATGGAATTGCTACAAGCTAGGCCTATATGCGATCTAAGCATTAACCATTTTAGTGCTTTAATGCCATTTCTACGTCGATACGCGGCATCGACTTTCAAAATTATCATTCTTCAACCTAAAACATTCATTTTAAAAATGTCGAGTACCTGGCATAAGATACTTCACCTACGATTTTGAAGTCTAAGTGAAAAACGGATGAACAATTTACCTCCCACATTCGAAATTAACACTTTACCAACTTCAGTACCATGGTGAGTTTCAAAACAAAGAAGATTTGCAGATAAAAAGCATGAACTAGTACAAACTGCCTTACGACAAAGATACGACAATAGGAAGTAAACCTCTGAATTCATACTAAAAAGAATATGGTTTACGAAATGTTAAAATTTACAATTTGAACTAGACCAGACAGAATTAAAACCGATGTTATACAGCGTGCCAGAATATGGTAATTTTGCATTGTAATTATGACACGAGTATGCTATGTACATTTTATATTGCACATTGCACTGTTAACCGTTCTACGACTCTGCGCTGACGTTGTGACCGGTTAAGTTTTGTTCAAATGGTGGTGCATTATCAAATAAAAAAACAATCAACAAGAGAAAATGCAAAATATATATTATTGAGAAATTTGAAAGTAAGACAGTCTGAATAGTCGAATAGGTATTTTACGAACTTAGAAATGTTCATTCCTATGAAGTTTTTTTTGCTGTTGTTTTTTCCTCATGGGTCCTTGAACAAAACTAACTTAGTTGCCCTTAGGGCAAATTTGGGCAACTTGCACAATATACATAAATCCAAAATGGCCGCCAAACTTGCAATTGAAGTACATACTGCGATATAAAATATCTTCCAATAGCTTGTAACATATCTTTTTAGATGTTTTCAGGTATGAGAAACCCATTTCTGGTGTTATTTTTTACATACGGAACACTTAACTTGCACAATAAGCTATAAATCTAAGATGACCGACGGATGTCATCTTAAAATATCGGTTTTATACAAAAAAAATTATAATAGACTGTAATATACAAATGTATCTTTGTAGGGATATTTAGGCATGGGCAATTCAATTCTGGCATTAGTTTTACATTAAATATCATCATGTCTATAATGACTGACCATATGTGTCAAATAACTATTCACCCTAGGATAGCCATGGGTAATCTCATTTTTGTGTAAAAAATTAAACACTCTCTTTCTCCAGAACAGTTAAAAATATGTACAGGATTTAGTTTTTAAAGCAAGCATGTCCTTGTGTGTTGCACTTATGATTCTGAGCCTTACATTGACAAAACATGACAAAAAAGTTCTTGTGGCACCAGGTATCCTTTCACTATAACATGTAATGAGAATCGATCTTTGAATTTCAATCCGAAATCTGTTATCATTTCATACTCTTTAGGAGCATCTTGACCGCGGTACCCTTTCACAAAATTAACTAAAGGTGAGACAGCAGTAAATGGTGTTTGAAACAGATCAGAACTATTAGGCTTTGATGTTCTTTATGAAGAGCCCGAGGAAACGTCACAATCTTTCCTGCTGACTGGCCATACAGAAAAAAGAATGGTTCAGATCCCACCAAGTTATTTTGTGATCTTTGTTAACCAGAACATCAGCTAAATTTTGTAATTAGGATGCTGTATCACAACCACTAAGAACATGCATGCCTGGCAGCTCAAGATATCTCGAACGAAGATCATGCCCCTAAGAGCATGCACGCTTGGTCGTTCAAGACATCTCGAACCAAGACCATGACACATAAAATGCATGCCTGGCAGTTCAAGACATCTCAAAGCAAGACCATGACACATAAAATGCATGCCTGGCAGTTCAAGACATCTCAAAGCAAGACCATGACACATAAAATGTATGCCTGGCAGTTCAAGACATCTCAAACCAAGACCATGGCACTGATAGAATGCATGCCTGGCAGTTAAAGACATCTCAAACCAAGACCACGACACTGAGAGCATGCATGCCTGGCAACTCAAGACATCTCGAACAAAGACCATGACACTGAGAGCATGCATGCCTGGCAGTTCAAGACATCTCAAACCAAGACCATGGCACTTAAAGCATGCATGCCTGGCAGTTCAAGACATGTTTTGTTGCATTGATGTTCAAAACTTCTATCCTATCACTTCATCTGTACATCACATTGTTTTAATGCTTATACACCCAATACACTAGGAAAACAAAAACATCTGTGTCGTCAATCAGCACACAAATGCTATCATGACCTGTTTTTGCAGCTGGGAGACATAAACGATACCATAGTTATGCCGGATTCATCATGGCCAAATCCACAATCATATACATATTGCTGTGTTGTTTCCTCTTTCCTGGTCTTTGGAAGATATGTGGTGGTATTTGTCACAAAAACGTGACGTGTCTGGGTACCAATATGACCTTTTTTGGATTGATGCAATGAAATCTGATGGGTTATCGCCATACGATCAAGGGATGCGGTAGAAAAACTATATCATGGTGATAGTTTGTGAGTTTTGGGTGAACTATCCCCAAAAAACGAATTGACTATAGCTGACTTCATTCCTTTCCAATGAAAATCATTTTCAACTACTGTCAAAAAGGAACAGAACCGATATCAAATACAAGCAGAAGCTAAGCTCAAACTGCCCTTGTTGTCCAAACAACGGTAACCAAAGAAACATGTTTCCAAGATTAACAACTGGCTTTGTTTTTGCATCTTGACAGCTTCGCTTTGAAATGTATTGCCTTTATAGAACTAATGATGGCAATTAAAAACTCATCAGATAGACTGGATTGTACTTGTATTCCACCTACTCATACATTACAACTGAATCCACCACATTGACACATTTGAAGCAATATTGCGAGCAATTGCCTTATCACCTGTTTTCATTTAGATGGAGTTTGAATAAGCAATAAACTTTGGTCATATATATTCAAGGAACACCGAGGATTGAACTCACTGAGTTATGGTCCGTATCACTCTCAGAATATATTCATTCCAATCGATCAGAGAAGCACCAATCTACCCACTAAAAGGACCAGGCTAAAGAGTCATGCCTTTAAAGGCTCATTTTTCAAATTTGATAGCAGTTTGTTCTCCAAACTGGTTACCCAAGACAACGTCCTAATAATCACCATGGTGTTGACATGCAAGATCTTTGACAGGGCACGCATGTATTTATAGCAGACACTGAGAAAGTTTGCCAGCACACTGTACATGTCCAGCATCCAATAAAATTAAGTGTTGTGTGTCAATCATGATACAAATAGTTTTGATGGTAGATATTGCAGGGGTTTTATTTTCTGTGGTCCAGTATAATTTAAAAGTGAAACAGCATTGTCAGATCTAGTTGTTAGATTGCTTAATAGTAACTTGGGTAAGTTGAGACACCAAAAGTAAGCCAAATCTAGACTGTGTACTACCTTTTCACTTATACCACATGAATGAACATGGAAGTCTGTAGTTAAAGCGCGTGTCTTATAGCGGCCATTTGCTATCATAAAACCAAAAAGATGAGTTCTACTTTTCAACTCCAGCCAACCAATTTGTGGAAGGTTGCGCATTATCAGTGATAGATTTTGCTGCAGATTACCAAAACCAAAATACTTCATTATTTGAAGTAATGTATCAATGTTTATGTAAAAATCGAATCAATTCACTGCTTCCAAACTTATAATTTAGTTTGATAAAAAGTCCCAGTATTGTTTGGTTTTCATTCGTGGTAATATATATATATGCGACTGGATTAACTATGATAGCAACAATGTGGCTTTGAAAACTTCTTCGTTGGATACTTGCTTTAAAAGAAACCTTAGCAATTGGAACTAGCCTTTACGCTAGATTTAGTAAAGGTGAAATAACTTAGATCATGTTTTAATTTCTTATTAAAGGTATTGTTGGAACCTCATTTATGTCCTTTAAATCAAAATGTATCAAGATGTATGGTTAAGTTACGCAGCATTGAATGTGATATGCTGAGTTACATCTAATAATAAAAAAACCTGTTACTTCTACCCTTGTCTGGTCAAAATTGTTAATATATACGTTTAAATTGCCCCAAATGTTGAAAACAACAACGGAAATGAGTTCCTCATCCCTGAAAACATACAAAACGGTTGTAGAACAATTCTTACGAAAGATAGATTTTCAATATGGCGTCAGGCAGCCATCTTGGATATATGCAAATTATGCAATTTGCCCAATGTTGCCTGTAGGGCAACTAACCTAATTTTACTCTAGGGACCCTATAGAATACAAAACAGCAAAAAAACGTCATAGGAAAAAACATTTCTAGGTTCAAGTATTGAATATATGGGAGTGTCAACTCGACTAGAACAGAAAATTGAAATAATATCCGATATTAACCTTAGACTGTTATAAGCTCATTTCAGTGATGCAAATGATTGCAAAATTTAAAAGAAAATATGTATATGTTTATTAACTTAAACACTTTTAAAAAGATAAATGTGAATGAAAAATAGAAAATTATGATTAACAAGTAGTGGGTGTTAAGTCATATTAAAATTCAAGATCCACAATCATTATCTCTGCCATTAGTACATTATCAGCCTGGTTGTAACGAATGAAACGATTGAGATACCCTACCCACAGAGTTTACCACCTGTCCTCGCCATGAAGTTTGCTACTTTGAGTGTCACGAATGACATTAAATGCGGATATGAGAATTCAAAATAAATGAAATATACATCTTCCACTCCTACCATTTCTGAACAATTCCGCAGAGAATAATAAATTTTAGGATATAAACATTGATAATAAGACACGAGGTCAATGTCCTGGTAAATGTGAAGCAATAAGATCACTTGATGCATTTGTAATGTTTTGATTTTGTTAAGGAAATAGAATATGATTTTCTGCCTGAATATATATCTTAATAGCAAATAAGTCATACAATCTTTTTAATTCATGTTGAATAGTTCAAAAGTGGAAAGAACTTTTATCAAAATAAAACTTTTATTTTATACTATTGATTTTATAATAATACATAGATATTTTATCAAAAACAAACATACCAATCCATGTCAAAAAAGCATTCACAAAGTACGACTTTGAATCTAGCAAACTGAGGTAAACATGTGAACCTACACCAGACAAGTCCGACAGTCTGTCCAGAAGACTAAGAACGTCTTTTTCAGCTAGCTACACCGGCCTTGTGTGAGAAAAGAAAGTTCACGTACACCAACCGTCCTTTCATACCGTAGATGTAACCAACGCTTCAATATATATTACTAACAATTTCAGGGTTTTAAACAATTGTTATGAGAAACGAGTTTAAAATCGAAGTTTATATTCTGTCACTTTTTTGAGGACGGTGTAAAATTGTTTGAAAAACCCGAGTGATCGGATAAAACCACCTACCTACGGTTCCAAATCCCTGATAACTTTACCAAAACTTAATCTTATTAAATTTTATTATTGCATTTATTATTATTATTATTATAAGGTTTTGCGCGGATTGCTGGTCTTTTATTATTTAAGGAATTGTATACTAAAACGTCCATCTAGTGCTGCAAAATTAAAACTTAAGTAATAACTATAACCACTGGACTAGTGTTTCTGCTGTTTGACTAAAAATACCTTTAATATTAATACCAGGAGATAATATATTGTATTGTCAGATAAACGTTGTTATTTATTCGTAAATTTTTAAATTCCTCGAAAAACTAAGCTCTGCTTTATAGTTCAAAGTATTGCCTGAGGTGGATTTGGTAAAATAAATTTTAGACCTTCTATTTTTCTCAACATCCTAATATTTGGTCCGAGCACTTCTGATCATGATAAAGGAATTTTATTTCAAAACGACCGTTAAGTGCTGTAAAATTAAAACAGGTTTAGTTATAATTATTTAATTTTATCGTTGTTAAACTCGAAATACTCAGAATAGTCGTTCTTAGAATATGTCACTTGATACCATGAAAGTTAAAACAAACTGCTTCCTTTCTAAATCTAATATTTTATGATATACTATCTTGTAGGTCTACCTGGTGGAATTAATTCGAAATTGCCCTTAAAGTTTTATATTTTACAGATATATGAAGCTATATATTTAATTCTGAAATGTCTATCTGACACGCCACTACATCGGATACCTTACCATGTATAGATACATATACATTGTATAAATCAAAATAGAATTTCTATACCTAAGAAGTGTAACCAGCGCTATATAGAACTGACTGTATGTCATATATACATGGAATATTTTTCTTCGGCATGTTCTTCTACCACTGCTGTATAATACGGATATATCTTTACTAAATCTTTGTTAAGTATTATCGAGTGATATATTTCTTTTGCTCTATGATTAACATAAAGCCGTTAATGTAAATCAAGATTGGTTATAGCCCATTTGTGGGAGTTAAGCTGTATTTATGCCAACATCGGAGCCGTCAATCAGCGTATTCTATTAAGTGTAGGAGAGAAACCGTGTATCTATTCTTTTATATATTTCTCCTTTTTTGGTACTATTTCAGAAAACATGGAAACCAAAACAATGGTGATCTGCAGTATAGCTGTATTTTTTGCTTTTATGGACCTTGTCTTAACAGATGATACCAGTTTAGGTAAGTCAAAATTTTCTGACTTTTTGGGTAAAAATGACCAAAAACTTATTTTTAGTGTTGTTTAATTTTATTTTAAGCAAATGATTAATTCCATTTTAAACATGTTTTATTCAATTTTTCAAAAATTTTTAATTCTAATTTACCATGGATTACTACCATTTTAAATATCGATAAAAATTCCGTTTTAAACATGTTTAATTGTATTTTCAAACATTTTATGATTCTATTTTAAAAATTCTATGCAATAAGGTTTAAAATCCTAGTTATAAGGTGCCCAGTGATTTTAAGGCTACAAATTATTATACTACATATACGTATAACTAATTAAATATTTCAAGCAAAAGATGTGCTCTTATTTACGACTTTAAATGTTCTTGCAATTTTAATCAAACGATTTTCACTTTTTTACATATTTTCTTGATTCTACCAGTAATACGTAATATATATGGTAGTTTAAAGCTGATGTATTTTGTTTTTGCGATTTTACTGCGGGGGTTAAATTTCACGCGAATAAGGCTAAATGTATTTTGTTTTTTGCGATTTTACTGCGGTAGTTAAATTTCACTCGAATAAGGCTAAATGTATTTTGTTTTTGCGATTTTACTGCGGGGATTAAATTTCACGCGAATAAGGCTAAATGTATTTTTGTGTTTGCGATTATACTGCGAGGGTTAAATTTCACGCCTACATTAATTAAAATTCGGTCAGTTTGTATTTAAAAAGGAATAAAAATTCCGAAAATAGTTTTTAAAAATGTTTGAGTATTTTGATAATCGGAAAGTGAAGTTTTTACATGATGTATTTATATTAAATTTATTCGAATTACAAACATACTGACAAATTCATGAATATTATCTGTCTACAAAACGTATATGAGGATTGCATGTGTGTGTGTGTGTGTGTGTGTGTGTGTGTGTGTGTGTGTGTTGCAATGGTTTAACTCTTTTTTTTTACAAAATAACCAAAAGCAATCTAGCATCAAAATCAAAGAGATAAGTTATCTGCAATTTCATCAGAAACGATAATCTAATATATTACGCTAGCATTTACAATCACACATATGCATTTCTTACAATCCATCTATATCTCATCATATAGTTACATGTAAAGAATCAAATAAGTCGGTTTTGAAGACAGCAGTCAAGAGATAAATAATCGACATTATGTAGAATGTTAGCACTGATTGTATGATACTATATTAAAACGCGAATCGAATTGAATGTCGACTACAGTAGAACCTTGATAACTCAAGTATCGTTACTTCGATAACTCTACTATCGTTTTTTAGATTAATACTCGAAAGCCATTTTGCGGCCGATTGGTCTAAAACACCGGCTTCCAGATCACATCGCTTTTCTACGCCAAGTTGCGAATCGTACTCGGGGCAAGTTCTAACGTGAGAAAGTTGTCATCTCTTGCCGAAGATTTATGGTTTTCTTCTGGTCTTCTTAACATTTCTGGACTTACTGCCTCCATATAAATGAAATAAAAAAGCGCTTGCGCGTTTAACATTTTTTATGTGTGAAAAATTGTATTATTTCGCTTGTCAAAGTTAGACACTTTTTCAACAGGTAAATTTCTTCCCTCTAAAAACATAACCGATTGCTTCCAGAAACATTTAGTTTTTTAGATATAAAACCTGATTACTCTGCTCTATTTTGAATCTTTCGATTACTCAAATTTGACCCCTTGCATTTCGATTCTTTAAGTCCCCCGGTAACGAATTTCGGAAGCAACTTATTGTTATTGTAATGTTTTTTATTATTTCCTTTCGTAAATTGTCCAGAGTTTGTCCCAAAGAGCGAAAGAGTTACAAGTTTGAAACGTTTTACAAATGTACAGTGTCACATGGAACAGACCTGTTGATTTTTATGACTTTCTGCGTTGACATGGTAACAAGTACCGATATATATATATTCTTCAACGTTGTGACATAGCCAGTTCAACTTTTTTCTTAGTCACCATGTTATAAAAAGCTAATAAACATATAAAAGGTGACCCCAGACCCATATTGGACCGATCGAAATGGATGAGGAAAACGGAAAACACACACGCACAAAAAAAAACAATAATGATCTTTGCTACACCAAAATCTGCCTTAGTCGAATTTGGACCTACATGTAGGAGGTGTTAAAGGCTATGAAAAAGTTTCTACTGAAGATAGAATTAACTGTTAATGCTTCATTTGAATAACCTGTAAGCTACAAGGTGTATGAACGACCTTGTATCTCAGGGACTGAAACAATTAATTAATACCATAAAAACGGCTCGCTCTTAGGAGAAACCACTGTAGAAATACAACGGACATTATCACGCATTGATAAAGACTATAGCCATTATAATGGATTGACAATATCTCTTAAACACGTCTAAACAATAGAATTGACGTAGCCATTTTATAGTTATATAGTCTTAACAATTAATTAAAGATTGCACACTCCTTAACGAAGACAAGAAAATAAAGTAAAAACACAATCGTGTTTCATAACTAGCATCTCTGGGGAATAGTATTTTTTGTAGTATAGTTAACAAAATAATAATATAATAAAACTATTTTACGGGTATTTGTTTGCAACGTCTGTAGGAATAATATTTTCTAAACATAAACTATAATAATATTGATGTTGGTTATTTAAATGGCACTGGCCACAGCGCTGGTCATTTATTTATCTAGCCGTGTATGTCGGGTGCCTTAACATGTGATTTTCTTTTTAATATTCTACTGTCTGTCAGGTCTGTCATTTGCTTTAGCTGTTGACTTCTTGATATAAGTGAAATATTCTTAACTCAATGACCTCTATATAAATAAAATATTTTATACTTGGACGTAAAACATCTCATTCGATTTATCAACCTTTTGCTTAATAATGTACAGGAGGAACAATAACTTGTTTTTTATAGCCATTGTCTATTATCAAGTCTATGTTTTCAACAGACTGCTTTCATCTAATAAAAAACAAATATACTAATCTATGCCCGAATCACAATCCAAAAGCAAAGTAAAAACTTTGTAACTGACAAATTTGGGTAGACACGTGAACTTCCACCAGGGAAGTGAGGTCGGGTGCTCCGGAAGGGTAAGCACCTCCTGTTAAGGTAGCTACACCAACCACGTGTGTAATCGAAATGAAATTTTGTGAAAGGAATGTGAAACTTAGGAACATCAAATATATCTAGGGCGGCAATCCTCGATACAGAGATGTTAAACTTATACTAGTATACAATACTGTGATGGCGACCATAAAATTTTTAAGGACCTTGATAAGCCTAGGCTTGCAATTACCCTGTGTCAACAATTTATTTGCAAACAGCCTGCTTCGTTGTAAAAAGTTGTCGTACTATCAATTCCCTTCACCTTTGTATTAAGAATTTTGATGTTTGGCATCCCCTTTTTGTAATTGAAAATTAGCTAACAGTAAGTCATGTTCTTACAGTCAACACATAGATAGTTGTATTGCTATTACATTTATTGAGGCTACATTTTTTTCACTTGTTACCGGGTAATTTTCTTATGATAACAAAACAGAAAACATGTCTTTTCTATAATGTTAGAAATTGAATGTTTTATGTTCGTTTGAATTTGTAAATCAGTTGAAAAACAAGAAAAAATGAATCTCTGTTCTTCAAGTAAATTAAAGCAACTAGAATTTAATTTCACTCATCTAAAGTTCAGAATTGATCTTCTTTTTAATTCGCTTTGAATGCCTATCAAATGCTATCAATAATATAAATAATTTAATGGGACATAAAACACAAAATTAATAAAAAGTCATGGAATTATGAAATTTGTAGCCTTGGCAACGACTAATGCAAAGCATTAAAAGCCACAACATTACGCATGGAATAAACCGAGATTTCATAATGACGGCTGTAGCTAGGATAAACAGGAGACATTTACCCCCTTTCCTGGTCAACCCACACGTGTTTGACTTTTTGGCCAGTTTTAATGTACAGTTTTGCTTTGATAATGAGATTAGTACATTGGTTGGTATGCTTGTCGGTTTGGTAAAAGTAATTCTGTCAAAAATAAGCCAAAGTAATATGAACCTGTCTGACAAAGAAAAAGCCCTTCCAACTGTAGGACGGGTATGAACGAGCAAGATGTCCGTATAAAATAATTCCACTACACATTGGACATATTTAAAGTGTTACGTCATTTCTTCTCTTTAACTATGAATGTTACGTTAGGGACTACAACATAAAATAAAAAGGTATCCAACTCGTAGATGTAAAATCGAATAGAAAGTACGGAAAACGTTATTGCACATCGAACTTCTGTTTAAAGTATGACGTCAATATGAAAAATTAGCAGAACAATATATTTTTCCAAATTTTATAGGCATATAAAGAAATAGGACTCCCAGAAAGGACAACGTCACTACATATGAAACATGTTCACCAAATTTACAACCATTCCCTCAAACAATATCATTTCTGTGTTGAAAAGATAAGAGTAAGCTTATTGGCGTTTTAAGTAGGGTTATCAAGTTATAAAGGAACACGGGGAAACACACAGGAACAACCCCCTCCCCCGAAAAAAAGACCCTGAAAGCACGCATGTCTACACATGCTTGGTGTTTACAAAGTGTAAACGTATTGCACCGGATATTTTTAACCGAGTGTTATAGATTTTAAGTACGCATCATTTTATTCAATATATTCTGGACTATGGAGTAAAGTAAAATAGTTCTACTGCATCTAATTTAAAACGATATTCATTCTAAGGCATTTTGAATTAGGTTAGCAATGCATCTAGTGAGTATTGTTGGTTAAAACAATCTATACAATATACAGAGATAAATGAGTTTTGTGTTTATTTACCTGTATTTTAAGGAAGTTAAATGTAGTTCTATTTCAATCCATTCAGATGCATTCGGATGCAGAAGTAATGATATGAGTGTTGCAGCTATAAAAAAGGAAATAATAAGTGTCCAGGATTGTCATGTCATATAATGTCATTGACGTCAAAATACATTTGATGACGTCTTTCAATTATCCGGTTTTTTGGTATCCTATTGCCCGTCTGGTTGCATTTAAATTCAACTATTTTCTTTTGAAAACAGTATGTAGTGTTATTGTTACATTTCAAAAGAAAATACGACTGTATACACAACGTGACATATGTTGATACTCTGTCGTCCGGGCGATGACTTTCATCTATGTTCATATGTTGTTGTTCGATGAATGGCTGTTGAAGTTTTGTATCTTTTGATTTTTGTTGACTTAATGGCTTTAATCGTCTTCGGTTGTCATATCTATAATTTATGTATTTTCTCTTTTCTGACTTTTTGATTGTGGTATGTTGTGTTGCTTATGCTGTATTTGTTTCACAAATAAAACACTTTGGTAGAACTTGATATCACTACAAAAACTTTGTAAAAAGGAAATAAGGTGCTTACATATGAATTGCTGATTCGGGAACATCGCTTAGGCTTATCAAGTCCCTCAAAAAAATTTATAACCGTGATCACAAAATTGTTGAAAGTACGATCCATGTGTATAGAAAGTTACACTGCATGTATTTGGCGTCTCGTAGTTCTCTGTTCCTTTCATTCGATTTCATTAGATTTTATGTGTGTCGGGTGAATCTAGCTAAACAGAAGCACCTAACTTCACTTTCCTGGTAAAGGTGAATCTGTATAACTCAATTTAACACTTTTCAAAGTTTTAACTTTGGTTTGGGATTGTGATTTATACATGGATTAGGATGTTTCTATTTGATTACAAAGGTAGTGCTATCCCTTATTTATTTTGTATGTTTTAATGTGATGTATTATTGTTTACAAAGTTAAGGTAAAGTGCAGATCATTCAGTGTTACACATAATTTAAACTCTTGTAATTTTTACTCGTTTTAAAATGGATTAAAATTTTAATCTTACATCAAATTTTTGGATGATGATTTTTTTCTGTTGATAACAAGATATCAATTTGAATAGCAACAAGTATAACTGATAAAATGTCAGTTTCAAAATAAAATTGAAGGTGTTATGTTACACTTACAACGTGAGACAATTAAGTACCGTGTGGACTCTTATCACAGAGAAACATATTCTATTACAGAAAAACTGTTAAAGACATTTAAAGACATTTGAAACTGATGTAAAATGATACACATTACTACGTTAATATTCGAACAGTGAAATAATTAAATGCGTTTCCTAATGACATGATAGCACAGGGAAACATGTCATCGATTCCATCAATTTTTTTCAGATATCTACTTTAAATAAAAACAAAACATTCAAGAAATAACCAAGTAGAAATGAAAATTATACATTATATTACACCGTTAGTTGTACATACTATTAGACACCAGATACAACCATCGTACCAGGTACCATTCAAAGTATTGACACCAGATACAACCATCGTACCAGGTACCATTCAAAGTATTGCCACCAGATAACATATAAGGCACCACATATCTTGTTAGATATTGAACACTTGTATTTTTTAGATAAAAATACTAATATAGTTTAAGATACATATCTATCTAGCACTATGTTCTCGTGGGGACATTATTGCATTCATTGCGATCAATTTCTTTTGTGATAACAAATCTAGCAACATTTGAATATACCATTATTGGTCTCTAAATAATTCAAAGACGTAACGAATTCATTATTATTATATTTACTTTGAATCTCGCATTTACATTTTATCGAAAACATTTATTCTAACACTTATTTAAAAGATTATGTTATTGAATTGAATTTAAATATTGATACCAGTATACAATAAAGTTGTAATCTTGGAAGGAATGTAGTTAGTTCATCTAGTTAAAGAACTCCAATTGACAGATGTTGCAAGAATGTCTACACCCATATAATTATCCCACCTCGGTTAAAAATCCATATCTGCTATCGCGTTGTCCAATATCAATTTAAATGACTCCATATTAGGTCACTAAATCACTTTGTAATCAAAAACAAACACACTAATCCATATCCGAATCACAATCCAGAAGCAAAGTAAAAACTTTGGAACTGACAAGTTAGGTTATACACGCGAACTTCCACCAAGGAAGTGAGGCCGGGTGCTCCGAAAGGGTAAGCACCTCGTGTTTAGCTAGCTACACCCGCCACGTGTGTAATCAAAATTGTGTGAAAAAAACATGGAACTATGAGACGTCAAAAATATCCAGGGCAATCCTGGACACAGAGATATTCCAGTAAATTTTGAAAAATATTCCGATACAAATGGACAATTCTTTGGTTTTTTTTAAACTTATAAATAAAAGTGTCATGAACAAAGGCCTTTATTGAGCACAAACTGCCATGCTAAAATGTATCAATTTTTATTAGTTACTATCTTATTGAGCAGAATATGTTGAATCAATTTCTCAAATTCCAAATTTAATCTCGAATGAACTTTAGAATTCTTTTTTTTAGAATTTGATTTCTATTTTTTTTCTCTTGAAACAGATCCAAGAAAATGTTCTGTGAATAAGGAGCGATAAAGTTGAAATCTTCAACCTTTGTTTTGTTAAAAGATTGAAAGTTTCCTTATAGAATGTAGGTTTAATTTTGACAAGTCTTGCTTGTGGCATCCTAAAATGTGACGCGAAACTTATATAACTTAATGAAAAAAAATTACACCTTAAAACCAAATGCTTCATGGCACGTTGAGAAACCCTCCCTATACAGTGCCCTGCAAAGGTCATAATTACTGTCATTTCGCTTAAAGCTAGTATTGGTTAGTATTAGTATCCTAATATCGGTGAAATAGTCTGGACTTGGACGTAAAACTCCATTCAATCAATCAAAGTTTATTTCAAGAATCTTTTGAGAGTTAGACTATAGAGTTATCATATCTAGTATCGGTATGTTATGTAGTATTTAATTCGCTTTAATCCTAACCGTTAGGTATCAAAGAGGTATCACTTATTAATATTCAACAATCTTCTGTGGTCAGCTTACAATATCTCAACCATGAATATCATTACACGTAGTAGGAAAAGAGGCATTCAGTCTGTACAAGGTGTGTCTGTGAGACCCATGAATATGATAAATTTAAAATGGGTCCTTTAATTTGTGAAATATTGCAGGATATTGTCAAAAAGGATCTTGAATCTCGTTCAAATAATAATTCTTCCTGCCTGTTAAAGTGATACGGAAAACGTAATTCATGTTTCATTTGAAACAAACTTTCTAAATGAATATGACCTTAGAGTGTTTTAGTTTTGCAAATTATATGTTTTACAAGTGCAGATAGAGGTAAATTTAATTTTAAAGAACTATTCCATGCATTTTTGAAAGAAATTCTTTTGATTAAATACTGTTTTAGACATTTATTTCCCCAGATGTCATTCCTACAACTGCTTTTATAAAATTATGAAAATAATGAATTGATTTTATAATATAAAGTGGATCTAATGCGTCTTTAAATTGTCTAAACCCTAATATTTTAAGGAAAATGTATATTTTTTCCCAGGGAAATTAAGTTGATATTTCAATTTTAAAAATACACATTCTGTTTATGAATAGCAATCATCATTCTATTTATCTATATTCTCCTTTAATGTTGTCGTATCACATGTGCAATCTATTCATTGGCGTTAGAGGTTTGTGTATTATTTGGTGATAATGTAAAATCGTTTTTTTCTTATATTTTTATTTGAACATTAAGAGAATGAAATATGAGATATAAAACTCAATCCGATTCTGTTTGATCAATTCTATTCCTTTTCATAAACATCAAGTTTGTTGAGGCAATCTACACTGTGGTAGAATGCTCGATCTGTAAGTTGGAGATTGCGGGTTCGATTCCCGGCTGGGTCTGACCCAAGACTTTAAAGTGGGTACTAATTGTTCTTTCTCCAAGCACTCGGCATTACGAAATTAAAGTCACGGTTCTTTCGGATGGAGACTTTAACACAAGGTCCAATGTCGCGGTGGGGTTGGCACGCTAAACGACCCTGCTGTATAATGCCATCAGCGCAACGCACAGGCAAATTTCTGCACCTTCGCCTTTAGCTGGCGATGTTTCGATATAAGTGAAATATTCTTAGCTGGAACGTTAAACACCATTACTCAATATGCTGTTAAAGTAATCTAAAACAAATGCTATTTGCAATTCAGCTAAAACAAATTATATTAGTTGTATATTGGCCGTCTTCACAACTTCGTTGATAAGAATCCACGATGTATTAAAATTACAAATGATATACATGTACAGTAAAACCTCGATTCATCGCAACCATTTGTTCAGTCAAATTTTAGCGTTATAAAGGGGTTTGGCGATAAATCGGGGGAGGTGGATAAAGAAAAACATAAACAAAATGGATTTTGGGACTTCAAAATAGTGTGGCGATAAGCGAGGTGGCAAAGTTTTCGAGGGGCATTATAACGTGGTTTTACTGTATTTCACGTTCCATAGTTCCATTTTCCTTTCATTACCAATTTTGTTTTCAAATCTGGCGCGTGTAGCTAGCTAAATAAGAGATATTTACCCTTCTGGGGCACCAAGCTTCACTGCCCTGATGGAAGTTCTCATGTTTAACCTTATTTTTTAGTTTTAAAGTATTTACGTTGCTTTTTAACTTTTGGATATGAATTGCTAATTTTTTTTCGAGATCGTACGTTGTCAAGGGTATTGCAAAATTAATTGCAAATGACTGGCAAATGCGTTAAGGACAACAATACAGCAATGAGAATAAATTCATCTTATTTTATGTGGCTTCGCATGTGTTCAAAGGTTTGTAAGTTAAATTTAATGTTTGTTTTCATTATTCTTATGTTCATCTGTTAATCTAAAGGAAACTTAAAAACGAAATTTTGCATTATGACACAATTTGGAAAACTAAACTGACATTAGAAAGAAAAAGTTCTGCATCAAAGATATTCTTTGTTGGTAATTAAAAATTAAAAGTCCGTACTGAAATATACAGTTGATAAAACACCAATCAACCAATGTAATAAAGTGTATTTACGACTGAATCGGTTAAATATCTTCTGAAATGGGCTTCAAACAAACCTCCCAGTATGACAAATATTTTTTTTTGTTCACAACTCATCCTCATGGTTATTCTTCATTGTTGCGAGTTTGCGTCGATTCTATATATATTCGTTTGATGGTGATGAAAATTATCTGGATGTATTTGTATCTAATATCAAATGTTTTATTACGTGTTTGACACAACCATCGTCTATTGTAAGCCCGTTTGTATTAATTTCATTTCAACCATTACCTTTTCCACGTGTATAAGAATGGTTATAACTACCAAAGGGCAAGCGTTTAATCTTCAAAACACTTTTGATTATAATTTGAACATGATACGATGATTGATGCAAGAGGACTTTTTATTTTAATATGATATGACGTCAATGTCTACTGACAAATGATGTATGGTGAAAGGAAACGTAGGAAGTAAACTGCTATTTTCTTTTTCAATTAACATTGTTTTTCAGGCTAATTTCTCATCTTTACGGACGCAAAATGTCGAAACGAAGAAATTAAAGCGAAGTGACATGCATTCAAATTTGACTTTTACACAACAAAATGTATACACTGAAAGATTGAAGTTTAAAACATAGCAGAGCAAATACATCCGCGAATGCGTCTGTTAACAGTATTTGAAAATACAGAGCCAAATGGCACGAAGAGTAGTGAGAACAATTATTGGTTGATTACACATAGCCATGAGAAATTAAATTATGGGGCGATTAGGTAATGAATTTAATTGATAAGTAAAACATAAACCTATATCCATATAACATTTAATACATTTAACTTTACAATCGAGGTGTTACTTAAAACAGAAAACAAATCCATGTCAAAAACATAATTGCAAAGAAAAGTAAAAAATTACTTTGCCAAACTGAACAAGATTAGGCAAAAAAATCATTGGTTGCTATAAGTAAAAAATCAATTTTGAGTGTTGAAAGGCCGTTTTCAGACTTTATTCTTTAAAACATAGAACACGTTTTTGTAAGTCTCGAAAGTTCATTACGTTGTCATTGGTTCAAAAGGGTTGTAGTTTCTCTCGACAGTCTTGGGTGAGACCCTGTCTGGGTTCGAACCCACGATCTCCCACTAACGGAGCAAACACTGCCAACTGAACTACCGCAAATGGAATAAAGTGTCAGTTTAGAGAGTGCTTCTATCTGTCCTCTTCATGTCTGTTGCGAACATATAACTAATCTGTTCAAAAAATATGTTTTCTTTAGGGTATAGGTTTTAATTAGGGACGGTTATAGATAAAAAATCACTACAAAGATCTTACTGATTTATATTATGTCAAGGTCAAGTTTGTATAAACAGATTATGGTCATTTTAATGTAAATAAAGCCGTGGGCATTCTAAGGATTTCCGTTTATTTGATTAGTAAAAGACAATTTATCAAATACAAAAGGAGATTCCTGCCATGCTCTTAGCTCTTTTTTAACATCGTTTATTCCGTAGTCCTTTTTTGTTTTTTTATTATTGCATTTGCAAAAACACTTTATCAAATCGATGTGTCTAACATGCACGGATTCGTGAGTTATACCTTTAGTTTTATTTAGTAATTTATCTCAATTTAAAGATTAACGAAGAGACTAGATCCTAAACTGGAATTGTGATTGTTCGACCAGTTATTATTATTGCATGTAAAAGCAACGTTAGAATTTTATCAAAAAGTTATTTTTCTTATATATTGGATCATTGTGACAACAGTCAATGATATTTAAGTCTGTCCCTTGACATAAACGTGCGTGTTGTTATTTATGTCTCAAAAACTATTGGGACTAGTTTAGCTAGATTCCGTAAACGTATTTTATCAATGAATTAGCACATGTGATTTATCTATTTACATTTCGATATTTATAAACTACTTCCTCGTGTCTGTATTGTCTAAATTACTTGTATATATATAGTAAAATAACTAAAAAATGCAATGGACACGAACGGTTAGAACTGCAAATTAAAACCATTTTCAAATAACGACTCCAAAAAATGTTTTTGCACAGGGAGTAGGTCAGTTATTCGACCAATTTTGAAATGAAACATATGGTTTGTAATAAATTTAAATTTAACATTTGTTGAAATACATTTTCCTAAACAAATATTTTATTCTTTCGCTTTGTGCATTTTGTTTCGTTTTTAAACGTAAACTACTTATAAAAACGCAATTTGTGTTAAGACTATGGGTACCTAAAGGTTAAACATGTCTGGTTTTACAGCAATGGATTTCACGTATATTGAAACAATGACCTCTGTTTATAGTCTTATCTAAAAAATCTGTAATACAGATTTGAAAGCTCCGATGTAGTATAGTCCCAACTGAGGTTTCAACTAACAGCATTTGCTATGGAACCCATTGGAAGTAACGATCGACAATGCTTGGTCATGTACAATCAATGTTTATTTACTTGTCTTGAAGATTTAGATAACCCTTCTATTAGATTAACAGTATGAGTATTGCCAAAACAAGATAATTAAGAAGAATAAAGCATTTGAACATTTCACCTCATTCTTTTATAGATTTGGTTTGCCTTCAACCCCATAAAGTACATGTTAATTACATTTAATAGCACATATATATTAGACACAGTGCATAGTGTTTGAATCTGTGATTATATGTATAGATTTGTTCTAATACTCGCCTATTGGAAGATATCAATTATAATTACAAGTACATGGTAAAAGAACCCACAATAACATAGTATGAATCCGTCCTAACAATTATACCAATTATTATAAAAACTTAATTGGTAATTGTTTGACACAGTATTTGAACCCAGAATTACATGTAAAGCTCAAACTTACCATCAACCATACACAGTAAATAGTTATAATGAGATAGTATTTTCTATTTCAGCCCGCAAAGACATGATTGTTCTGCCCTTATGTTTACCTATAATAGGACACCGATTACAATCAATAGTGAATAGTGGCATATTGACACAATAAACAGTATCTGAACTGACTAGCATCTAAATAAAAACTATTTTGACATTATACTGAAACCAAACACATAAATCCATGTCCAAATAACAATCCCAAAGCAAAGTAAAAACTTTAATAACTCCAAAATTAAGTTAAACACGTAACGTCCAGGTGCTCCGGAAAGGCTCTGTTCAGCTAATAAGGCGAGGAAAGGAACATGAAATTATGGGAGGTCAAATATACCGAGAATAAACATCATATCTATCAACGATATTGTGAAGCTTTATGTATCATTATTAGGTCTCAGGATAAAACATTGTCTTAAAAGTCGTTTTAGGAAGAAAATCTTGAACCCGAATCAATTTACATTCGTATGAAAACCAAGTTGAAGAACCAAACAACTGAAATTTAATTCATATCGCAAAACATTAATGCAAGAATTAATTATAATATGAATGCATTTCATTTCTTCGTATTAAATATATAGAATTTTGCAACTGTATTTAGCTTACACAACCAAGAACACAGTGATAAAGAAATTACTGCAAACATAAAATAATCACTAATTATAAAACTCCCTTATTTCGAGGGGCGCTGGGATAAATGCAAGTTGAGGAACACTGTTTATAGTACTATCGGGGGCTATAAATCATCACACTCTCATTTTAAAACCCGAGACCTGTAAATCATACACATTTTACAATAAACCCTTTTCTTACTAAACTAAGAACTTAATAATAACATAAATAAACAGATTTATAAATGTACTAAATCGATCTTTATGTATTTCAAACTATTTTCGTGTGTGTCAAATGTACTTTCAACGTGTTTGTTATTGAGAAACTTTCTTGAAAACGGGTCAAGCTAAATTAGGTTAAGAATGTCATTGTCTTCATAAAACGTCTTTTAAACCTCGTGCTATTTTTATTTTATTGCGATTGATTTTGGTTTAATTTGTAGTTTCATCCAGTTTGTCTGAAAGGCACATGGCAGATTCGTTGAAAAACGTTATTGTTTGCTATGTAGTTTTTTTCATTTTCATCCAAAACTTGTTATATAATTTTATTAAAATTGTTAAAATTACAAATGCAGATAAAAACATGTAACGGACCAATTCATAATGCTTTATATGAGAGAGGAAAATTACAAATCATGAAATTTTAAATATACGAAATCATAGCATAAATTATAATGAAAAATATTTTAATAGTATTTTACAACAAGCATTTTAGAATTACACTTCGTAACGATTATAATTGACTTCAATTATGTTTTCTAGTTCACGCTGGTCCCAAGAAAAAAACTAATCCCTTATGATTTTTACTCAAAATCTATATTTATCTAAAATATGGAAACAATTTTTGAACTGATAATGAATTTTAAAGTATACTCCTGTATGACATGAAACGCCAATTTAGAACACACCCTCGTCTGTCCGTCTGTCCCAACACCATATCCATTGAACGAGTTTTATAACGATAAAAGCGTTAGATTTAGATATTTAAAACGATATATTTCTTCTTATTAATCTCAAATATACATTTTAGTCTCTGGCCAAGATATTCAAGTGCGCACGTATGAGTATGGATGCTTTGAGAGTGCTATAATTTAAAAAATCCAAAGTTACTTAGTCAATTATAAATACTTGGACCGAACCAGTCAGTAGAAGCAAAAACAACAAACGATAACAGTTGCAAAGGATATACAGGGTAATATAAGAGCAAATTACGCGAAGTTTTTGAAAAACAACTCAAAATAATTAAATGAATCATAAAAAACTAAAATTTTGTTTAGCACTTAAAATAAATATATCATTGATATGTTTACTGGACAACAGGAATCTGTAATTTAATGCACAAATCAACACTGTAGAATTAAAAGATTAGAAAAGGTAAACCAGACCATTTGTGTTTTATGACAATTGAACTTTTAAGATTATGTGGACGTATATGAATACTTTGGTAACTCATAAACCAAATAAGAAACAAACATATCAAGCCTTGTCAAACCACAATAGCAAAAACAAAGTTAGAACTTTGAAACACGAGAACATCAAACCAAGACGATAAGATAATTTATAGTAAACATAAGTACAATATATTGTTAATACAAAACGTTTACAAACGGTGTTATTATTGCAGAGTAAAAACGAAAAATAATAAATGACTAGAGATTCTTTGAAACTCTTATGAACTCCTCCGCATGTAAAAATGAAACTACTAAGGCATAAAATGGTACGTCAAGCAACAGAGAATGAAATAAATGCACATGCCAATAATGTGCCAAATGAATTGAGTGAGAGTCAATCCTTTTAAACCCATTTTTAAAATTTATTTTGTGATCAATTGTAACATTTCAGCATCATATCATTCAAATAAGCAAGCATTTATAAAAACAGGCCAAAATTGAAAACTTTATATCCGAAGCTGAAATCTATCATGGAAATTAGATTAGACATATAAACTGAAGTTATTTCGGGTTGTCAATCACAAGAAGCAGATATAATGTCAATGAAGCGGAATTATTTGTACAATAGAGTAATTGATTTTGAGGTATGCAGCAACATGAACACTGTAACTTTATCTCATAAACTTTCATACGGAGATTAAATCTAAAACTTGCTACAACGATACAACTAAAAGTTAAGTCACTCATGCAACATTCACACATTTCCTTAGATTATTGTTGTAAGCTATTATATTAAAACCTACAATGTTATTCAATATCTTTCTATTTTCAAGCGTGCTTCTGAAAAATAAAATAGTAATACTATCGGTTTTTCTTATGATGTAGACTATATAAATGATTTTCAGCACTTTCATGTTTAATTTGCTTGTATGACCTTTTATCAAATTTTACAAGGGAGCTGCTTCTAAATTTCGGGACAAATTCTGCAGTAGGGTGCTACATGAGTAGTTTAGCCATCCAACATTCCCCGTGCACGTGTCCATCGAAAGAGGATCAATATTTTGTATGAGGAGTTCAGTCATAAAAAATAAGAACCCGGTGTACTGAAAACAATATGTCCATACCAAGTTTATCAACCGGAATGGGATTTGAACGAAGGCGATGAGACGCTGTGATCATATAGTCGGGGTTTTATCTCATTGTTCTTATTGTAGAACGTTCATTCCGTAAGTGGGAGGTCTGTTGTAAACCCGGGTCTGAACAAGACTTGTAAATCGGTTGTGACTGTTCTTTTAAAAAACACGGGTTCTTAAGAAGAGACCTTAAAACCTCATTCCCCCATGTCAGGGACTACGTTGTCGGCTTATGAATATGCAGGCGCTTTAAAATGGTCCTATTATGTGCCCTGTGACAATTCAATGTGAGCGAAATATTCTTGGCTCGGACGTAAAACACCATTTAAATCGTATTTTGTTCTAAAGTATTCAGGTACGCGTTATTTACCTGCAAATTTCCTTGTTTGATTTGATTCATATACATTGTAGTTCATAATTATACTTGTTACATGTTTATTGTACTTTAACTTTGCCAGAAATTCTAATATTTTTATTGATTGAAACATTAACACGGAATGCATGCCGCCTTTACTATTGTGCGAGTTAATTAATTTTTTTTATAATTTTATCTTATTAATAAAACTTATTAATAAAACTAAGTTTGTTACACATGATTAATGTACATGCACTTTTAAGGTACAGCATAGAGTTAAATCGAGGGCGAGGAGTGTGGCGGAATAATTGTGGTTTACATCCGAATAAACGAGGTTTTTCGCATATATATTGGGCCGGTCATTTTAAGAATTGTGGAGGAAATCGCAGTCCATGTAGAAAACGAACTACCTTCAATAAACAAACTGAAAAGTTTTCATACACTAGCATCTGACCTATACAGTTTAATGTGTTTACTTTGGTTTTTTTATTATGATTTGGCTATAGATTTGTATGTAAATAGCACTTTTGTCATACTTTTTCAAAGTTTTTTTCTTTACTTGGATTGTAATTTGAGCATAGAACAGTTTGGTTGATTTTGATCTGTCTTATAGCATTTTCGGCACACTTCCTATACTAAATATTTGATAATTATACTACAGAAAGCAAAATTATTTTACAAAGTTTGAGGACATGATCATCTAGATAACTAAACACGGGGGACTTGTTATAGAGCTTCATTATCCAATTAAGAAATTTTTGTCGCCATCAAATAAATTAACAAGGATACGAGTCTGCTTCAGGCGACATATTTTCGCGTTAAAGTCATACAGCAAAGGGTGAGTTATCAGAAAAACATTTAATAAGTGTAATTAATGATTCTGAAGATGTCACCGTGCAATTAAAAAATGAAGACCTCTCCTTTAAAAATATTGGTAGAAATTTAAACGAGTTTAGATGACCCCGGGGATTTATATTTCTAAGTTGTAATTTAACTAGGCGAAATAAATGTCCCTTTTTCAATTTCATCTTTGATATTAAGATTTATACATTTCAATTAAAAGAATAAAAAACAGATTTTAAAATTTTAAATGTGCGTGCTTTGGAACCTATGTTTGTATCATATGATGATACTTAGGACTAATCATGCCATTTCGTGATATTTTAACAACCTAATTAAAAAAAATATGAACTCTTCATTTATGAATTTTAGTTCCATGCATTGTGTTTGTTTATTTCCTTGCCAGGCTTGTTCTTGGATGTTTTTACTGTTAAGTACATTTTCCAGATATGAATTTTCAAGTCATAATAAATTGAGTTTTATAACCTCTGACTGATGATTTCGTCCTATATTTTTTCTAAAATATATCCCAGATTCATCTAGTTCAAAACATTTGCATGTTCATTGGCATTCTGATTTTAATCCATCATCACAGATATGACAACCAATAATTTATACACCGAGAATGAAACGCCATGACCCCACTGGCTATCAAGGCTGTTAACACAATGTCTTGTCGATTTTCTCTAAAGCGTTAAAACATGTATACTTTAGAATTTTCAAATAAAGGTTGTTTAAAGTTATCAACTTATTTATCCTTGTCATACTTCTATGAAGTCAGTCTAGGGCTCATACTGTTTTAGATATCTCGAAAAAAGTTAGGATAATACTAGTCTAAATTATTCAGCAGACATTTGAAAGAAAAACGATTATCATTAGGCTAAATGTATATCAACGCTTTGTAATTGTCGATTTGGTTCAGTTTAAACCAGCGGGTACCATGTTGTATAACTACAAATGTATGTTTTGTGTAATATAGATATTATTTCTAGATTAGACCTCCCGTAGTTGGAGTTACATATAAATAACTGTTTGTATATTCAATTTCCCCCAACAAAACAACAGAAACAAAGTGATAATTGATGATAAACGTGCTTGTTAAAAGTAAAGTTGCAAAATCACAATGTTAATTTTATATTGTTTCTGTATCAGTTGTCGGTAATGTAAATTTTTCTTCACCCGTAGCCTTCTGAAATTCACCTATAACAGAATATTGTTCTGTTCTCTAAATAATTCTGGGTCTTGTGTCCCGTTTGTTGATTTCGGCATTTAAGAGCATACAAGGGCAATGATTTTTATCACAAGGAATTTTTCGAAACGTGCATGCTGTCTTCAAGATCTGCACTAATTTGATTAATTGCACTGCTATCTACAGGACTTAATGAAATGAAACATTTATTTTTTTAGGTCAGATTACAGGTCCTTAACCAGAAGTATATCCAAATATTGCCGTATATTCAGTTGGTCTTCGTTGTTAATTCTTATCCATTTTAAAGTGTCATTTGTAGTTGAACCACTTCAATTCTATTTCATTTCACGCTCTACCGGATGATACCATTCTGTGTAACGTAATGGCTTTTGCTGTTTGCCAAAACAACTGATGTGTATATTCTTGGGGAATCCATGTCTGGCGTTTTAGTGTTTAGAATGTTTTGTTACTTTGTATTGCTCATGTGATTTTATTGCTCTCATTATCTGTTCATATATATGTCATTTTTGATTCTGTTATATTAGCCGAGTACATGTGTTTTCAGGTAGAGTTTTTTTTCTTTTGTTACAACATACACGAAATGGACTTTGTAATCGATACACAAAGAGCTAAACAATTCTAACAGACACACAAAGCTAAACAATTGTAACGGAGATGCTAAATCAATGCGCTTTATTATACGCGAGAGTTAGTTACACCCATATCGAATTTCTATCAGAAATCATGTTTATCAAAATAAACGTGTATACATTATCAGGATTAATTGTCTTTTTTACAAAATATATTAGTCTTTTGAGGAAATAAATATTAAACTTTGTCTGTACATGTTATTTGATACAGCGATGATAAAAAGAAAAGACCCATTACGAACAAATATTTGTGGAATACACATTAAATTGCTGTAAATTGGGTCAAGAAGCTCTTGCGTAAACAACATAGATCAAGACATAACATTACATGAAACATTCTCTGATCGAAGACAGAATTTTATCAGTGTCTTTAACATTCACCAAGTGTTGCTTGACAAAGTGACATAGCAGTGATGTGGTCATCTTTGTAGCCACCGATGACGTTGCTTAATGTCATATTAACACTTATCAACAATGCTTGTGAGTTTGTAATGTTCCTACATATCTACGTTATCTATGGCAGTTGCCTAAATAGCGATGGTAAATATCCTGGCGACCAAGTTTCATATTCACCGCGTAACTTAGATTTCCCTTATCTTACATCTCGCAAGTTAGATATTTTGTTCATTGTTCAGACATTCAGTAATTTAAGGTGTCATTTTGAATTTCATTTCAAGCTATTGGTAATCTTCTATAGTTTTATCAATAATGTTTGTTCTCTGTTTAAAAAAGCTCTGTTTAATCAAAGTCAAAATTTGTTAAGGTCGCAGAATGATTCAATAGACGTGGTTTCGAGCCTTAGTGACTTTACCTCTTTATTTGTTATTACAATAAACGGAATGTCAATTTCAATCCAGAGATAATAGTTAATTTTTCATAACATTTAGTGTAATTTAATTTAGGCCTTGTTTGAAATAGTTTTGAATTTTGTGTATGACAAACGTGATGTCAACTTCTTTTCTAAACGACAATATACCTGCTTTCCTCCTCTTATGGTGTATTTTTTTCACAATTAATACGATATGGTACAGCATGTTCTCTTTATAAAAACTTTATACAGAAAAAACAAGCTGTTTATGAATAAATTGTTGATGAAGGGATATTGCAGGTCTAGGCTTATTGAGGTCCTCAAATATTTTATAGTCGCCATCACAATATTGTTGATAATTATGGTGGTTCTGTATTCATATTTACCCTACATACCTTTAGTTCAGATGTAACTAGTTCAACAGGAGGTGTTTACTCTAAGACGCACCTGGCATCACTTTTCTGGTGGATGTTCACGCATTTATTTTTTTAAAGTTTTTAATTTTCGTTGAAATTATAATTTGGACTTGGTTCGTATGCTTCTTTTAGATGTATTAAATCAAAACAGTTGTTCGAAATTTGAAAATATGTTATAAAAAATCATGTTAAAATTGTTGCAGCTTATTAAAAAGCAAACGAAATAAAAACGATACCTAAAAAGACGTAAAACAAGACAAAGCAGGAGGAATCAAATTATTGCGATTGCCGCTGTTAGGAATCATGTTTACTAAATGAACGTGTACAGATAATTACAGAAATTGATTTTTTATACTTAATATAGTGGTCTTTGCGACATTACACTTGTATGTCTGTAAACGTTATATGATGCCTTGGTGATAAAAAGAATCGTTTTAAAAACCAGATATTATCTAGAAAATCGGATATAACTAAATCATTTGCATACCGTGAAAATGACGAGATCTGCGATTTTACAGAAAAGTGGAAATATACCACAAACATACCGATCAATACCCGCGCAAGGAAAGTAAGGCCGATTGCTGACAAACCTAAAACAGAAAATTTCAAACCACCAAACCACAAACCGGTGCTCCGAAAGGGTAAACACCTGGTGTTAAACTAGCTGTATCCGCCACGGGTGTAATGAAAATTGAGAATAAAAGGAACCATGTGGCGCCAAATACATCAGATACAGAGACATCATACTTGTCAACAAAATTTCGATGATGTCCTTAAAAGTTTACTAAATAAAAACAAGAAATTTTGTTCCAAAATATGTATGAATACTGCATTTGTTCTGGGTACATGATTTGATATATTTAAAATATTAAATGTTTGTATGCTCGAACTATTGCTTTTAAAAGCTGTAAGTTTGTTTGGGGCACTATGGCCACATCAGTCCATGCCTTTTTGCAGTGGGAGTAATTTTATAAGCAAAAAAGGGTAAACTAAAATGCGTTCGTTTAATTGTTTAGTTTTTGTTGTAATTTACTAGTATTGTGTCGAGATTTTATTATGTTGGTTGTTGTCAAGTACATGTTTTCCTGTTACAAATTTCTAATTTCAGGTAGTAATTAATGTATTACTCCGCACTCTATATTATAGAATCACCATAACTGATTTTATAAATATGACATCCATTGTTTATTATGAGATATTTCGGTTGACAGTTTCCGTAGAAGTGGACTGGCAATACATTGGCTGACCGACAAACTGTAAGCAATAAAGAACATATATGTTACGAGTAGGATGTGATCTAAATTAAAATATCTTGACTGAATTCTACATTTAATTAGATTTCATCAAAAACCTTTTTTTAACAAAACACAATAGTTCACAGTTATTTTAAGTGTTATATTTGTGTTATCTTAACATGATTAAATGTTGACATTTATTAATATTTTACGCCTTAACAAAACGTTTTAAAACAGAATTGTATACTTATAAATCTTTCGAACGTCTTCATCTTTAAGTAGATTACAGTGGTACTTTTTTCGTAAACCAGTTATTGGAAAATTCAGTTAAAACTGGCGCAATATGTAATGAAAAGCGTTTGGTCAAAAACTCTGCTGGTACACTAAGCATCCACTAGGATATCATAAACTCAGTAGGCAATGCTTTTTTATTGTCAGAAATATACTACTGTCTAAATTTGCTGATAATTATAATCTAGAACTTCTCAGAAACTAAGGTATACGTCATCATTCAGAATATTTCCTAAGGTAAATTTGGTTAGATATATTTTGGTCTTTTGGATATTTTTTAGCCTTTTGGGAAATTTTTTTCAATACACCACGGATGAGGAAACAAGAGTCTAGAGTTATGAAGTTAACACTGGTAAAGCATGTATATGTTATTATACTTTGTCCGTTCATACTTCATTTAGGTTGCATGTTTTTTAACATAAATGGTCATGCTTGTACAATGTTAGTAGTAGATGATATTTATTAATTTGGTAACTCATAAGCTGATACAAAATTACCATCTTTATATAATAACAAAACTATAGAATCTTATCTCGCTGACCTATTACCTATTATCCACAGTAACATAACACTCGATCTGTAAAACACAGAACCATTCACAAAAGTTGTTGTAATTAAATGTTGCTTAACGTCGCATCAGCAATTTTTCAGGTATTCACGACGAGAACTACTTTATTAATTTCAATGAATTTATCTATGAACAAGTTCGTGTACTAGTATGTATGTTAAGTGCAGCGAGTTCGTTTTATTGTATGCCTTGTACCAGCGTCCACTCTCACAATAAGCAATAGTTACCTTTGACATATATCTTGTAAAATGAAATAACGAATTGTTGTAGGTTAATTTAGATTTACCATAGAAAGCAACTCATAATAACTTAAGTTACCTTTTTAAGACACAATCGTGATGTGAATGATATAAATATGAACTCCCAACACAGTATTTCTTATACACAAAACATGATCGTAAATGTGTTACAATAGAGATCTATCAATACCGTTATACTCTCTGGTTTTATTGGAGATGTTTATCTAGCCACATATGACTGAAACTGCAGTTTCATGAATGTTACTAAGGGTCATTAAGTCTGAAATGGGCTATTAACTATAACCGCATTATAAACTGCTGGAATACAATCCCTATTTAAGAAATATTTAACATTTCATTGTAATATTCATAAAAATAAGAGAGACATAACCTTATTTAAAATATCTAAATTTTACGTTTGTAGCTTCGACGTTCAGTCTTCATTACGAAAACATGACATATTGACTTATACTGGTTTTATTTGAATCTATAGAGGAAAATAGAACATGCAAAGAGGTGGATAGTAAAATTTGTCGTATTAACATCGCCTTATGGTGGTCGACGGTTGTATCCAGTTTGATCAAAATCCTTAGAGAAAGGTAGAAACAGTCATGCGGGCACGACATGCAATATGCAATGCAAACATATTTAAAACTTGCCGAAAGATTCTGAAAATTATGCTACACAATATTCGCATGCAAAATGGTTTTAAGTTGGCATAGCGTATATGATAATGGACAGACAAAAAGCAAATCAAAAACAAGCATACCAACCTATATTCAAAGCACGAGCCCAACCAAAGTAAAAACTTTGAAACTGAGAAATCAAGATAAACACGTGAACTTCCACTAGAAAAATAAAAACCGGAGCATTCGGATGTTCTGGAAAGGTCAGCATCTCCTATTAAGCTTGCTACAACAGCAACACCTGTATAAAAAAGAACTACAATCAGTATTTCATAACCACGTACTTTTAACATTAAAATAAAAACAAACAAACATAGTCATCCATGTCCGATTCACAATTCATAAGCAAAGTAAAACTTTGAAACTGACAAGTCAGGTTACACGCGTGAACTTTCACAAAAACATAATGTCGGGTGCTACGGAAAGGTCAGTATTATGTTAAGAAAATTAATAAAGTTAAGACAGCCACGTCCGCCATGTGTATAAAATACGCTTCTGTAAAAACAGAAAATCTTGGTAAGAAATAGTGTTCTAACATTGGGTGTATAGTAGCAAGTTATTTGTTCTAAAAATCAATTAATAACTGTTTCTTCCACCCAATAAAATTTCCAAATGTACTAGTTTACATGATTTATCAGTCATTTCGATTAATGTTAAATTGTTTCTAATTACGATTGTTAAATTATAGATGGGTATTTTGAGATTTATGTCGAATGTTAATGAAGATATAACCGTTTGATAACGACACCTTATTTCATTCAGGATATATAACATTTGATCATATTTTATGGAACCTCCAATTTTTTACCATTAAATTAATTTTCCTCTATAAACCTTTAATTTATCAAACTTTAATGCCTGATTAAATCGACTATGTTAGACAACTTTGCTCTAATGATGTCATCGATTTAGCTCATTAGGAAATGTACAATTTAAAGAAATATGGTAATAAATAAGCTATGTTGTTTTAATTAAAAGCTGCGTCATGTAGGTACATACTATACAAATCAAATATTTAGAGGTGAGTATGAATATAAATTGGATGTTAAAATGTTAAGGAACGACTCGTTCGTAGGTACGTGTAGGGCAAATCAATATTGTAAGAGGACAAAAATGAAGTCAAGTGAAGCAATGGGGTTTTATGCCCCTGACAATATTTTCTTTTACCGACATTGGGGGGGGGTTACTTATGTGCTACTGAAGGAAACCAAGTAGTATCTGTAGAAAAAAACGACATGCAGCAAGCAAGCTGACAAACTCTCTCGAAGTAAAACAGTAACAACTGTTCCGACTGTGATTTGAACCTAGACTTTAAGAGGTGATGTGATCCGGAAACGTGCGGCTTAGACCACTCAGCCACCGAGGCTTCTGTGTGTTTTAAATCAATGAAAATAAAGTCCGTTTTTTGTGTTTAGTTAAGGACATGTTGAAAAAAGATAATAATAGCGAGCTATAGATAGACTAATATCGGTTAAGATGATTTCGAACTTCAGCCATAACTGATTATGATTGTGATATGGATAACTTTTAACTCTACATATATTTTCAAGTAGTTTGGTTTTTTTTTTACTTTAAATCTAGAGTAAAATATACTGTATTGTTAACGACATTAATACAATACATGCGTTACCGATTGTAATCAAGGCATATGTTTTGAAAAAAAAAGTTTTATTCCGTTTGTTTGGTTGTTTGTCATTGACATGTATTGTGTCGTGTTCTTGGTTCCTAAGTACGCGAGTTTCAGTACTTCGCTAATTAAAAAAAATTGTTCACAAGCCTTGTGAATATATTCCAGAAGTTAACCATGTCCCATTATGATGTATTCCTTTAAAAAATATCATCCATCCTTGAGTGAGATTTGTTTCATTAAATCAGATCGTTACTAATACATTTTTGTAACACTTTCTGATACAAATCGTTGTTATTTAAGTAAGATGAATGATGCTAAGATATCTTCGGAGAAATTGTTCAAATCACGTTGTAAACATTATCCGCAGGTCAAAATCAAGTAATTAAGAATTATAGCGCGTATCTCACGTACAGAAAAAAACACATGAATCGGATGTTTTTGCTAATTTGTGAGACTTGAGATTTGTTTTCTGTACACGATATTAAAACTTCTACAGGTTTTTTTGCTTGTGTTGCACGTATTGAAGACACGAGACAAATTAAGTTTTTTATATTCATTTGGCATGTTAATATTTTTGTAACCAGAGGCCTTCTAAACAAGACGACATTTGCGCTAAATAAAAATGATGTTATAAAAAGGCATCGCTAAGCACACACTAGATAAATCAGCCTTCTTCGTCATCAAGAGTTTTCTGTCTTTCTTGCATTTAATAGTAGAAATGGGATCAGAAAAAAACTTCAGGATATTTATTCATTTAATATTTATTTTGTTTATTTTACATTCAATATGTCATAAACCATTTTTGAATTTAATCATAAAATACATTATAAAAATGGTAATACTGTTACAGCTGCGAACCCCATTGCAAATTAAAACCGTATTTAAACCTATGTCAATGTTATTTAATTTCACTCTCCACACTTAAGACTCCTAATATAATAAATAAACATAAAAAATAAACATACTAATCTAGAACCAAAGTGAACATTTTGAAGCTGACAAATGAAGTTAAAAACGTACATTTTCACCAGGGGAGTAAGACCGGTTGTTACGGAAGGGTAGGGACTTCCTGTTTAGCTAGCGACACCCGTCATGTGTGTAATCAAAATTGGAAATGTAAGTAACATGTAACTACTGGACGTCAAATATAGACATGATTATTTACAACTCGACTGTTTGAAAGTATTGTATCTAAATAGGAGAATTGTATGCATAAAATTAAAAAGTGTTTATATTAAAACTCGTTTTACAACATGCTATATACAGTTTTATTGAAAGGTATATATAAAGAATATTATTTAGCAATCGTACACGCACTTGTTCGTGTAAGCATGATTTGTGTTTACATACATTATGTTGCAAAACCTTCAGGGGTTATGATTTATATATAAGTGCAAATTAAGCATATTAAAAACTGTCCACATACGAATATTTTATATTCACAGAAAATCAATAGTGAGGGCTTATATTAATGATCTGATGAAAAATTAATAAAACATAAACGTTAACTAGCCGTATGTGAAGCTGCAGTCAAAACCTGTCAAAAGCTTAAAAATGAGCTAAAAAATGAGTCAAAACTCGGCTATTGACCGATAGAGATATGGATTGCCAACGGCCGAAAAGTTACAGAAGGATATAAAGCAACTGCAAAAAATGCTATCTAAATATAAGTAACAAAGGGGTGAAATGAGATGCCTATTAAGTCGTTGGCTTAACGACCTTGTGTGAATGGTGTACCAATATTTTTTGTAAAATGTGTTAAAAAATGAAAATTAAAAAAGTCGTTAGCTTAACGTTTAACTTTCGACAGGCCTGTACTGTTTGACTTCATAAACCAATTTCAATTGGTTTTATTTGGATTTGACCTAGGCGCAATTAATAATTTGTTACCAATTGTATAATTAATATTACCTTTTTCAAAAGAACGAATGGTGTACAAAACGTTTTAAAATTATATTTTAAACACCACCTAGGTTCTAATCCAACTCCAGCGTCTTAGTTGGAGAAAACATGTCAGGTCGCTCTCGGTAGGTTTTCTCCGTCAATCTAGTTTCCTCCACCGTCCCAGAACTGGCCACCTATGTGAAACGTGAAAAATTTAACTGATGTCAAGTAATGACAGTACTCAATTTCATGACATACAATCATTTCTACTTAAAATACTTGGCAACAATGAACACGAAAAACATGATCGACAAAGAATGACACTTACATGTAAATCTCGAATTGGGTCGACAAAGTTGATACCTGTTTTAATTTTGCAGCATTTGCTGTTTCGGAACAAAACTTCTTATCAATTATGTTCGAACTAAAATTGTGAAAATCAAAATATTTTAAAGATGTTAAAATGCCAAAAAAAGAAGGAACAAAGTAAAGTTTATTAAAAAACTTTTCACACGTTGCTAGCTTTATCTGAAAGCGAAATTTGATGTCAGTGATGGTATAGGTAGTCAATCAATCGGTTATACTGAATCCAAATTCATAATGCTTTTATATCATAAACTGTTTAACCTTTAGTTTTACATAAAAACTGTTAAAATGGATATATATAACAATTTTTCTTTATATCAATATTTTTACATAAGGCACATCGACTGATTGTATATGTGTTTAAAACATGACAAAAATGCAAATTGTTTCATGGCCGCCATCAACAGTTGATAAGTTTGATGTTCCTGTGTCCAGGATTGCCCTGGATATATTTGACGTTCCATAATTCCATGATTTTGATTACACATGTGTCGGGTGTAGCTAGCTAAACAGAAGGTGCTTTCACTTCCGGAGCACCCAGTCTAACTTCCCTGGTGGAAGTTCAAGTGTTTAACCTAACTTGTCAGTTTCTACTTTGGCTTCTGGATCGCGATTTGGACATGGATTAGTATGTTTGTTTTTTATTAACTAATACATTACTATTCTGATTTTCTCTTTGCAGATAATAATATAGGTGATGCTATGGAGAAACGAGCGTTAAGTCCTGATATCGATACATATGGTGCTTCACAAGATGATTTAAATGAACTTCTTAAAAGAGGATCCATACTCAGATTCGGGAAAAGGGGGAGTCTACTCAGGTTCGGAAAACGAGGAAGTTTATTACGATTTGGAAAGCGAGGTTCATTGTTAAGATTCGGAAAACGTTATGATGAAGATATGCCTGCTGCAGGATGGGTACCATATGGATATTTAGAAGATCCAAGTGATGAAGATATCAAAAGAGGCAGTATTTTACGATTTGGAAAGAAAGCGGCGTTGTTTAGGTACGGACGCAGTGCTGATAATGCACCACATACGCCATTTAGATTCGGAAGAGAAGAAGAAGAAGGCTAACTGTTACACTTTAGTGACGTAATAAACTAAATATACACGAAACAACATTAATCTCATTCTGTTTCTCTTCCCTCATGTGCTTTCCTGTGTCTCGATACCTCCATACCTTTACATTATATTCACATTGTCAGAAAATGATTCAGATTTAATTTAGTTAAACAATATTTCATTCAAAAAAATTGAAAATAATTTACTATAAAATGCTGACCATGATTAGTTATCAGAATTTTATCGCTTGGAAGAAAAATGTCTTTATTGTATTTATACATTGCATGTTTGATCTATTAATCAAAATTCACGACATACTATAAAAATTATTATCGAGATGAATTATCAGAATCTCTCTTTATAGTTGTAGATTGTAAATGTATAATGGTTGTACATTATAACATAGGTTATTATATATATGGTGTGTCTTAATTATTTAGGACATGGATAAGTATGTTTGATTTTGATTAATGGCACCCCTGTTTACATGAAATTAATATCATCAATTGTTCTTGCATAATCAAGAATGAATATTTTGTCTTTGAAAAGTTGCAAATGAAAGAAAAACATCACATTGATTTTTTTTCAATGATATTGTATCAACGGTTTACTGACATTCCTCTTAATTCTGCATATGTTGTCCAGACATTTGAATGTTGTTTTCTGAAGCACAGGACGACCCTTATTGTGGGGGAAGTTAGGAGATGCTTAATCTTTAAGATAACATAAAACGTGGTATAATGACAATTATTTATTAAATTAAAGCTTAATCCTGTTATACTAAACATAACAAAGACTAAGCGCTTATCATTCATGGAAATTATAGAAGTCTTGCTTTAGGTTTATTTTAATTTTGAAGTCAAAATCAAACAGTTATATTAGACATGTGAACTTCCACCAGGGAAGTGAAGCCGGGTGCTCCGGAAGGGTAAACACATACAATTTAGCTAGCTACACTCGCTACGTCTGTAATCAACATTATGTTAAAGCAACAAAGAACTATGCTACGTCAAATATATCCAAAGTAGTATAGATGATGTATATCGATAGAAGTTGTATAGAGAAACACCAAAATTAGTTTATTGAATAACCAAAGCATACTATAAACTCAAACATTGATCAGTGTGGAAACAAGTTTTAAAATAACGATCCACGTTTTACCCACGTGTTGTTTTCAGTTCAATTTCAAATTGAAAATGCAATAAGCCTTTAAAGAAGGGAATAAGAAATTTTATTTCGTCTAGTCTACTACGACGAGAGTAATATTAAAAAAATATATATAATAGATATTAATTTGGAAAAATACGATCCATATCTGTTATAGCAGACTCAGAGCTTAATATTTCACAAGAAACCGAGGTTCAATGTTGGCCGTTATATGGTCAATATTTAATATAATAGGTAATGGCATTATATCTGACGGATACACTGGGTTGACACTGATTTTTGCTATGAAGCTTACTTTTAAGTTTTGTGTTTCATTTACAGTCTCTCATTGCATCAGCGTTTAAAATTTATTTAGACTCATTTTAGTCATCTAATATTGATTTGTCAGCGTGGTAAACTTCCATCTCTGTATGTAAACGCATGTCACATCCGTTTCAGGTCCTTTAAAATAATTGGTATGCGTCTGGTTTCAGATGATGATGTTCCATATTGCTTATTCAAATATTCTGTTCTATATTGCTTATCAGACAATCTGCTCAAATCAATTGCAGGTAATAAGATATAACTATTACGAAATTAAAATGAGTCCACTGTTTGCTCAGCATTTTGTTCAAAACAAAAGTCCTAGACATCTGTTTGGTGGTTTTCTAGTATATTGAAAATCACGTTGAAATTGCTTTAACCTGATAAGACTCAGTTCAAATAATAAACAAAATTTTAGTCCAATACCCTTCTAATAGATTATTTAAAAATTGTACAAAACAAAAAGAAAACTGGTTTGTATTCAATAAACAGTTATTTCGTTAACATGTTTTGTTTTTGTTTTTAATTGTTTTTCCTGGTTTCCCTGTCCAAAAAAGCATCTATTCATCATACCCAAGATTTGCATTTTATTATATATATCGTAACCAGCCATTGTACATTGTCCTGAGTGCACTGCAAAGGTAAAAATTTCTACCACTTCACCGCCAGCTAGTGAATTCTCGATATAAGTGAAATATTCTTGACTACGACGTGAAACCAATTTAATCAATCCGTCTTGTCTGCTATTTCACAATTTGGGTTTGTGACAATAATTTATGCCCAGTTTTCAAGTATAATTCAAAACACTTGAAGACCTTTACTTACTTGGACCGAGACGTAAAAGGAAAATTGAGCTATGAACAATACTCTTCAATAAAAACACGAAAGAAAATTGGTATTATGTCGTTATGTATGTTGAATAAGCAAATCTTAGATCTTAAAATATTAATTCAAAATTAAGTTAATGTGGTGTACAAGTTTTTTATGATCATTATAACATAACTGCGCCTTTTTGTCGACTACAATTTTCGTTGCAGTGGCACCAAGCTGTAAAGATGCAGATAGACCAAAAGCATTAATACAAATCAAAATCTAAATCACAAACCCAAAAAAAGGTATACACTTTCAAACTGGCAAGCTAAGTTTCACAAGTTCAACAGGTTCTACCAGTGAAGTGAAATAGTGTGCAAAAAGGGAAAACATCACCAGTTTGGCTTGCTAAACCACACGTATGTAATTAGAAATGGTAAATATTTTATAAAAAATTATTCAGTCCAGTTTACTACTGCTTGCAAATAAATTTTTGTTGGCCAAGGGAACTTGCAAGCCTAGGCTTATCGAGGCCCTCAAAACGTTTTATGGCCGTCATCACAGAATTGCTAATAAATTTGATATCTCTGTATCCAGGATTGTCCTAGATATATATTTGAAGTTCCATAGGTACATATTCTTTTCACGCAATTTTTGATTATACACGTGGTGGGTGTAGCTAGCTAAACTGGAGTCACTTATACTTCCGGGGCACCAAGTCTCACTTCCCTGGTGGAAGTTCACGTGTCTAACCTGACTTGTCAGTTCCAAAGTTTTCACTTTGCTACTTGATTGTGAATCGGAGATGGATTAGTATGTTTGTTATTTAATCGACAACAGTAACATGCCCACGGTAACTACTAGGTCACCCACTTAAGCTTTTAGTTTTATGATTCCTGTCCCTTAAAATATTCAAAACATTCCTAAGTATTAATATTCGCTTTAAACGAATATCGAGGCTAGACTTATCGTCGTGAGTATTTCCACTATTACTATAGATTGCACAGAAAATTATGCTTAATACAAATACTTTTCACAACATGAATCTTTTATAAATATTCTCATCAATATCAACAAATATCGAATGTACAATTCGTATACATAGACAATGACGTTACATGAATTCGACAACAATTAGATACGACGTCTGTTTTGATCAGACTGTCATGCTTTTATCCGAGTAGTTTTGACATTATGTGCTGGTCACAACAGTACATAGCGGTACTACAATGGATTAATGACATAGGTTTGACATATTTCAAAGGTGGTTGATTGATGTTATACAATATAGAATCCATATGACCTAGATATAATGAATGGATGGCGCATATGAGGGCAGACTTTAGGGAAGAAGCATACTTATATTTCAGACATAATAAACTAAAAAGTTGAGTGCTCTTGTTTTTAAAATAAGAAAAATATAATCAGTAGGTACAGTGTTCGTTATATTCAAGTTCTTTTTATTCCCTGGCTTTCGAAAAAAGATGTAAATTAAATTTTATGTTCCGTCGAGAAACGTTTTGTTCATCTCCAATCAAACCGAATATAATAAAAGTTTTGATCTAATTTGGTTTGAACATGTTCCTTTGAGCTGTTTTAGCTCATCTGGCAAAACCAGGACCAGGTTATAGCACAGAAAAGCACACGTCCGTGTGTAAACTTTAGTCTTCTCTTCTATCAAAAAAAGATAAATTTGGTGATGAAGGTACTTGGGTGGTCAAGAATAAATTGTAACTCTAATTATCTAATTATCGGTAACTCTAACACAAATTTTGACAATCGTCAAAGATGGTCTTCAGTCTTATTCAGAAAAAGTATATTCTACATCTGGAATCAACCAAATGTGGATTCTCAAAAATTCTAAAGAATTACTTGAACATCTTGCTTCTAATACTTTATCTCATGTAAGAAGTATAAAAACATTTGATTTTTCTACACTATACACCACAATCCCTCATTCTAAATTGAAAGAACGTCTTAAAGAAATTATTCACTTGTCTTTCTTCTACAAAAACGGTAAGCCAAGATACAAATATCTGGTGCTGAACAGGGATTCTGGTTATTTTGTCAAGCACCATACGGATTCCAAACAAAAATATACTGAAGATACCATCAACAGAATGTTGGAGTTTTTGATAGATAACATATTTGTTGTGTTTGGTAATATAGTTTTTCAGCAAACAATCGGTATACCAATGGGTACAAACTGTGCACCATTGCTTGTTGATTTGTTTCTTTATTCTTACGAAGCAGAATTGATGCAGAACCTTGTTAAATCTGGAGAAAAAACTGTCGCCAAATCATTCAACTCAACATACAGATATATAGATGACGTTCTGTCTCTTAACAATCCTAAATTTTGAGACAATGTAAATGTCATCTATCCTAGTGAGCTTGAAATAAAAGACACGACTGATTCTTCATGTTCTGCTTCATATTTAGACTTATACCTGAATTATGACGTACAGGAAAGGCTACATTTGAAACTTTATGACAAACGTGATGACTTCAAATTTTCTATTGTCAACTTTCCGTTTTTATGCAGCAATATACCTGCTTTTCCTGCTTATGGTGTATCTGTTTCCCAATTAATACGCTATGGTAGAGCTTGTTCCCACTACGGGGACTTTGTACAACGAAGTAGGCTGCTTGCAAATAAATTGTTGACACAGGGATATTGCAAGCCTAGGCTTATCAAGGCCCTCAAAAAGTTTTATGGCCGTCATCACAGTATTATTGATAAGTTTGATGTCTCTGTCCAGGATTGCCTTGGTTATATTTGACGTCTCATAGCTCCATGTTCCTTCACACAATTTTGATTACACACGTGACGGGTGTAGCTAGCTAAACAGGAGGTGCTTACCCTTCCGGAGCACCCGGCCTCACTTTCCTGGTGGAAGTTCACGTGTCTAACTTGTCGGTTCCAAAGTTTTTACTTTGCTTCTGGATTGTGATTCGTAAATGGATCAGTATGTTTGTTTTTGATTGTATATCGGCGTGTCTGTCCAAAACTCAAGATGGCCGCTGTTACTATAAATAGCAATGTTACTATAAATGACCATTACAGCGTTGTTTATGTGAAATGTTAAATAAAGATACTTCATACAATGGTTTAGTAAGGTAGTAGTATTATTTTGGATGAATTGTGTTTTATAACCAGATGCGTGAAAGCATATGTGACATTGTTACAATCAAGTGCTTTTAACTGGAACATCCAGACAAGCGATACAAAACTTTTTCTCCATACATTTTGTAATATTTCAAAAATAAATTGTCATTATATAAATTAGTCTACTGCAATAGTTTCATTTCCTAAACATCTAAAATACGTAATGAAAACTTCCATCATCCTTGAATAACTATTTAAATCTTAAGTAATAGCAGAAAAATTGCATTTTTTCTAAAAAATTAAAATCGTGTAACTTCAAGTCTGATTGACATGTTAACTCGGATAAAAATCTAGAAAATCAACTAAAATCGTTGATGCGTGGAATCTGTTGACGTCCTGTTTAAAACTCTGATGGATGTCTAAATGAATGTTGGAAAATAGATGGTATTAGCTAATGACGTTTTCTTCAGTGATTTCAACTAGTGTGATTCAACCCCGCATTTCTATAGAGATGCTACAGCCCAAGATTCTCTTTCTCTGTATAGCTAAAGTTTTTTCGTATTATCTACTTGGGATTCGGAAATGGATTAGTATGTTTGTTTTTGATTGGACATGGACTGGTATATTTGTGTTTTGCAATTAATGTAATATTACTAGTATCAAATACGTCATTTTTGTCTGACCACCTGTATATTGAGATCACAGGAAACTCAACGGATAATTTGGAAAAAGTGCACGTTTCCCACATCTTGACTTTTCTATCTTTTGAGCAACGGCTGCACCTACATGGTGGAGGTTCACCTTTCTTGTTTGTGCACAAATTTAACATTTGATGAACAATGCCATAAAACAGGTATACCGAGTGTTAAGAAGGAAGATATTATCTAGAAAACGAAATCTTATGATGGAAGAATAACAAAGACCGTTTTAGTCCTTCTACCATAGGCTTATCTATCAAGTTGCATAAATTTATGGAACTGTCAAGAAGAATAAAGAAAAGAACGGGTTTGACAATAGATAAGAAGATACCCCGTCTGAACTGTGTAACAAACATATTAATCCATGCCCAAATCACAAAGCAAAGTAAAACCGTTGAAACCTATACATTAAGTTAAACATGTGGACAGTCACCAGGGAAATAAGACCGAGTGCTATGGAAGTGTAAGTATTTCTTGTTTAGCTAGCTACATCCGCTAATTAAAAAAACACTTTGGAAGGAGAATGAAATAGGTCTAAAAGTCTAAAAGTTTCCCTTTAAAACGCAACATTTAACTAACCGCAATTTGGACAGAGCGGGTCTAACAAAGATAACTCCTTTATTATAGCAAAATTTGCTTGTGTACAGGGTACTTTAAGGATCTATAGATTGGGCGAGGGCCAGGATATGGACCGTCACTTTGATAGCCCAAGTCGCAGGTTGTGTATTGTCCACTCGATCTAAACACGACAAAAGTTTGTACCGCATTAACGCTCATTATGGAATTGATTATTACAAAACTGGTATGAAGTAACAATAGGTATATTAAAAGTTCGAGTTCGACTAGCGCGTAACGTAAATCTATTGTCAATGTGACCGTTTCCATTATGAATTTATCTGCTTAAAGCATGAATTTAAAATCCTAGAGTAATGTTATGGTTGGTACGGCGTAAAAATGAGTTTCCATCTGGGCGTTACTATGTGTATCGAAACTAAATATTCCGCGATATTGCCAGACGTCTTAAAAGATTGACGGGCTTGAACAAGAGATTGAAAAAAATTATGAGTTTCAACAAAATATTGTTGAAGAAATGGGCAAATACAAGTGATAATCAGTAGATGCACTGACTTCATCAAAAAAGCCCAAAGTTTCAAGTTCCATTCACACAATTTTGATTACACATATAGTGGGTGTAGCTAGCAAACAGGAGGTGCTTATGACTCCAGAGCACCCGGCCTCACTTCCCTGGTTACCGTGTCCAGCCTGACTTGTCAGTTCATATTTTTTACTTTGCTTCCGGATTGTGATTCGGACAAGGATTAGTTTGTTTGTTTTTCATTATATTTCGGGAAATGTCGATACATTTTCTAATGGTATTACAGGCAATATGTCGTGTAGTCTATCCTGCTATTATGCAATCACCAACCCCTTATTAGCCCCTGATTTTATTTTAGCTTTAGCTTACTGAGGTTGATAGTTGGGTGTTTTAAGGATGAAACCAAATACACGCTCGGGTCACTTCGAACTTTTCTATGTAAAAACATGATATTGTGTGTATGCTTCTGCCAAATCAACACCAACCATGTATTGTGTATACTGCTGAGCATCGGTATTATCCGAAAGTCCCTACCCATTTAATAGGCTTGCAAGGCAAATAGTGCTTTAAGATTACCCTTCGGTTAATTGGTATTATTCATAAATTGAGACCCGTCTACTTGAAATAATATGGCATTTAATTTTAGCATTAATTTTACTTTTAATATGTAATTAAAAAACAAATATACCAACCAATGTCCTAATTACAATCCGAAAGTAAAGTTAAATCTTTTAAAACTGAAATATTAGGTTAAACACAAACCTCCACCTGGAAAGTGACGTCCCTGGTGCTCCGGAAGGAAAAACAGTTTATCTACTACACTCGCCATGTATGTAATGACAATTGAGAGTGAAAACAACATGTGACGCCAAATGTATGACGGACAATCCTGGACACATAATACTTATCAACAAAATTGTGTGCATGGCAATAACTATTTTGGATGGCCTTGATAAGCCTAGACTATAATACCCTTGGGTTAACAATATATATTGGCACCTTGCACCTTGCTCCCTTGTTTAAAGTTCCCGTATTGGGAACATGCTGAACCATAGCGTATTAATTGTGAAACAAATACAACATAAGCAGTAGTAGATGTATTGCTGCATAGAAAGCGGAAGTTATTGTTTTAATCAAACATCATTAATTAATTGTCAAAGCTGCAGAGCAGAAATTTTCCACCAGGAAGCGAGGCCAAGGAAGTACCTCCTACCACCAAGTGTGAAGTCAAAACTTAGAATGAAAGGAAATGGAACATTTACGGTACGTCACATACACCAAGTTTGGTCTATGGTTGCAATTTTTCTGAGTTGACAATTTTTTTGTAAACGGCTTGTACCGTTGTATAAGTTTCGGAAGTGGGAACAATCTATACAATAGCGTATTTACTGTAAAACAAAATCACCAAGACCATATCATGATATTGAACAGTAAAAGAATGTTGACAATATAAATATATACTTTCTGGGATGTCGAATTTGAGATATACACCCAAAGAAGCAGATATTGACGAAATTGTCGTATCTTTATTCCAACGTCACTCTTATTTACATGGATTAGTATTTTTGTGTTCGATTAATTTCCTCAAAAACTAAGATATACTGACTCATGCAAAGCATTTCCTTAGCTAAAATTGGTAAAATATATAATTAGGTCCTTTATGTATCTGTTCAGGGATTAGTATGTTTGTTTTTGATTCCACATTTGGTAAACAATCTTGCTGTCCTAATTTTGGTCCAAGCATTACTGATGAGGAATTTTATTTCGAAACGGCCATGGAGTGCTGTAAAATTTAAACTGGTATAATTTGTAATTTAAACGGTATGCACATTTTAACTAATTGTACGATTCGTATAAAGGAAAATCATGTATGGATTCGTTTATATGTGGGCATTTTTTATAATTTCATATTGAAGCATATTATAACATATATTATTACTTGTAAAGATATATAATGATAATTAAATAAAGTCGTAAGCCTATGCGTATCAATATCTTCAAAAGTCTTATGGAAGTTATCACAATATTGTTGTTGATAAGTATTATGGTTCTGTACGTTCAAAGTTGACGGTTGTAGCGAGCTAAACAAGAGATGCGTACCCATCCAGACCAACCGACGCCACCTTTCTAGTTGAAGTTCACTTGTTTAGCTTAAGTGGACAGTTGTCAAGGGTTTTACTTTCCTTTGTGATTGACCAAACACTTAATGTTTCACTGTACATTATCAACAAGTCAAGTCTATTTATTTAAATAGGTGACACCCTCTCAGCATATCAAGGAAAAAAAATAGATATTTTATATAACCTTAAAATTTTTAATAAAAATATAACAAAAATTAATAAACGAAAAATAACAACCACAGCCTTTTTAAACACTATTGTGTAATAACCTGCTGGTAAAGAACCCAGTTAAAATAAATAAGTTTCTAAACAACAAGTATGCAACTTCGCCATCGCTGTTAGGGTAACGTGTAAGGGAGGCGTGCCCAGGTCATTTATTGAGACTCCATAAGATAATATAATTTATCTATAATTTAAAAATAGAAAAACTGGCTCTTTCCGAGCTTAGTTAGAGGAGTGAAATCAGCTTTTTGGTTTCGCCGCCCACTAGCTGTTACATGAAATGTACATTGTCCATGAGGAAGACCAACTGTTGTGTACGAGCCACTATATATATAATTATGTACAGTCCACGAAGAATAACCTGGTAATGCAGCTATATCAACAATTGTTCGCCGAATCAGCAGGATTAACCCTAACGCCGCCAATGTTACTATACAGCATAGGATTCTAAAATAATTACTATTTAACTAAAGCCTTCTTCTCTGCAAAAAGATACAAAACTGACCGCCCTGACAAGTTTTCAATTCCTAAATAGCCAGCCACTGTTGCATCTTGGGTAATAATCAGTGACGTAATCAACTGGTTTATCGAAATGTTAGACAGCTATTTAGAATTTATTACACGTTTGAATTCATTTATGTATACATTAGTAGGACGCCGAGTAACTCGTGAAAAGTAAAATTCACATGAAGCAAATTGCAATTTAACTAGAAGGCTGTTTAATTTTAACTTAACAATAAAAATATATTGTATATTTTAAAATTAAATTTTGTGTTATACCAAATCTACCCAATCTTTTTATTACTAAGTTGTTAAATTTGTCATGTAACGGTATTAATATTATTGAAACATATGTAATTTTGAATTACGACTTTGACAATTTATGTAAAGCTAAATTACTTCTTAATGGGTTTTTAGTTTAAATTTTGTATTAAAGTGTTTCAGTTTTTAAAACAAACAAACACTTGCAAATATTTTACTTTCTGTATTGTATCACCACGTTGTTTTCGGGCTATATATTATAATTACATTCAAACATCAAAATGGTTCTTTATTCGCTTGCAGAGGAATTAAAACTAATCGAAGCGCATGTAGTAGAATATACAAATATACGCATAAAACACTGAAAATAAAACTGCTCTAGATGACCACGAGGCATATTATGACATATTCGTGTCGGAGGGGATAAACACATGGACTTGGTTTCACAACTATATCAGTTAAATTTTTTTTAACTTAAATCTGGCAAATTTGATACTGTAATAATTTTGACAATTCTAAAATATTCAGAATTTTAAGGTGCCATTTTGAAGATATGTCAAAACTTATTACTTTGCTGTTATAATAGGTACATTTTAATTTTGTCAAAAAGTTCATTTTGTAATAATAAAAGATGTTGGCAATATTTACTAACTTGAGTTAAAGAAAATCTTAGTTAAGTTATGATTGTGAAACTGGAAACAATCTACAACTCCGTAGGACTTTTGGGTGCACCCGTCACTAATTCTCTCTAGCAATATCAGTCAGTGAGCAAGGCATCCTACAATAGGTTGAATAGATTTCAAAACCCTTAGTTTGGCAGGCCTTTTAGAATTTCTATCATATTTTTATTATCTTAACAAACAAGTATGCCGGTCATTTATAATGGTTATGTTATTAACATTCTACAGGGAGCTTGACAACTGGCATAACGAACAAATCCACAGAGTTTGATATAAATAGAAGAAGCTTCTACACGAGTCGTGGTAAGTCATCATTAACAATTTTAAGAACAAGTAAGTTTGAAAAAACAGAAGGGTCATAAGGTATATATCCATAATTTTACTTATTTTACTGTACTTATATCCAGCAGCGCTAGTTGTCTTTAACTTTGAAAAGAACGCACAATTTAAAGATAATTAATTAAAACACATTTTGTCATTTTTTATTGACTCTGATAATTTGTATGTGGAGCTAAAGTAATCAATATAATATAATTATCTTCAATATCACATTAGATAAAATGTATATGTTTTAAAATTGCTCACCCAGATAATAGAACAAGTTCTCAATGACACTTTGGAAAACATGATTAATTAACTTCTTGCATTTAGATTATTTTTAAAATTTCAATTTCTGCCTCTGTTACTAGTATGTTTTAAAATAAAGGCTTTAATTAGACACAGATAATGCGCAGATGTCTCAATTACGTGAACAACTTTAACACCTTAAAGGAATGAAAGATGTTTAGATGGCGTTTAATTAGAACACATAAGAGATTAACTGTTATTGAAGTCACAATGTTATCTTAATTTGCCACGTTTAATATCGAAAAATTCACCAAAAGTTTAATTAGCATTTTTGTCATGATAAATGACACTTAATTGAAATAGTGCAATGCATATGGTTTTAATGATATATTTGCGTTTTCAAATTTGAACTATTGTTTTAAACTTACTAAACCAAGAATGATTTTATGTTAAGACTTTTTTTAATAAAAAGATTGCAATATCCACTATTGGATAAATTGAAAATTACTTGCATTTCCTTTTAGTTTTGTCAATTATTTTATGGCCGCCATCAATGTTATTGATCAATTAGATCTTGCACGTTGTGGATGTGGCTAGCTAGGTGGGAGACCCCGTTCCGAAGCACCAGACCTTTCTTTATTTGTGGAAATTCTCGTGCTAAATTTGCCAATTTTCAATTTGTTTACTCTTTTGAGATAGTTGTTTCATAGTTATTAGAACATTGATTGTATGTTTGCGTTTGATTACTTAACGATATATGAAATGATTTTATTTTGTTTTCATCTAATTCATTGTCGAACACAATATGTAGATCTTTGTAAATGTAAAACCATAACCCGGATACGTATAAACAATGAATGTATTCCGTGCCTCATGTTTTATCAAATAATTGTTCACATTGTGACCTATAAGTCAATAAAAAGTGACTACAATCAAATCTGGCATGTCATTGATTCTGTTTCACGAAAACTCATTCTGATGATGGTAAATTCCAAATAACTCATTTAATCAACGAAAGATCCAAAATTGGATTTCACAAATCAAATTAAATAGAAGTACGCCAAATGTTATAACAACGTTTTAAATATTTGCTTTCCTCTTCGTGATTTCGCGACTCCCAGTTTTTATGAAGTATTTCCGGTTCCAATGAAATAAATTATCAAGCGTCTATTTGTCACTGATGCAATCTAATTCCTTTAGAAGTTTGAATGCCAAACGGCAACTTTGGTATATATTAATACATACAACACTTCTATATGTGTAATTGGTGGCATTTTGCTAGTAAATGGCCAACCGTGATCCGAATAAAGATCGCCAACTTAGTCAGTCCCATAATTGAAATTCCTTTTGCTTCTGAACGGACATGAAAATGGACATAGTTTCAAAAGACCATTTTTGCATGCAGCTATCAAATTCGTTATAATAAAAGTTCATATTACAGGTTTCCTGTTTTGTATACCAGCTATGTTTTGAAGGATGAAAGAAATTAATACAATTCTGATAAGTAAAACCTGTTTAGTAATTATCTCAATAAGTTCATCTTACAAACCTCTCATAGTCTATCACATGTCGATTGCAAATTTTAATTCACTTAAATTGTATATATTAAAGTTAAAGAAAAACACTTAATATTCAAGAATTTATTTAAGCTTATGTTATCATTTACCATTCAGAACCATATAGCAATTAAAACAAATGAAATCGAAGATTTTGAACAATTTTGGAAACCTTTTGGACAGCTGTTCTAGGTAGTTTTTCTCGCCCCTTTCCTGTCAGCATCAACTACATTACATCGATTACAAAAAATTATAATATTTAAATTTATATAAGAGTAAATAATATCCATTTATATATTCATTGGTTTTTTTTTTTTTTTTTTTTTTGTATTTATTGTAAGTTGCATTATTCATTGTGATTGATCTATGTCAATAAGAATAAGCATTACAAAGATCGTAAATTCAATAAACTACCAAATTTACAATCTTCCCAAAAGTTCCTAAATACTACTATGATATGTCATTTGAAAATCTTAAGTTGATTCAAACAATTTAACTAGTAAATTTGACCTTTATAAAACCACATTCGTAATTATACAGATTACATGTTGGCGATAAGTTGGTTCAGATTGCATAAAGATGCTCAACTTGTAGAAGTTGTCACTGATTACATCGCCTTCCTGACAGCCATATGTTTTCTATGACACTGGTCACATGGCCTTCCTGACAGCCATGTTTTCACTGACACTGGTCACATCGCCTTCCTGACAGCCATGTTTTCGCTGACACTGGTCACATCGCTTCCTGACAGCCATGTTTTGGCGTAGTGATATATGTGCTTTTTACATCAAGTTTCCGGAGTATAATTAACAAATATTTTTTCAAAAATATAACAGTCTTTTTATGCCATAGATATGGATAATCAAAAACAAACATACTAATCCATGTCCGAATCACAATCCAGACGCAAAGTAAAAACTTTGGAACTGACAAGTTAGGTTAGACACGTGAACTTCCACCAGGGAAGTGAGGCCGGTAAGCACCTCCTGTTTAGCTAGCTACACCCGCCACGTATGTAATCAAAATTGTTTGAAAGGAACATGGAACTATGAGACGTCAAATATATCCAGGGCAATCCTGGACACAGAGACATCAAACTTATCAACAATACTGTGATGACGGCCATAAAACTTTTTGAGAGCCCTGATAAGCCTAGGCTTTTAATACCCCTGAGTCAACAATTTATTTGCAAGCAGCCTACTTCGTTGTACAAAGTCCCCGTAGTGGGAACAAGCTCTACCATAGCGTATTAATTGGGAAACAAAAACACCATAAGCAGGAGAAGCAGGTATATTGCTGCATAAAAAGGAAAGTTGACAATAGAAAAATTGAAGTCATCACGTTTGTCATAAAGTTTCAAATGTAGCCTTTCGTGTGCGTCATAATTCAGGTATAAGTCCAAATATGAAGCAGAACTTGAAGAATCAGTCGTGTATTTTACTTCAAGCTCACTAGGATAGATGGCATTTACATAGTCTCCAAATTTAGGATTGTTAAGAGAGAGAACGTCATCTATATATCTGTATGTTGAGTTGAATGATTTGGCGACAGTCTTCTCTCCAGATAAATGTGATTCGATAAAACTGAATTAATGACAATTAAAGTAATAATTATTTTTCTGAATTTTTAAAGTGCATATACTTTCAGTTTAAACACTATTCACCGTTGTTAGGTCAAGATATGGACGTGGACTCTAATACAAATGTAAACAATGGCTTAAAATATAATCAGATTAAATATTGTGGAAGTTTTGTAGCGTGATGTGATTGTAGCACAAATAGGTGATGACTGAGACACATTCGATTCACCTGATCTTAAACTGATTTAAAATTATGACATCAAAAAGGTAAGTAGTTGTGTTCATGGCAAGTGACGTCATGATTCTTACATGTCTATTTCATTTTATAAAAATCATTATTTTATATTAACTAAAAGAAAACACATTGTATTGCTGGAAAATAACCTTACATATCTCAATTCCAATTTTTGTCCATTTAAAAAACATTCTTCTGGTAAGTAAGTATCTGTAAACAAATGTATGGTGAGTCAGTATCGAAAACATACCTGGCGTAGATTTTAGAAAAGTAATAGAAAGCAAGTTTTGGTAGTAGCGTATTAGGTAAAGATTATGGCAAAAAGAAGTAGGATTAAAGCTGGATTTTCAGTAACGGTAGGGGAAGACATATAGACATATAAAAAATGAGAAAATCCAAAAACAAAGAAATCAGTATGAATACAGTGTCCCATATAGCAAAAGGAGGAAAACCTGTCGCATAAAATTAAACGTTGTCAGGAAAAAGTCTGAAGACGTATGACACAATAAGTAATAAACATGTTTAAGTTTACACAAACTTGGAGGATTATGTTGAAATATTTAGGATTCGACACAAAAAGAATCTTCGCTTAAGTGTTTACAAAACATGGCGCACTGAATTTCTTATATTACATGTTCTAATTTCCTTACAATTCCTTGATCCTAGAACCTTACTGGGAATTTCAATCCCGTTATTCAGAGAGTGTTATCAGATGAGGTGCAAATATGGTGGAAAGGCGTTGAAAAATTGGAGTGTGCAAACCATGTTTGTAAATGTCTTCGTTCCTGTTTGAAGACTATGGAAGAAACCTTTTACTACAAAGGGCAATGCAAATTAACAAATTAAAAACAGCAATAATGAGGGGTGTTTGTTAAGTAAGGTATGCCATTAGGTTGAGGTCTCGAGAATATCAGAGTTGAGGAACTGTATAGAAATTTAAACATGATTTAAGAAACTAGTCAGTATTGCATTATGTTTTTGGTAATCACTAAAAGGGCAGCCATTTCTTTAAAGGCAATAAACATACCAACAACCAAAATGATGTCAACAAAAAAGTGAACAAATTAGAAATAAAAATGTAGATTCATAATGCTTCCCTTTATTTTCTTTAGTCATATTTTGCTTTTAATTTTTATTTATTATTATTTTCACTCAAGTTAAACTTCCTAAATAGATTAAATACCAGCAGTGTCTCTTAAGACAATTTTGGCTTGACATTGAGACATTTGATTGTGAAACAGTTGCTGTATGTATAAATTGTGTATTAATATGTGACACCATAATTAAATAAACTATTATTATTATTATTATTATTATTGTTGTTGTTGTTGTTGTTTTTGTTGTCTCATAATAATTTAGTTGAAACAAAAACGACGTTGATAAAATGAATGTTTTTCCAAACCACGATGATAAAAGCAAATATTTAAAAGATATCTGAACATTCAGTTTTCAGTTTAAATTCAATTCTAATTTTTGTCTTTGCGAGAAAGCAAGAATTCAAAATAATTCAATAAAGGACCTTTCATTGAATTAAAGACTTGGCATGAGTGACAATGAAACATAATCAATAGCGTAACAATCAAATTTATAGTTTCTTTCATTGATGTCACATTGCGGGCAACTATTGGGTAAGCAAATTAGAATCGGAACACATATATTATCTGTATCCTTGTCCGGGTCACGATTTTATAATGACAGAAGATCTACATCAGTAAAACGCTTAACGGTTATTGTGTTTTTCCAATAACAAATAGCTGACTAACAATACAATGAAAACAAAAAGTAATTTGATCAAATTTATTTATTTCAATTTCATTAGGACTCGCTTGGATAGACAAAGAGGCATTCGATTAACCAAGAATTCCAACTACTAATGTGCTTACAAAAAATTCATAATCAAAAACAATAAAAGATTAGTGTTAGTTTAATTAGTGTAGAACAACAATTCAAATGTTAAAACGCAATTGTCACATTAAAGGATGGTCTTGATAAATTTCCCCATTGCTTTTAGAACGACAAATCTGAATGCTAAAGGATTGTTGTTGACAAATTAATATTTTATGTGACTCAATATCAATCAAACACCAGTGGTATTTGATACGTTACTGTTGCCCGAGCTGTGGACGTTATATTTTTTAAACCAAAGGCATTTTTACCTCTGGGTTCAACTCTGTGTCCACCGCAAATAAAAGTTGTTTTGATTTTTTGTCATGGGACTAGTTGCCTCTGTAGTAATATAATACATCGAGTAGTTTGTCATGTGTATATGCAATCAAGCGCATTAGCACTATTGACAACACCACTGCGGTAGCTCAGTTGGTAGAATGGTCGCTCCCCATGGGGTTCGAACCCCGATCGGGTCTGACCCAAGTCTTGAAAGTGGGTAGCGACTGTTCTTTCACCAAGCACTCGGCATTACGAAATGGAAGTCACGGTTCGTTCAGATGGTAGCTTAAAATAAACGAGGCACTGTGTCACGGTAGGCGTGGCAGATAAAGAACCCTGCTGTATAGTAGTGCCATCAGCGCAACGCACATGCAAAATTTCTACACCTTCGGCCATATCTGGCGACGTCTCGATAAAAGTGAAATATTCCTGACTTAGACGTTAAACACCTTTACTAAACTCAACCATAAACCAACAACAAATAACGGACCAAATACAACACCATATGAAAGAAATTTAGCACAGAATCCGGGCACCACCTGAACCTTAATTAGTTCATTTATCCTTCAGTTTTATAAACAGAAGTGCCTTGTCAGAAATGATAACAAAGATAATGTAACATATAACTACAGATTATATCCAATATATGATAAAACGACAATCAGTCATTTTTCACTTCTTTTAATGTGATAAACTTGTTCACGTAATTGAGACATCTGTGCATTATCTGTAGCTAATTAACTCTTTGCTTTAAAACATACTGAGGGAGAACTAATTATGCAGTTATCGTAAGTGCTAAAAATCTGGTAATCATTTTTTCAAAGGCGTTAATTAAAATGTTGTTTATTTAATGTGTTTATATTATACAAATTAAAATATTACAAGATAATTCTACATTGTTGATTGCTCCAACTTTAAATAATTTCTCTGAGAGTCAAGCTATTATATATTATACTAATGTTAATTTTATAGCACTAGACGACCGTTTCGGAATACAATTCTTTAGTAGGACTGGGCAAAAACTGTGAAAACATTTTTAAGAATTAATTTTATTTAAAAGCAATTCGGATTCCCTAACTGAATGAAAAAAATTGTTTTCCTCGAAGTTTGCGAGGTGATATAGTAATTTGTTCTTCCCGTCACTCGGAGTTGCTGGGTGACTCGAAGTGCTTTTAGCAGTTACGAATACTTAAAAACTTCATTTTATATATACTTTAAGTATTCATTGTGGTTTATTTTCGGCGATTTTCTGCTTGATTCACTCGAAGATGAAGATACACCCAATTTTCGTTTACCTCGACCTCTTATTGGTGGTAAAATATGTGGAAAAAAACCGTTATTCTGACATATCTGTAGATGGTATAACGAGGTGTTTTACATAAAATATAGCCTATGTTTGCTTATCAGGTACCCTATTTGGACAACAAATTAAGTTTTGCGCCCTCATGCGATTTACTAAACTAAAAGTCCGTTATATTTCACGTTTGACAGGGTACAAGACGTTAATATTTGGTCAGACCCCAGTTTCACAATTATTCCTTAACTAAGATTTTCATAAACTTTAATATGGCAAATTTGATACTTTAATCATTTTGTTAGTCTTTTTAAGATATCCAGGAGTTTTATGTGTAATTTTTAAGAAAAATATTTGAAGCTAATTACACTTTTAATTTGATTTCGTGGAAACTTTGTATCATAAAATGTTGCCAAAATTTGCCACATTTAAGTTAAGGAAAATCTTAATTAAGGAATGATTGTGAAACCTGGGCCAGAAGTGAAAAATATGATAAACAGTCAAACCTGTCTATTAAGGTCACCCAAGGAAACCAATAAAAGTGGTCTTTATGGGTAGGTGGCGTTTGTATACAGGTTTAAATAATATGAATAAAGAACAAATGAGATATAATTATACTTGCCTTTATAAGCAGGTGGTCCTTTTAAAAAGGTAACCTTTAAGGCAGGTTGGACTGTATTTACATTAAATTATTTTTGCATGCCATTGACTGTAATACTGACTCAAGCCCGTTGTCTTTTACATTAACTAAATTAAAACAAAGAGTATGTAAATCCCCAGGTGGTTCTTAGAGGCTGCAGTGGCCTAATGGATAAAATGTCAGTCTTCAAATCCAGGGTCTCTTACCGCTGTCAGTTCAAGTCCCGCTCGGACCACATGTGGGAAAGTGAATTTTCCTTGCCGTTGCCCTTTACGTATTCACCTGGTATCAGTATAATGAACTGGGGGAGTGGTACGCTTGTCTGCGGCGTACTGACTCTGTGAGCTAGCACGGTAAAGTCGCCCTGAGTGCGCGCTAGTACAAGGCGTCCAATACAACACACTCGCACTTCACATGCATACACGAAATTATTCATAGATGAATCCATAGAGATTAATTAAAAAAAGTTCTTGTCGCGAATAGCTAAAAAATTGCTAATGCGACGTTAAGCAACATTCAACCAACCAACCCACGTGGTTCTTCAGAAAGTTACAATGGCAGACTATACATTCTGGACACTATATTTGAACTGACATCCTCAATATAAGTATAATATCTTGACTATATTGTAGAATAACAACTATTTTGGTAAGTAATATAAATCTTTTTTTCAAATTGAATATTAAATTCCAATATACCTTTTTTCATAAATTGAATACGAAACATATATATTGTACTAAAACATATGTTTTCAACATGTTTCTTTTTTATTACATTTTAGGACATAAAATTTTATACACCATGGATACACGCAATTCAATGGTAACAATCAATTACTGTAAAGGGGAAATTTTCGCGTGGGTAAAATTTTCGCTTATTTCGCGCTAAAGAAATTACCGCGAAAATGTTGTCCATGCGAAAATGTCTATCATGCAGGTTAATATATCATATATATAGAATATACATCCACTTATATTGGTTACACGAAAATAACACCCATACGAAATGCCTGATTTCAGAAATCGCGAAATTTTTACTCCGCGAAAATAATCCCCCTTTACAGTATTAGGAACAATAAAAGTGACACCAAGATTAACAAAACCTTTAATTGTTTTCTGATATGATCTATTCTTGATCAACTTTCAGCTTTTGGGAAGGCCTGCATCGGGAGCAAGAGTATTTACAAAAAAAAACAAAAAAAACATTACATTGCAGTTAAAATATAAATTTTCATTAACGACAATTTTAAAAGAATTAAATTTCATAGCGTTTAATTAAATTTAAGTTACTAAAGTTGATTTCATTCAATAAATTATTAGCTTTCGGGTTCAATTCAACTAATAGGAGCGAGTTCATTTGGTGCCTGTTAACTGTCTGAAAGCCGTAGTGCTGAGCATTCTGAATTTCAGAGAGTGTACTGAACGTAAATAGTCGAATTTGTTTTATCTGGGTTTTTTCTATCTTTTCTAGTAACGCTTCTACATATTTTTGGCGAGAAAGTCACCGTAAATTTTGTTTTTCTAAGGATTTGGTGTAGACAAACACCATTGACCAGGTCGCTTGACTTTCAATTTTCACCACAACGGTAACTCAGTTGGCAGAGTGCTTGCCCGGTTGTGATTTTGAACCCCGGCCGGGAATGACCAAGACTTCAAAAGAGGTAGGGATTGTTCTTTCACCAAGAACTCGGCATTTAGATATGAAAGTCACGGGGTTCTCGGAAGTGACCTTAAAACCTTTGCCCGTGTTACGGCTGGTTTGGCACGATAAAGAACCATTCCTTTACATTGCCATGAGCGCAATGGAAAGTTCAAAATTTCTGCCATTTCACCTATAGCTGGTGACGTCTCGATATAAGTGAAATATTCTTGACTGGAACACAAAACTCAATCAAGCAACCAATCGATATCAGATTTTCAATTTGGTTTTGACATTTCATTGAAGTTGAATTAGTTTAAATAACATCAATTTATAGCATTTTACAATGTTTCGAATCCTTTTGTTTTCAAATTGCTCATCCAAAAATGAATAAACATTTATTGACATGTTGAAAAATAATTAATTTATGAAAACAGATACCATGACTAAACGAATTTAAACAACATTGAACAGACTTATTCACATGTTTAAGAGTTGCTGAAACATAGGAAGTAAACGTCAGCGTAAAGGTGCCTTTTATATCAAAATTGAAATAAATTTTCATAATTCATTCGATGCCAGATGCCGTTTACTAATAAATCATTGGAAATGTAAGAAGGAATTACAAAATTGTTTATAAGAATTGAGTTGGCCCTCCTATTGAAAGCACTTAAACGTAGATGTCAATTTCAAGTTTTAGTAAAATAAGATTTGTCTTATGTACAGAATGTACAGAATGTTAAAACAGTCAAACAAATGTTAAATGGGTTTTACGTCTTGCTCAAGAATATTTCACTTATACCGAGACACCACCAGCTATAGATAAAGTGACAGAAATTTTGTCATTTGCAGTGCTATCAAAGTGCCATGCTTGTCGTGAATCGGGACATCGGTTTTTAAGGTCTCTTCTGAAGGTACTCGTAACTTTCATTTCTTTATGCCGATGGTTTGGCGAAAGAACAGTCACAACCTATTTCAAGTCTTGATCAGACCTTCCCAGGGTAAAAACCCACGACCAATGTCACACAAATCGAGCAGCACCCTACCAACTGAGTTCAACGAATTAAATGTATATACTGAAACTAAATTGTACAGTCATATTTTTGTAATGTGAAGTTCGGATTTTCAAATCTCGAACGGGACTCGAGGCGCTACAATCAGTAAGTCGGCGATTTTAATCACTCAGTCATTTATTGGATAATATTATCTTACTTAGCTCAGTCTGTTTCAAAGATTTAGCTGAAGTGCCCTCTATAGCGGAAACAGACAGGTGACCTACTCTTTTTTCCAACTTTACAAAGGTGTCTTTAGCTTGCATCGAGACACGAGACCTCGGTTTTGAGTCCCATAAAAAACTATTCTAGTGTTTAGCTTTTTACAGCTAGCTCTAGTATGGTCAGGAGATGAAAAGCATCTCGGTAAACTCCAAGTTCCAATTTAGGTTCGAAACCCACAACCCTCGGCCATGTTTGCCCATTAACCCGAACAGATATTTACCAATGTTACATTGTAAGATCTTGCACATTAGATGTTAAAATAAGGATAGGTTTGTTTTTCAAGCAATCTGTTTATGGTTGAAGTCCATTTGATAAATGAAATACGGACGAGATGACATGATATACGAGATTAACTTTGATTAAATATCAAGAGATAAACCGTGTTAATGTTGGTGTTTATTTGGAATTTTCTGTCAATAATCGATAGTTCTTTTTCCATTTGCTAAAGGTTTTGTTATAATGTATTTGCGGATACGTGGGATGCATTGTTATCCTTCAAGGTTAAGAGGTAAAACCACTAGATAATGAATCCAGTACATAACCCCAAATTGCGGGGAGTATCAGTATCGTATGTCCTCCAATGTTTCTGTAGCAAAACCTTTGACAGAACATCGAATCCAGCACACGCTCTAAAGGTACGGACGTGTTTTAGCCAGTAGTACCACTATTTGAGGTACATACCTGTCATTGAACCTTTCAAGATATGTAGCCGGTGGTACCAATATGTATTTTTTTCTTCTCTCGTCTGAATTTATTTGCAACTGTACTGAAGTTGTTCCGATTCTTGGTTGTGTTTGGTTGTTACATCATTCACTTGTGTTGCTTTTTCAGTTACACATTTCTCTCCGTGACCTTTAATTTGAAGATTACTAACACAATGTCAATTATTAGGAACCTGTAAATCTCTTACATTCTACACTATTTCACCATATTCCATCTTAGATGTTTTTGTGTATCAAGAAAATCTCATTTACTATTTTGTATACAACTCATCAAGAGTTTTATCACTACTACGGTATCAACCGGGTGCTAATTCTGAATTTTGTCCTTTTTTATTTTTCAAAATTATTCTTAGCTTGTTATTTAATACAATCACATGAATCAAAAACAAACATACTTATCCATGTCCGAAGCACAATCCAGAAGCAAAGTAAAAACTGACAAGTGAGGTTAGACACGAGAACTTCCATTTAATCGGGTCTTAATGGCCGATTTTTTTTTATTTTCTCATTAAAAAGGTATAGAGGAATCCCACTGTACTTCCGTCCTTCTATCCCAATATTATGCCCATATTCATTGTTTGATTTTAATCAAATTTGGTACAACTGTTTATAACCATGCGACGATATGCTACATAGCAAACTAAGATGATTATGTCAAAGTTCAAGGTAGCGTGTTCCACGTTGTCGATGTCGAGGGCAAAGGGTAATTATATGTCTAACAGAATACGGCTCTAATTTTTACACACTCTGATTCCTAAACACTTGAATCAAAATGTAAAAAGGCGTATATTAAAGACAGTATGTCAACAGTAGAGTATTTATATACGCAAAAATCAGTTACTTTTGAAAATAATTTTAAGGTTATAGCCGTCATCACAAAATTGTTCATAATCATAGTATCTCTATATTCAAAATTACCAAGGATATATTTGACGTACAATAATTCCATGTTCTTTTAGTTTAAACAATATTTTATTCACAAAAAGTAATACAATTGTACAATAACATACATATACATGAAGAAAAGGATTCGAGAACAAGACCAAGGTCTTATATTAACTCGTCTCCACAGTCTTTGCTTAGAATACATAAACTTATAAGATCAGGAAAGCAAGTTGAAGAATTAAATATTGCATATAATATTGTTAAATTTAGATGATATGAGAGAGAGAGAGAGAGAGAGAGTTACTGACAAAATCTTTTGGATAATAATATATATTTTTGAACAACTTCGAAAGCATAGATATTTTCATCAACAGTAAGGTTTACAACATCACCATATAATAAAAAATTTATAGTTATATTATAGGGTAGAGAGAAAATGGTTTGTTGACGTAATTGTCTATAAAGTGGGCATTTTAAGAAGAAATGCTCAGAGGATTCAATATGACCACATCTACAAAAAGGGTTGTCAATAATATTTTTGTTAAATAGGTGTGCATTGAGAGTGCTACATTCCATTCTTATTCTGGCGTGGTAAATTTGTCCTAGACGTGAACCGCTTTGAAAGTATTTTGGAACATCATTACGTTTGTCAAAATATTTTTTGAAAACTTGTATTGATTCATCGTTGCGAATGTTAGTAGGTATTGAATTCCAGTCACGAACGGTGCAGGGCAAGAAAGAATTAAAAAAAGATGTTGAATTACATAGAAACGTATGAAGATTTTCTCTATTTCGAGTTGGATAAGAGTGTGTTTCTAGATAACTGTGAGGTACTATATTTGAAAGGTATTCTGGAGATAGTCCATGGTACATTTTATAAAATAGAATAAGTCTGTGTTTCTTTCTCCTATAATTTAAAGTTTCCCACCCAGTTTCTTTGTATAATAAATCGATGCTGCAAAATTTGGTCGCCCCTGTAACAATTCTAGCTGCTTCAATATTAATTTGTTCTAATTGTTTTTGTTGTTCACAACTGATTGTCCCAAATTACGTCGGCATATTCAAGAACGGGTCTGATAAAAGTAAAGTAAATTTTTTGAAGAGCGGATCGATCAATTTTAAATTTAATTTTACGGAAAAGAGAAATTCTTGTCAATGCCTTTGTTATTATTTGGTCAACGTGATATTTCCAGTAACCGTCTTCAGTGAAAAAAATACCAAGGTGTTTATGTATTTCAACTTCGTTTATGGAACGTTATTCATATATAACTGTGGATGAAACGGTTTTATTCTTTTTCTGCTTATTATCATGGATTCAGTTTTTTGTGGATTGAAAGTAACTAACCATTTATTTGCCCAAGAATGTATCCTATCTAAGTCAATGTTAAGTTTTTCTGCGGCTGAATAAGCGTCTTCAACTATCAAATAAAGTGATGTATCATCAGCAAACAATCGTATATTACTTTGAATATCTAAAACTATATCATTTATATAAATAAGAAAAAGAAGAGGACCAAGTATAGAGCCCTGAGGGACACCAGAATTTATTTCTTTCCACGAAGAGTAACCATTTCTAAGAAGAACGCGTTGTTTACGATTAGACAAGTATGATTTAAACCACATAAGTAATTTCCCCCTAACCCCGATGAATAAAGTTTATGAATGAGTCCTTTATGCCAAACTCTATCAAATGCTTTACTAATATCACAGAACACTACACGTATTTCTTTACCGTCGTCTAAAGCTTTGCCTATGTCATTAGTAATAAAAAGAAGCTGGTTAATTGTAGAATCCCCAGGTTTGAAACCGGATTGAAGATAAGAAATTAGGTTGTTATCTAATAAAAAATTATAGACATGTTTGTAAACACATCGTTCCATGACTTTGGCTAAAATACTCAAGAGAGATATGGGTCTGTAATTTTTTACATTTTTGGGGTCTTCTTTTTTGTACACAGGTGTAACGTTAGCTTGTTTCCATAAATCAGGAAAATGGGATTCATTTAAAAGTTTATTAAAATATTTGCTTAACGGAAGGGCTAATTCATTTGAACAGTTTTTAAGAATTATGGGATTAAGTAAATCAGGTCCTGTTGATTTGGAGGTGTTAAGTGTACTTAAAATATCCTTTACCTGAGTTTCAGTTATTTCGATATTGTCTATAAAATTTGTATTGAAAGCAACAGAAGGTAATTCCGCATATTTATCGTGTATAGAGGATTGTTCACTAAAATAGTTATTTAGAACATTAGCTTTATCTTCATCGGATTCATAAATAACATCGTCAAGATTTAAAGTTGGGATAGTGCGGGTTTGATTTATTCCTAAGAAAGATTTAGCTATTTGCCACCAATGTTTAGAGTCTAAATTGCCATTCATTAATTTTTCAGTCAATTTTTTAGAATATTCTGCTTTAGATTTCCTAATCACTAATATACATTCATTTCTTATTTTACGGAAAGCTGCCCAATGTTCTGGTAAATTTGATCTTTTAGCCTTACGATGTATTCTGCCTCGTTTACGTATAAGAATTCTAATTTTATTATGCATCCACACTTTATCGTTGTTTCTTATTGTTGCTGTTTTATTGGGGATGGAATGTTTTGCTATATCAAGAATTTTCGAAGTTAATGTTTCGGCTATATAATTATTATCAGAAGAGTCTAATATAGTATCCCAATCTGTTTGAACTATGTTCTGACGCAATAAGTCATAATTCCCCTTTTTAAAATCCCAGACAATTCTTGTTTTAGTATAGTTATTAGATTTAGTTACATTTAAAATAAGAAATATTGGACAGTGGTATCGTAGATTAACATCGAAAAAGGGTTCAGTTACACCACTGCTCAACACAATGTCTTTTTCGCTAACCATAAATAAATCTATAAGGGAGAAAGAGTGTTCAGTATAATGTGTTGGTTCATTTATAATTTGAGCGAAATTGAAATTTTGTATTATTTGTTTAACTTTCTTGCATGATGGGTTTAATTGGTCATCGTTAAAGTCGCCAGCAATATTAAATGATCTGGATTTAAGTCTAGTGCTTTATCAATAGAATATTCAATTTTATTCCAATATTCTATTCCGCATCCGGTGGTCTATAAAAAGTACCTATTAGTAGAGATTTACTTTTTGTTTTTATTTCAAACCAACAGATTCGATGCCATGCATTTAGCTCAAAACGCGGTCGAAAAAATAAGGCTTTACTTATATATGCTAACCCCTCCCCCTTGTTTGTCAGAACGCTCACATCGAAGGGGGTCGTAAAAACCTTCAATCGATAAATCAGAATTGTCAATATGCGGATGTAACCAAGATTCAGTAAAGAGTAATATATCGTATGCTTTAAGTTCATATGAAATTAAGTCTAGTTTTGGTAGTATACTCTGAACATTTAAATGAACAATACTGAGATATTTATGTAAAAAAGCTTCCGGTGATAATTTGAAGTTTCAGTAGAAGTGCTTGACACATGGGAAGTAGGACCAGGGTTTGTTTCAATATCACCACATAAATATATCGAAATATCAACAACAAAAAGTATCAAATAACATACAACAAATCCAAAAACAAAATGTGAAAAACCTATATACATATAAGTGAAAAATCGAGTATTTAGTGTGTACACATCAAGTTTATCTATATACATATATTGCTTAGTAAAACCAAACTTATCTTTGGTTAATAATACACACAATGATGTAAAACATGTAAAAAGTATTGGTATCAAAAACAATGTAGTAGACATTGAGAACAATGATGCACTACAACTATGTAGAAACAATACAATAACACATGAAAACAAAATGTGTAATAGAATAAGCATTACTAGGCTTATCGTAATTGTCAGCATCTTCAAAAATGTATTGGGAGTACAAGCTTGTTTAGTATGTGTGAACAGTATCATAGAACGACAGTTAAATAAACCAGTTCTAGCTCGATGAACAAAAGCTGATACAGGCATTAGAATAAAAAATTAAGTTATACCTTGATCACAAGATATATTCACGAGCTAGAACAAATGCACAAATACACTGTGTAGTAAACTGAACATAGTATGTGTTATGATATGAACAGTAACGTATAGTTGATGAAAAAGAAGTAGAAGAAGGCAAATAGAAGTAGAAAGAAGAATAACAGTGAAAGAGAATAAACAATAATAGTAAAAAAAGAAAAAACATGAACAAAAATGTTGATGATGAATTGATGCCAAACAAGTTAATTAATGGATTATAACGGAATTGGCATAGGTAACGTGTATACAATTATTCGTGTATGAATCTATAACATGTCAAATAAATGCAGAACCTGGATTGAACGATAAGCAATGCAGCAAAGTATGCCCGACAAGTTTTGTTACAATAATTATAAGAAAAATACAGAGATAAACTAATTCTGCATTACTTATCATTCAAACGAGGTTTTTGGGAGACCAGCTAGTATAGAATTAAAAAGTATCGGTAATGCAAAATATGACACGCAGCTTGCAAAGTACACGAACTTGGATGTGCAAGAACATGAAGAAATAAAATATAGTACTTGTATTACAAAGTCCAAAAAAACATTCTGAAAAGGTCGACACTGAGAATAGTCAACCTTATTACAACAAGCCACCTGACAGTCCCAGGTAATGACCACAGTGTGGTACCACGGCTTATGTTGTACAATGTTATTCACACATTATGTGGGTTGACCAGACCTAGAAGTTTGCTGTGTGTCACTAAATTTACGGAGTTCTTCTTGACTGTCAATCCTAAATTTCCTACCATTCACATCAGTAACAAAAACTTTGCCGTCCCAGGTCCAGGCTTTAGATATTTTCTTATCTACGATTAATTTTCTTGCGCTTTTGAAGATGTTCTCGCGGCGTTTTGTAAGGTCCTCATTTATGTAGACGTTTTTACAGTTTGAATTTCGATATAATGCTGATCTTGACTTCATTATGCGCCTTTTGATATTGTAATTAGTAAATTTAATTAGAATCTGTCGGTTCTTACCAGACATTGGTTTTCCTGTACGATGTGATCTGTCGATATCCTCATCCTTTAGTTCGATACCTATATCATTGCAAACTTTTTGGACTAAGACATCAGTGTTTTCTTCACCTTTTTCAACTATTCCTGAAACTCTTATCGCATTCCTCCTTGAATATTGCTCAAGTTCGTCCAGCTTAAGCCCTAGTTCTGAATTCTCCTTTTTCAACGACTGATTTTCGATTCGGAGTTGTTGAATTTCATCCTTTAATTCTTGAAACAAACCCTCAAACATGCACTTCATAGAAGCTTTAACTTCAGACATTTCAGTTTGAATAGTAGATCTCATAGATGAATTGATGCGTTCAATGTCAGAATCAGATAAATTGCTACTTCTTGGTTGGATTTGCATTTGAGGAGATGTTTGAAAGTGTTGAAAATGTGCCTGTGGAGGATAAGGCGGTTGAGACATATAAGCAAATGTTTCCATTGGAGTGTTGATGTTGCTCATATTGCTATTGGTATTATTTGGTC